>CM052798.1:56126130-56174479 GCA_028533885.1 Nasua narica
ATTCATATCAGAGCGATCATGTGATAATTGTCTTTCTCTGACTGACTTATTTCTCTTAGCATAACACCCTCTAGTTCCATGCACGTCGTTGCAAATGGCAAGATTTCATTTCTCTTGATGGCTGCATAGTATTCCATTGAATATATATACCACATCTTCTTTATCCATTCATCTGTTGATGGACATCTAGGTACTTTCCATAGTTTGGCTATTGTGGACATTGCTGCTATAAACATTTGGGTGCATGTGACCCTTCGGATCACTACATTAGTATCTTGAGGGTAAATACCCAGTAGTGCGATTGCTGGGTCATAGGGTAGCTCTATTTTCAACATTTTGAGGAACCTCCATACAGTTTTCCAGAGTGGTTGTACCAGCTTGCATTCCCACCAACAGTGTAGGAGGGTTCCCCTTTCTCCGCATCCTCGCCAACATCTGTCGTTCCCTGACTTGCTAATTTTAACCTGAATCTCATTCTCAATGGGAAAAAACTGAGAGCTTTTCCCCTAAGGTCAGCAACATGACAGGGATGTCCACTCTCATTACTGTTATTCAACATTGTACTGGAAGTCGTAGCCTCAGCTAGGACAACAAAAAGAAGTAAAAAGGATCTAAAGTGGCAAAGACAAAGTCAAACTTTCATTCTTTGCAGATGACATGATATTCTGTGTTGAAAACTCAAAAGCCACCCCAAAATTACTTGAACTCGTATAGGAATTCAACAACGTGGCAGTATATAAAACCAATGCACCAGAAGTCAGCTGCATTTCTATACACTAACAATGAGACAGAAGAAAGAGAAATCAAGGAACTGATCCCATTTACAACTGTACCAAAAACCATAAGATAACTTAGGAATAAACCTAACCAAAGAGGCAAAGAATCTGTGCTCTGAAAACTATAGAGCACTTATGAAAGAAATTGAAGAAAATACAAAGAAATGGAAAACTTTCCATGCTTATGGATTGGAAGAATAAATATTGTTAAAATGTTTATGCTACCCAAAGTAACCTACACATTCAGTGCAATCCCTATCAAAATACTATCAACATTTTTCATGGAGCTGGAACAAATAATCTTAAAAGTTGTATGGAACCAAAAAGGCCCCAAATAGCCAAAGCAATCTGGAAAGAGAAAACCAAAGCTGGTAGCATCACAGTGCTGGACTTCAAGCTGTATTACAAAACCGTAGTGATCTAAGGTGGTATGGAACTGGCAGAAAAACAGACACATAGATCAGTGAAACAATAGAGAACCCAAAAGTGGACTGTGAACTCTATGGTCAACTAATCTTCAACAAGCAGGAAAGAATATCCAATGGAAAAAAGACAGTCTCTCCAACAAATGATGTTGGGAAAATTGGACAGCCACATGCAAAAGAATGAAACTCGGCCACTTTTTTACACATACACAAAATAAACTCAAAATGGATGAGAGACCTAAGTGTGAGAACAGGATTCCATCAAAATCCTAGATGAGAACACAGGTAGCAGTCTCTTTGACCTTGGTTGCAGCAACTTCTTGCTAGATATGTCTTCAAAGGCAGGACAAACAAAGTCAAAAATGAACTGTTGGAACTTCATCAAGACAAAAAGCTTTTGCACACCAAAAGAAACAGTCAACAAAACTAAAAGATAGTAGAATTTGGAACGGGAGAAGATACTTGCAAATGACATATCAGATAAAGGGCTAGTATCCAAGACCTATAAAGAACTTATCAAATGCAACACCCAAAACCCAAAAAATCCAGTCAAAATGTGGGCAGAAGATATGAGTAGACGTTTTTCCAAGAAGACTTCCGAATGGCCAATAGATATATGAAAAGATGGTCAGCATCACTTATCATCAGAGAAATACAAATTAAAACCATGATGAGATGCCACCTCACACAAGTCAGAATGGCTAAAATTAACAAGTGAGGAAACAACAAATGTTGGTAAGAATGCATAGAAAGGGGAACCCTCTTACACTATTCGTAGGAATGCAAGCTGGTACAGCCATTTGGAAAACAGTATGGAGTTCCTCAAAAAGTTAAAAATAGAGCTACCCTATGACCCAGCAGTTGTACTACTAGGTATTTTTCAGAGGATACAAACATAGTGATCCAAAGGGGCACATGAACGCTGATGCTTATAGCAGTAATATCCACAATAGCCAAACTATGGAAAGAGCCCAGATGTCCATCAACAGAAGAATGGGTAAAGAAGATGTAGTATATGTACACAATGGAATATTACCTAGCCATTACAAATAATTAAAATCTTCCCATTTGCTACCATGTGGATGGAATTAGAGGGTATTACCCTAAGTGAAATAAGTAAGAGTAGGACAAATATATAATTTCATGAATATGGAATTTATGGAACAAAACATATGAACCTAGGGGAAGAGAAGGAAAAATAAAATAAGATGAAAAGAGAGTGCTAAGCAAACCTTAAGAGACTCTTAACTATTGGGAATAAACGGAGGGTTACTGGAGGGGAGGTGCTTAGGGGGGAAGGGATAATTAGGTGGTCATTAAGGAGGACATTTGATGTAATGAGCACTGGGTATTACATGCAACTGATGAATCATGAAACTCTACCTCTGAAGCTGATAATATACTGTATATTAATTAACTGATTTTAAACAAAAAAAAAATTTAAGTTAAAAAAGGTTAATTGTGTTTTCCTCTTGTGTCTATATATTTAAATAGTGACCACTTTTAGTTTCCATTAAGCAAAATTAAACTTCTACCTTTGCCATATAAGAATGGAGAAATTGCTCTATTTATAAATATGGAAAGCACTTTTTTAGTTTAATGCTTATTTAAAACGCACATTTTGGAATGATATACAGAGTACTCTAAATGTACAATGATAGCTGTTTAAGTACCTAACTTTAATAAGTAGTTGAATGCTAACAATTAGTTGAGAGACAAGAAAAATTAAAGTCGTAATAATAAAGCAGCGGATGCCCTTTATTAGCCAGGTGCTCTTTATCTGGAAAATGGGAAAGTTAGCATCTGTCCTCACCTACATACCTAACATATCTTTTATGAGTATACAAATGAGTTGAAGCAAGAAAACTCTTGGTAAACTGTGAAGTATTAAATGTAAAATGTTATGTTTGAATAGTGTTATAATTTATTATTTTTAACTAACTTTATTTTATTTTTTAACAGATTGCTTTGAGGAACTGTAGCACACCTTTATTAAGAGCTTACTGTGGTTCCTTGGAAGATAAGAGGTCTTTGTCACTCAACTGTTAATAAAATATCCGTGCTAATTATTCCTTTCTTCCTGATCATGAGTAATTTTAAGGACTCTAACTGTAATCAGTAGAACAATTACTTGAACTCTGGTTAACAATCTTTAAACTATTCATCAAAGTCCTAATTATACGTTACATCTTATAAGTACCCATAAATAGGGTAACAGCACATTGAGTTTTTGTGTTAATAGGCAATTAGAATAATATTAAAAATTGAAATCATACACAATTTTAGTATTTCTTTTTTTAGCCATTACCCGTGGAAAGACTTGTAAATATGAAAATACACATTTCTCTTTTATAAATCATAAAGGGCTTGATGTAACAAAAAATAGTAGGTATAAATATTGAATAAAAGATCTAAATACAGTTTAATTTTAATATTGTTTTTAGCAATGGCATCTTGCTTCTTGACCAAAAAGACTTGTGATGCTCAAGAACTGTTATTTTACTGATTCAGGATTCATATCTTTTGTGAGCCACAAATTGAGGTTAATAATAAAACAGAATTACAAATAAGATACAGAACAGAATAAAACAGAAGGTTAGGCAAGTAGGTGTTACCAGAGTTTTGGTTTGCATGATCACTGTACTTAAGTACTGATTATTCTGAGGTTTCTGTTACACTGTCTTACAATATGTGCTTAGTTTGTCTGGCCCCACCTGAAGGCAAGAACCATACACTTAATCTGTGCACCTAACATAGTGATCATACATGATATAAGTAAATGTTGACTGAGTTAATGAACACAAAGCCAGAATTTTTATAGCAGTTCTTCAGGGATATATTTTATACTCATAGGCACAGTCAGAGGGTATAATTTGGGAGATTTTTAAAAAAGATTTTATTTATTTATTTGTCAGAGAGAGAGAGACAGAGAAAGAGGGAGAGAGCACCAGCAAGGGGAGCAGCAGACAGAGGGAGAAGCTGGCTCCCTGCTGAGAAAGGAGCCCAGGACTCTGGGATCATGACCTGAGCCAAAGGCAATGCTTAACTGACTGAGCCACCCAGGTGTCCCTGGGAGATCTTTTTATTATAGAATTGTTACAGAATTGTTCCTGGTGACTTCATGTTACTTTAAGAGACTACTACTGATTGACAAAATATTTTAAAATTGATATAGTCACAGTTCTAATTTATGTAATGTAAAATATATATATATTGCTAAATTATTTATGTTCAAAATAATTTTCAATAGATTTCAAGAAAATGTTATATTTAAAATTATATTATTCCAAGAAAATATATCATTAACTGTGACTCAAATTACAAATTAAAATATTTATTTGCCTTATTGCCTATAATGTTCTTTTTTAGGTTTGGAATCATACTTGAAAAGATCAAAACCATAATTAATGATGATGCAAGATACATGAAAGGATGCCTGAACATGAGGACTCAAAAGTGCTATGCAGTGAGATCCAACATAAATGAATTTCTTGACATAGCTAGAAGAACATATACAGAGATTGTAGATGACATAGCAGGTAATAATTTAATTACTTCACTGTATTTTTCTGGTGTTTTTTTTTTAAATAAACCTTTTTTTTTTTAAGATTTTATATATTTATTTGACAGAGAAAGAGAGATCACAAGTAGGCAGAGAGGCAGGCAGAGAGAGAGGAGGAAGCAGGCTCCCCACTGAGCAGAGAGCCTGATGTGAGGCTCGATCCCAGGACCCTGAGATCATGACCTGAACCAAAGGCAGAGGCTTAACCCACTGAGCCACCCAGGCGCCCCTTAATTAAACCTTTTTAGAACATGTACTTTTCTGCTGGTGTTAACTAGTCATGCATATTTTTAGTTAAATTTTTGTTACCAAAAGAGATAAGATTAACACTATGATTTAAAATATATTAAAATATGATTTTGAAAGTAAGTATCTCTAAGTGTTATAATGTGTTTATTTTTTCTCCAAACTTAAATAAAGAGTTTCTTCAAACTTAGAGTTTGAAGACCAGGCCATGTTTGTTTACCTTCATATAACATTGTATATAAATTAGATGAAAAATGCAGGCCGTCAGTACTAAATGATTTCAGAGGAAGACATATATTTGTCCAGAAGAGGTAGCATTTGAGCAAGTACAACTGTATTTAACTTCTAGTTAAGTACTACTTCATTTAACAAATTTATGGGGTTTCTTGTAAATATAGATATAGTTTTGGGTACTAGGACTATATTGTGAACAGGACAAAGTCCCTGCCCTCATGGAGCTTATGTTATAGTAGAGAAGACAGACAAGAAAGAAATACCTCTGTGTGTGTGTGTGTGTGTGTGTGTGTGTGTGTGTGTGTGTGTGCATATGTATAGATAGGTAGATGGATGTGTATATCAATCACATAGATCATATAATATCACATGGGTATAAGATATATGATGAAAAATACAGCAGGTTATAGGGGTCAGAGAGTGATTGAGTATGGAAGTATAGAAGATGGAAATGTTTTTAGTAGATAGAATAGCCTAGAAAGGAATTCCACATTCTGGCAATGGTATAAACCGAAGCACAAAGGCTAAGGAAACCTCAAGAAATGAGGAAGGAAATTGGTTAGGATGGAATAGGACATTCCCTGATAGAACTTGTAAGAGATAAATTTGGAAATGTAGTCTGGGAACCAGAATTTGTCTAGAAGGCTGGGCATTTGGATTTTTTTTCCCTAAGAAAATACAGAGGCACTGAGGTATTTTTGCTCTGTGGAGTGAAATTGATCAGAAAGACTGGTTGAATGAATTTGAGTAAAGCAATGGAGACAGGAAACCATTTTAAACTATTACAAGCTAAAACATTTGAGTGATAGCAATGTATATGAGAAGAGAGAATTGCAAATGTTGAAGGAAGAAATGGTGAGTTAATAATTGGGTAGTTATGGCCATGGTAAAGGGAAGTGTAGCTATTGGTGCTAATTGGAATTTCTAGCCTGAAAGTAGTGGTATAACTGCGAGAAGGAGGAAAATTGTTGGAAGAACTATTTTGAGGAATAAAGATGTTAATTTTCACAAGTAATATTCAAAGCATTAGTGACCATCAAGTTAAAAATAAAAATTTAGAACTCTGTGGTAAGTTTGAAGTTGATAGGAAAATTTGGATTTTTTAAGTATTTGTTGTATCACCGTTTACTTTTTGGAATATTTTGTTTTGTAAAATATGTTTTGTAGAGAGAATTTCTTACTCTGAACTAATGATTATAATAATTTATATGACTATTCACTTTTCAAAAAAGTTGAATGAATAACATGAAACCACATTTTAATGGAGTATGAAATAGTCTTAATTTAGTTTAATTTTTAGTTTTTTTCTTTTCAAACTACCTATCAAAATGACTGCCTTTGTACTACCAATTTTTTTCTTAAAAGAATACTTGACCACCATATGTGTTAGACATTAAAAATCTTTACAGTTTAGGGGCACCTGGGAGGCCCAGTGGATTAAAGCCTCTGCCTTCGGCTCAGGTCATGATCTCAGGGTCCTGGGATCTAGCCCTGCATCGGGCTGTCTGCTCAGCAGGGAGCCTGCTTCCTCCTCTCTTTCTGTCTCTCTGCCTGCCTCTCTGCCTCTTGTGATCTCTCTCTGTCAAATAAATGAATAAAATCTTTAATAAGTAAGTAAATGAATAAATTAATAAATGCCTTTACAGTTTAAAAGAGTAGCAAGACCTTCCTATTTATATATAATATATAAATATTATATATAAATATATAAAATTTTATATAATATTTATATATATAAAAATATAAAATTTATATATATATATAAATTTTATATATATAAAAATTTTTTATAAATAGAAAGTAATTTTCTCATTAAAATTCTTTCTGTTTTCTGTTTTTCTTGTTTCCGGTTACTAGGAATGATATCGCAGCTCGCAGAAAAATACAGTCTTCCTTTAAGGACGAGTTTTAGCTCTGCTCGAGGATTTTTCATCCAAATGACTACTGACTGTACAGCCCTACCCAATAATCAACTTCCTTCAGAATTTATTAAGGTTCATTTTAGAGTTTTGGTTTAGAAATTATTATTTCTGAAATACATTTTACATTTTTTCAGACATTCCTTGAATTTTATGTGCCAGATTTTTGAATGTTCTGTATATTGCTTTCCTACTCCTGTCAACCTACCTGTTATACTAATCTAAGAGTGAAATAGAAAGTTTTTATTTTTTTATTTTTTTGGAGAAACACCAAACAATGCATCCCACAGTTCTGGAAGCTTGGTACATGTTTAAAAAGAAAATTAAAAAAAAGTCCAAAAGATATTTTTGATCTTTTGGAAATAGGAATTTGGAAAATAGTGTGCCATCTCCTGTTTTAGGTAGTTCTCAATGCACATTTGCCTATTAAAGGTTTAAAAATTCTGAAATAAAGAAATCTGCTAACTTTTTAAAATCCAGTATTGCCATACCTTTAAACCAGGGAAATATTTTTTCTTTTTTTTTTTTTTAAGATTTTATTTATTTATTTGACAGAGAGAGAGATCACAAGTAGGCAGAGAGACAGGCAGAGAGAGAGGGGGAAGCCGGCTCCCTGCTGAGCAGAGAGCCCGATGAAGGGCTCGATCCCAGGACCCTGAGACCATGACCCAAGCCGAAGGCAGAGACTTTAACCCACTGCGCCACTCAGTCGCCCCAGGAAATATTTTTTCTTAAATATATATTCACGTCTCCATGATATACCAGTTTGGGAAAAGTCTAATCCACTCTATAATTTTGCTTTCTCTGCTCTCAGAGGGTACCTTCTGACAAAAACAAACCATTTAACTTTTAGGGTTTTTAAATACACACTGTATTAACAGGTAATGGGGTATGGGAAAAGAAAAGAATCGGTTGAGACATAGTAATGGGATTAGAAATTGAGTGAGGTTCAGATATGGAGCAAGGGCTAAGATGGGTCAGAGATGGAGTGAAAATTACTGATATCTGTCATGCATATTTCTGGGTGATAAGATGTACTATCTGACATTTCTACAGAGCTATTTTAAGACCTGTTCAAACAGTTGTGCCAGAATACTGTAGGTTAACTCTAAGTTGAGAGCTTTATCTTTAGGAGTGATCTTTTCTTATTTGCAGACATTATTTGAGACTTTATTTGTGATTTATCTCCAAAATTAATTAACCTAAATATTCTATACTGTTTAAAATCTGTATGTTTTATTTATAGGAGTGAACACACACCTTGACAGTTTGTTAATTTTGTTTTTTAATTTCCTAGCAGATATCTAAAGTGAAAAGTTCTTATACCTTTACTTCAGCAGACTTAATTAAAATGAACGAAAGATGTCAAGAATCTTTGAGAGAAATCTATCACATGACTTATATGTAAGCCCATTTGAAATTTTTGAATATTAAATTGGTTCAACTTAAAGTATTATAATAAATTTTCATTAATTGACTTTTTGTCTGATTACAGAAAATTGTAAAATTATGATTGTTAGCAAAGAACGAACATTTCCTGGAAGAACAATTAAAACTTTTAAAGTCTGTCATTGCGATTGGGATTGCTTAGCCTCACAAAAGGTTCAGGGCAAATGTAATTGCAAAAACAAAAACAAAAAAACATCATTATACCTGATACTTCTGTATTATGCATTCCACCATGATATAGAATTTGGAACATGATGGGTTTATCTTGGGCTTCATTCAGTTTATTCTTTTCTTATGGTATGTAAGCCCTCAACTTCTCATGGCACATATATATATAATTACAATAATGCCAGTCTTTTGCTGGTCATGAAACAGTAGCAGTACAGCTGGAAATAAGAAATAGATCATTGATGGGCAGGGTGAGGGGGTGCTTAGCAAAATAAAAAAAAAAAAGATCATTCATAAATGAGCTGAGATGATAAAGACAAAGTTAGGACTTTCAAAACAATTTCAGGGCATAGACCACAGAGATTATGAGATATAATAGGTTTGGGGAACATATTTCTCCTTGTAAGAAAAAAAGCCAAGACCTTGGTCTAGAATCAAGAGTCAGATGCTTAACCAGCTGAGCCACCCAGGCACTCCTTAAGATTTTTTTTTTTAAGTAATCTCTACACCCAGTGTGGGGCTTGAACTCTCGACCAGACCAAGAGTTGCATGTTCTACCAACTGAGCCAACCAAGTGCTCCAACGAAAACCTTTTATATTATGTCACAGAGTAACACCTCTGCTACATAAAAGCTTAAATAATTATGTCGTTTGTGTGTGTGTGTGTGTGTTGTGAAAGAGAGAAAGAATTTAGTAACTTCTGTGTTGAATCTAACATTTATAAAAACACAAAATTATTAGCAGATGGGATCTGTTGAAGTATAGTGAGGTCTTGTCTGACCTACAGAAATAATTTTATTAATGAAAATTAATTTTATTAGTATTTAATAACAGCAATCATTTCCAAAACATGATGTTAACGTACCAGAAGATGCATTCTTGCTGCAAGTTCCTTGGACTCAAGGAATTTCAATTTCCTAATCTCTAAAATGAGGCAAAAGAACAATAGACTTTACCTGTAGAATACAACTGAACTGTGAATGTCATTTTACCTTCGATAATGAATTTGATATTATTTTACAATTATATTGTATGTCCCTCTTTAAAAGCATTACCTGACTTCCAAACATATACTTTCAGGATAGTGTGCAAACTGCTTAGTGAGATTTATGAACATATTCATTGCTTATATAAACTATCTGATACTGTGTCAATGCTGGATATGCTACTGTCATTTGCTCATGCCTGCACTCTTTCTGACTATGGTAAGTTACTTTCTTTGGAATAAATATGTCGCATACTGAAATTTGTATTCCATCCAAGCAATTTTATGTAACAATTACGAATGTTTTACATTTTTTTTTTACCTGAAATGTAGTCTCTTGCTTATGGTCTTAGACTAACACTTAAAGTAGAAAAAGTAAAATCACACTTAAAATTTATTTTAAAAGTTAGAAAATTGTTTACTGAGAAATTGACAAATGAGAAAGAAAATACTGCAAGAAACTTTAAAGGTTCCCCAAATAGGAAAGACTGAAAAGCCTCCTCCTTGGTGGAAATAACAATGATTCAAATTGATAAAATTCAAATCTGAAGACTACTTAGAAGCAGTATGACAGAAGCAGATGAGAGAAATGAATCTCTAAGTTAACATTTTCTAAACTAGCTCCTTAGATGTGAGCATCTTAAAAACAAGGATTATATCATATATTTTTGTATCTCAAGTCTTTCATAACCCAAGGTGTTCAATATAAATGTTAAGTAATTTTCTAATATTAAGTGGAGTGAATACTTCAGATTAACCCCTTGAAATTTCTTATCCAACTTTATCAGTAATAACCATATTCCTGTATACAAATTTATGGAGCTAGTATATGATAATTAAGGTTGAATAATTGTGGACTTAATATCATTAATAACATTGACATTTCTAGTTAAAATCACCAGTAAGATTTCCCAAATACTATGTAAATTTATTTTTTTTGATGGGAAATAAGTATTTTATGAATTTTTTTTCATATTTTTATCTTTTTTAAGGAAATGTTCACTCTTTCAATTGGTATTTTATAAGCCAAAAGTTTTCGATCTTTTAGATCTCCTTTGGGATCAAAACCTTATCTTAGGGATCAACTATTTTAATAGTTTTCTTAGCTATTAAGATATTTGATGTTGCTCCATTTTAATTTGGGAGGGATCATCCTGAAACCTCTAACCTATAAATAATGACTTCTGGTGTTAAAAATACTTTTAAAGTAGTTTAAAAATTATTTTCTATCCAACCTCTCTTTTATAATGGATGCTGTTGAGTTTATCCATGTGTTTCCTCTAGAAACATGTAGGATTTTAGTGTTTTCTTGTCCCCATGCCCTGTCTTCCTCCCTTTATCTTGGAAGGTATTCATAGAAACCTGATCATTATTTGTTTTTATAAATTAACAATATATTTTATATTTGTTTTGCCTATCATCTTGGTATTCTTTTTAGACAAAATTTCTATAAGCTTCTGGATATAAAATTATGTTTATATTTGGTTCTACTTTATATCCCTACATCACTTGAAAAGCTAAATTTGCCAAATATCAAAAAAACCTAAGGTGGGACTTAAATAAATGTGCAATTTTGTAGTACTGGTAATTAATTGTTATTTTAAAAGTATTAACAGGACGCCTGGGTGGGTCGGTTGTTTAACGTCTGACTCTTGATTTCAGCTCAGACCATAATCCTAGGGTCATGAGATTGAGTCCCATGTTGGGCTCCACACTCAGTGGGGAGTCTGCTTGAGATTCTCCTTCTTCCCATCACTCCACCTCATACTCTCTCTTTTTCTCTCAAAAATAAAAAGTATTATCAGTGGTTAGTTGACTCTTTTTAATCTATATAAATCTGAAAATGTTACAAACTGTTTTGGAGTTCAGGACAACGACAAAGAACTAAATCCTAGGGTTCCCTGGAAGTGAATAAAAGTTGTGAGAGTGATTAGAATTCATCAGTTACAATCTAGAGGGATTTGGGTAGAAATTTAAGATAAACTAATCCCTAATGCTTTGTCCCAAATTGACCCTAGTAAGATCACACATACACATCATAGACTGCTAAACATAAATATATTAATCTTACAAAACTGTTCTTTCTTTTTTTTTTTAGTTCGACCAGAATTTACTGATACTTTAGCAATCAAACAGGGATGGCATCCCATTCTTGAAAAAATATCTGTGGAAAAACCTATTGCCAATAATACTTACATTACAGAAGGAAGTAATTTTTTGATCATAACTGGACCTAATATGAGTGGGAAATCTACATATTTAAAACAGATTGCTCTTTGTCAGATTATGGCCCAGATTGGTAAGTTACGGCTTTACTTCATACTTGGCAATTCTGTTCCCCATTTAAAATGTTTTGTGGCTAGATATTTTAGATCCAGATGCCTTAATTAGTTTAGAGTAGGTTTTCTTACCTAAAAGTATAATAGTATCTATTATGTAGATCATAACTTTTACTATTTGGTAGATTAAGCTCCATCCAATTTGGATTACATTGTACTAAAAATTTTGTAAGTTGTAACAGTAGTAAAAACTACCTTACTATAACTGTTAACGTTCTATCAGTTATTACTAAACTGAATCTTATCATTATTTCTGATTCAAAACCAAACTTGTGAGAAAAAGTGAAATAAGTAGAATAAGCTGCTGCCTTTTTTTTTAATTTTTAAAAAATATTTTATTTATTTGACAGAGAGAGATCACAAGTAGGCAGAGAGGTAGGCAGAGAGAGAGGGGGAAGCAGGCTCCCCACTGAGCAGAGAGCCTGATGCGGGGCTCAATCCCAGGACCCTGAGGTCATGACCTAAGCCAAAGGCAGAGGCTTAACCCACTGAGTCACCCAGGCGCCCCAAGCTGCTGCCTTTAATAACTCATGTAAGATTTTTCTAAATTATAACATTGGGGAAAAAAACATCTTTTACTTAATTTAAGGGATACCAATAACTCGAGCATAGCACTTGATACACATTATGTGTGCATACGTACACATAGAAATAGCTGTCATTGGCGCAACAATGTCATGTATTTCTTGGTGTAGAGGTATAGCTCTGAAAACTAGGTTTCCGTGAGAACTCTATGAATCAGAAATGAGATGATTTGTCCAAATGAAGTGGTTCTCAACCAGGGATGATTTTGGTCCCTCCCCCACTGCACTCCTGGCCCTTAAACTTGGCAATGTCTGGAGATATTTTTGGTTATTAACACAGGGGAGTGTAGAGTCCAGTGATGTTGCTGAACATCTTATAATGCACAAGACTTTCCTCCTCCCCCTGACACATGTAAGAAAGATTATCTAGCCCACGTTGTTAGTAGTGTGGTAATTGAGAAACCCTGGCCTAATGTAATAAATTGTAAGGGGAATACAGCAGTAATAATATTGGTGATAGAGGGGAGATTTACACTTACTACTGGGAAAGAGAATCAGACGTGAATGGGTGAAAAGTAAATATTTTATTGGGTTTATAGTTGTATTGGAATGAAAAGGACATCTTAGCTAATTTCCCTTTTATAAAGAAACTGATTCATATGTGATAATAATCTTATTTCTATTTTAATAGTTATGAGGAGCTCTGTCCTTTAAAAAAAATAGGCTATGCAATTGCTGGACATCTGTAATCGTTAGAGCATTCATTATACTGACTTGAAATCTGACTTTCTATAACTTCTGCTCAATAGTCTTAATTCTTCTATGCATCACAGAATAACCTAATGTCTTTTGTAATAGCCCCTAAAATATTAGAAGAAAATTATTCTACTTATCACTCATTTTTTTAAAGATTATTTATTTATTTATTTGACAGAGAGAGAGAGAGAGAGAGAGAGATCACAAGTAGGCAGAGAGGCAGGCAGAGAGAGAGAGGGAAGCAGGCTCCTTGCAGAGCCCGAAGCGGGGCTCGATCCCAGACCCTGAGATCATGACCTGAGCTGAAAGCAGAGGCTTTAAC
Source organism: Nasua narica (assembly GCA_028533885.1). NCBI lineage: Eukaryota > Metazoa > Chordata > Mammalia > Carnivora > Procyonidae > Nasua > Nasua narica. The sequence goes on from CM052798.1 coordinate 56,139,836, forward strand.
CCACTGAGCCACCGAAGTGCCCCTCTTATCACTCATTTTAAACCTCTAAAATACCTTAAAGTATATATAGTATCTCATATAATCTGATCATAAAGGAAACAGTAGCATTTGAAAGGCCTGGAAATTAAGAACATAGGCTTTGGAGCTAGACCTTGTTTGTGTAGTTACTAGCTCTGTGTTCTAAGGCGAATTACTTAACTTCCTTGGTTCTCTTATCTATAAATGAAAATTTTAATAGTACCTAATTCTAAGAATTGTTGTAAAGACTAAGTGAGATAGAGCGCCTGGGTGGCTCCATTGTTAAGCCTCTGCTGCTGCCTTCAGCTCAGATCATTATCCTAGGGTCCTAGGATCTAGTCCTGCATCAGGCTCCCTGCTCAATAGGAAGCCTGCTTTTCCCTATCCCACTCTCCCTGGCTTGTGTTCCCTCTCTTGCTGTGTCTCTGTCAAATAAATAAATAAAATCTTAAAAAAAAAAAAGGATTAAGTGAGATAATGTATCTGGGTGGCTCAGTGAGTTAAAGCCTTTGCCTTCAGCTCGGGTCATCATCTCAGGGTCCTGAGCCCCGCATAGGGCTCTCAGCTCAGCAGGGAGCCTTCTTCCTCCTCTCTCTGCCTGCCTCTCTGCCTACTGGTGATCTCTCTCTCTCAAATAAAAAACAAAATAAAATCTTAAAAAATAAATAAATAAGATAAAATACTATGGATGTAGGGAAGAGTATGAGAAAGAAGAAGACTTTCCAGGCAGAGGTAAGAACATATTCTAAAGCAAAAACAAGCAAATAAACAGACAAAAACAAACAAACAAAAAAACCCAGTATGATGTGCCCAAGGAAGTACAAGAAGTCCACATTCCTTTGTAGAGCAGTGGCTGAAGCCAGAGATGTGGGCAAGAGCCAGATCATGAAGGGCCTTGGATACTTCACTGAAGAGATTAAACTTTATCCAGAAATCTGTAGGGAGCTGTTGAAATTTAAGTAAGAGAATCACATGATTGGATTTGCCTTTCACATAGATCATTCTGGCTGATATATTGTTACAGGAGAACCAGACCAGAAGCAAAATATCCAGTGGAGGGCTTCTGTAATAATTTTTAGATTTAAAAATGTCAGAGGGCCTTTTTGGTGGAGGTAAATACATATGAACTAACGGGAAAGTACGAACATATACTATATATGCTATATCCTTTCCTTGATACTTTCATTTTCCCATTTAATCCTTCCAGAAATCCTGTGAGAAAGTTGTATTTAAGAGATCTGCTTATGAGATGCAATCATTATAATTACTATTGTTATTGTTACTTTTATTTTTATTAATATTATCATAACTTTTGCTTTCTTTTCCTGCTATTTTCTTAGAGGTTGATGCTACTCTTTATCCTTATCTTGGTTTTAAATCCTGGAATAATCAGGGGTTTGTTTCTTCACTCCCATCATTTCACCATTTTGTTCTATATGATTAATATTTTCCCATTCGATTATTTGTGTATTTTTATCCTCTTGTGATTTTAGAATGCCTTTTAGGTCCCATTCCATATAGAGGTAGTCGTATTAATCAGATTGATTTGCTTTCAAAAGGTGAATATTTTAGATTATTTAGCATGATAACTTCTCAGGCAGAGAAAGTCTCAGGGATGAAAACTCACCTTTTAAAAAAAATAAATGTTTGGCTATCATTCTAGTTCTGAGTACTTCTATACATTTCTAATAACAGATATTTCCTAATACATCTTTCTGTAATAATTTTATCAACTTGAGCTTCATAAGCATTTCCTTCAAATTTTCCTGTTTTGAATTTTTTTGTCTAACTGTATTATTTAACATTTTTGTGACGTTTATAATAAAGCTTTCTAATGTACTTGAATTTATGCTGTCTTATTTGAACTTCAGGATGACTTTGTACAGTAGTAAAGGCAAGTATTTCCATTTATATGTGAGAAAGATGAAACTGGGAGAGTCTAACTGCTGCCCAAGGATATATGATAAGTGACAGAGCTGGGGCCATGTTGTCTCACTGTATATCCAGCGATCTTTCCACTACATAATCCTTAGCAAGGCTAATAAATAATCTGAGTTGGTGAAAAGTACAAAATATTAGTACTTATATTTTATAAATGTAAAAAATTAGTACTTATATTTTATAAATGTAAAAAGTTTACATTGACCTTATATTTTACAGGATCATATGTTCCAGCAGAATATTCTTCCTTTAGAATTGCTGAACAGATTTTTACAAGAATCAGTACTGATGATGAAATTGAAACAAATTCATCAACATTCATGAAGGAAATGAAAGAGGTACCCAACCTAAACTTTCCTTATGTAAAACATACGTTAAATTCTTCCACTAATGGTCATTTATTACGTAAGAAAGTATCCTTGTACTAAAATGTGCAGATGTGCTTATGTTCCTCTACAAGAGCCAGAGGGCAGTCAAAGACAGCTTCTAATTTCTGTCTTCTGTGGAAATGGAAGAGATGGTTTTATTGAAAAATACGGTTTTAAAGTAAAAGCTAGTATTATTGAACAAAAAAACATGTTTTTCCCCTATTTAGGGGAAGAATAGTTATTATTTGTGCTACCATATGTGACTTTAACATAATTAGTATGTATTGAGTATCTGTGGGAGGATATAGCAATGTACTAGGTGCTTAAGGTGTATTTTTAAATGGTCCTAGTTCTCGAGAAGCTTAGTCCTATAGAAAGGTAAAAGGCCATGAAATTTACTATTGTATCAGTACATAATGGGTGTAATTATAATTTTTGAGAAAGAAGTTAATACTCTTCAGTGGAGAAAGAGCATTTCTGTCAAAGTCTTGGTCTTTGTTGAGTATGGGTTTATATTTATTTGTTTAAATAAGAATCAATGGGCTTGGATACTTTTTCCTCAATTTTTCTTTTTATCTTTACTGACTATCGAGATATTAAACTTGAGAAATAGTTTTGAGTATTTTATGACAATTGATTAGTCATTTGTGGAGAAGAAAATGACAATCTTTGTGCATTATTTAAACATTTAATTCATTGCATATTTTTATTTCACTGTATCTAAAACAGTAATATTTTAGATAATTGTTATTTACTCTTTGTTGTCTCATACACACATGCATGTGTCTGTTTATATACATATCAGCTGTTCTATTGAAATTATTAGTCATGAGATCTTTAAAAAGAAAAGCAATGTGCTAGTTTCTACTCAGCTGGATAGCTTTATAAAAATATGTTTCGGATGAATTAATGAAGAGACTGGATTTTTCCTCGTTTTTTAAAATGGTAGTGACAGCTGTTTGGTTAAAATGAATAATATTAAAATTATATTTTTCAGATAGCTTACATTCTACATAATGCTAATAACAAATCACTCATATTAATTGATGAACTTGGCAGAGGTACTAATACAGAAGAAGGTATTGGCATTTGTTATGCTGTTTGTGAATATCTGCTGAGCTTAAAGGTATTCTTGTCTGTTTCTTTTTTTTTTTTTAAGATTTTATGTACTTATTAGAGAGAGAGAGAGAGAGCATGAGGGGGAGAAGGTCAGAGGGAGAAGCAGATTCCCTGCTGAGCTGGGAGCCTGATGTGGGATTCGATCCCCGAACTCTGGGATCATGACCTGAGATGCAGGTGATCACTTAACCAGCTGAGCTACCCAGGCACCCTTCTTCTCTGTTTCTTTTAAGTGTATTAATTTTGAGCCCTTTTAAAAAATTTATGTATTTGAGAGAGAGAGAGAGAGAGAGAGAGCAAGAGAGAGCTCACACACTTCTAAGCAGGAAGAGAGGCAGAGGGAAATGGAGAGAGAAATTTCCTGCAGACTCCCCACTGAGCACAGAACTTATTATACATGGGGCTTGATTGCACAACTGTGAGATCATGACCTGAGTGGAAACCAAGAGTCTAGTGCTCAACTAACTAACTAGCTCTATAAACAATTTTAGGTAATAAAAGTGTGCCATAGTATTTATATTTTTGTTGGGTGCGGGAACAGCTAGTATGATAGTCATGTAGATAAGGAAAGGAGGAAATCAAGAAATACAAATAATATCAAGACTAGTCACTTGGCTTGAATTTAATCAAATTAAAAGGCAAAACATTAAAGCACTTTAATAATTATTTCCATGGATAATAGCATTGACTATGATGTTACAACATGAAGTGAAAAACTAGGCATCTGAGGTCACTTTATGGAAAATTATTTTACTTACCCAACTAAGATTTCATTCCTTTAAAGAAAACAGGTGTTCACAAATCAAGTAAAACAGACTATGATTTTTGCTCTATTTAGAATTAAGCTGATTTGTAAAATATCTTTTTAGATGTTTGCTCAGAATATATACAGGTATGAAAAAACTTAAAAATATTTTTCCATATTTAAAGTACTTTGAAATACCCCAAGATGATCTTCTTTACCTTAAATGACAGTCCATAATGATTTATTATAAAGAATGAGAAAAATCTTATTTTTGTGATAGCTATGTGATAAATCAAAATAATGTTAAGAGATAACATTAGTCTTTGTAATAGTGAATCTATGTCAATTGATCAGAATTTCTCATAAAGATAAGATATATGTATTAAGTGCTAGGACTAAAAGCTAATTTGTGTCTGTGATGGTTAGTTTCGTATGTCAGCCTGACCATACTACAGAGGACTGGACATTTTGTCAAGCAGTATTTTGGGTGTGTCTATCAGGGTTTCTGAATGAGTTTTGTATTTGAACTGGTAGATCCTCCCTAGTGTGAGTGGGTCCTATCCAGTCAGTTTTTTTGTGTTTTTTGTTTGCTTTTTTTCTTGGGCTTAGTAAATATCAATTCTTTTATTTCCTTTGTTCCATTCCAGCTCCAACATAAGGAGGGTTAAGAGTAGTTAATCCTATAAATCATCATTTAAATTAGAATCCAAGGGAGACACTGCAAAAGAACATCTCCCGTGAACAAAAACACGACATATGAGAATTGGGGTCTACACTTGCACAAGAGAAGGCTGTGTCACAGGGGCAGAAGCTTGGTGCTCTGTTTTTGATTAAGAGTTTAGTTTAAAAGGGGGTAGTGGGTGTTGAGCTGGCAAAGGGGTGGATGGAATGGACTAGAATGTCTGTCATCCCACAGCACCACCCCTTCCCTTTGAGGTCTCCTTGGCACTGTTCTCTGACAGCAGAGAAGCCAGAAACACACATAGTGAATGTCCTTCCTTGGAGGGTTGTAGGCTAGAACCTGCCAGGGAGGTTTGGAAGGTGGAGAAGGGGCCATAATTCACTGTGTGCAGCCTAGCCCATACATAGACCTGGGGTCCAGAACAGCCTTAGAGGGGTTCCTGAGAGCTGCTGGCTTTGCTGCTGCCACCAGAGATAGATGTCAGGGGCTTCCCAGATGTTCCAGACAATTACAGTGGCCTAGTGAGCCCTTGAGAATCACAGATTTTGGGTCTCTGAGCTGGACTAGGGCAATTGCAACCCTGACCCTCACTCCGCCAGCTCTCCCTGCTGCTCCCATACAAAACCCTCCATACGCAAACACGTGCCAGGGCTCTTGCTTTCCTGGGTACACACTGACCAGCAAACCTGCTTGCCTGGCACCACATCTGCCCACCATACCTTCCAGGAGCTGTTCCTCTTTAGCTCTGTCCCATGGAATCTGGATCATCCCAGATCATCTCTCTCCATGCCTCAGTGGTGGCTCAGGAGTAGATGCCAACCCAGCCTGGCCAGTGAGTACAGGAGGAGGGTCCTGGCCACAGTGACAGTTTCCAAGAGCTTTCTAGGTGACATCTGCATGAAATGTTCCCCTCCTCTGGACACTGTGTCATGGTGGAGGGACCAAACCGCTGTGGCCACCCGCTGGGTTCCAGGAGGGCACCCAGCCCGAGGTTCACACAAACTCAGGAACAGCAAACGAGAGGACTCTAGAGAAATAGAACTTGATCCTTGGTCAAACAGATCTTGGAATCCACCCTATTGTTGGATTTTCAATTTCCATATTGGTAAAGCCTATTCAGGCTGGGTTTTTTGATGTAGCCAAAAGCATTCTTGACTTATTGTTTTCATTAGACTCCTTTACTTGTGGATTTCTTGGCTAAATGTATTAACATTTGTTTCTTCTTACTAAAGATCAAATTTTCAACAGGGCTGTCCATGTAAGATTGATAGTTTTGTACTATTTGTTCTGTTGGCTGGTGTAAGCCACCAGGTTCTCCATGTACTGTAAGAACAGCTTTAAGAACTTTAGATACTCATAAGAATTTTTTCCATGAACCACATGAATGTTGTAATTAGTGATAAAATTGGACAAAGCACAGGAGACAGAAGCTTAATAGTACTTCTTTTGCCTGGAGCACAACCTTGTTTCTACCCACTGCTGGTGTCTCAACTCTGTGGAGGCAGCAACCTGGCTGGACACGTGTGTGCTGATGTTTCAAAGCATGAGCACTTCCAGAATGGTTCTGGAACTGGAAAGAGTTAGGATGGGGGTGCCACAGAATTCAGAGATTACCTGGGGCCACTTCTCAGCAGGAAGATTGTCCAAGTCACTAACAACACAGTGACTCTCTGGCATGTGGTGATGCCGCTTGTACATGATTTTTGTAATTAAAGAGCGGTAGTCATTTGTTTCAGAATTACTTCTAATCTGGCTGCTTCCCAGCTTCTTCAGGGAAAAGCAGGAGGGGCCAAACACTTATGATACTCTTCTCACAGCTCAGCATGTTTTTTTAAGCTGAGAAACTGGATGGAAGGGAACACTCTAGCCTGTAAGACCAATTAATGATTATATCACTGCTTTTTCCTTAAACATTGATAACAGATCTTCATCAATGAATCTGAGTAAAAACCCAATGGAAAATGCAATTAATTTGTTGCTTCTTTTGGAAATTTGGATAAGTTGATTTCCCCATGGCTTAAATGATCTCTTGTATGGGGACTCTCCTGATGGTTCAGGAAATCCCAAAGAAATTCTGTTGCAGGCTCTCCAAGGAAAAGAGGAATTTGTTTGATTTTTGCCATCATTCAAGTGTTTTGCCAGTATTTCCTCACAGGTGGTATAAAGAGCTGTTGACTCAGCAGTCAGAAGTCTTTGTGGATATATGTTAATAGCAAAACTCTCCTAAGTCCTGTCTCTAGGTGTGTCAATAATAACATGACACAGTTGGCAAACCTGTTTAGCTTGAACTTGATTAATGCAACTTCTCAGTATGGGAACATGACTTTTAATATAACAGTGTATTTCTTCATTGCTTCTTCTATTACTGAAAGTACCTCAGAAGTAACAGCAGAGAAAACAGCCAAATCCTCAAGGTTTATAAGAGCTACAACCTTGAAAGGTTGGTGTGCCAATGCAAATTTAGTTTGTTGCCAGTAACTCTTCAGCAGCTGACCCAATCCTGCTGTCAACAGTATCATTACTGAACAGTAGTTTGTTCACATGCAGTAAGTTTGTAACACATGTGGTAAGATGTTGCGTACTTGAGTTCAATATAGAGATCCAACGAAGACTTGTAGTAGATCTACTATGTACTAGCAAGCTCCTTAGATACAAGTGGATCTCTTAAAAGAAAGGGGCTTTCCTAGGGTACCTGGGTCATTGAGCATCTGACTTGATTTTGGCTCAGGTCATGATCTTAAGGTCTGGGATAAAGTCCTGCATGGGGCTCTGCACTCAGGGCAGAGTCTGCTTGGGATTCTCTCCTTCTCCCTCTGCCCCTACTCCCCCGCCCACACAACCCCATTGCACGCCCTCTCTGTCTTAAAAAAAATTGGGGCATTCCTTCCCATTCAGTAAAAATATATCACCCGAAGCCTGTTGTAGACATGCCGTCAGTTTCATTAAGCTAAAAGAAATAGCAGGAGATTGAAGGCTTTCCAAAGCATCAGATATTTAGGAAATAACTCTACAAAAGCTGTCTACCCCAGCCATGGTATATATTGAATTTCAAACTGCCCCTTGGTCAGAGATAACAAATATGAGTGGACAGCCTCACACACAGGGCCCAGCAGCCTCACACTTCCCCGGTAATCCAGACCCTGGGTTGATTCTGTATAAATCACACAGTCTGTGATTGTCTTCTAGCACACTTCACCTCTCTGAGTTACAGTGCCATTGATACCACACTTTTCTCTGACTTCAAACCTGAGTTTACAGATCATATCATAGAACTGAGGGAGAAAGACAAGTGGTAATAAGATCCTCTGTTAGTATACTATGTATTTGCGAATTACAGCCTGGGACCTGGGAGGTAAGGGAATGGGCTCCTGGACAATCTGGGGGTAGATACAATACCAAGGAGAGGGAGGTCAAGGGATATGTCTTTGGGGTCAGGGTCAGGTGCCTATCTTCTCTAGTTGCCCACTAGGGGGCTGGTAAGGCTGACCTGCTTCTGCAGTGACGCAGTCACAGTGGAGGCCTGGGAATGGTGGCCTAGAGCCCACATCAGGGCCTGCCTCCCAGCTCACTGCCAGGGCCACCTTGCCAGAAGGGTGTGGCCAGTGCTACACCTCCTCCCGCCCTTACTGTAGTGGGTCTGAGCACACCAGGAGTGTGTTCATGTGTGCATAGGCACCCTGGTTCCCATCTGTTCTACCTCCATGACTTCTAGCTCCTCCCATCCAATCAGTTTTGCGTGGAGCCCAGTTGAATACCCAGTTGAATACAACAAAAAGGCTGACCCTCCTGGGAGTGAGAGGGTTACTTCCTATCTGACTGCCATCAATCTAGAATCATTTTTCTTGCCTTTGAATGAGAATTGAAGCACCAGCTTTTTCTGGATCTTGAGACTGCCATCATTTGGACAGGGACTTTACTATTTGCTCTCCTGGTTCTCAGGCCATTAGACTCAGACTGGAACTATAGCATCAGCTTTCCTAGGTCTCCAGCTTGCTGATTGCAGATGTGGAGATTCTTAAGTCTCCATAATCATATGAACCAATTGCTAATAGTAAATCAATCTCTCTCTCTCTCTCCCCTCCCCCCCCACACACATTATTCTGTTTCTCTGGAGAAGCCTGTCTATTACAGATTTTGGTATTGAGAGTGGTTCTAGAGCAACAGAATTTTAACAATGAGTTTTCTGAATCAGTTCTGCGTTTCTGGAATTGACTCTTTAATCTGACTAGATTTACTTTATTTTACTTTTATTATTTAACTCAAAGACTTGTTTTATTATAGTACATGGACTAGGACTAATGGGAAGGGGTGGATGTAGTGGGCAACTATGGCCCTGATTAGTATTGGATGCCCATTCTGAAGGCTATGAATGTGCTAAAGATGCCACCACTCTGCATTATGGTTTTCCTGCTGCCACCCATCAGCTCCCAACCCCACATTCCGATCCCGAGACAAAAAAAGTACCCAAGAGCACCCCAGCTGCCATGCCCACTGCATAGCCCATCATAACGCCCATCTACACATGATTGAAGCAGCATGGCTGGGTGAGGATGCCAATTCCACGGCCATTGGCATCCTCTTAGTATTCAGGTTCCTGCACCATCGTGCCCCCACCTCACCTCTATTCTGATTAGATTTAAAGATACTAATAACTCTATTTCTAGTAGTAAAGAGTAATAGTTTAGTTTGATACATAAATTTTGAGGACATTAATGTTATTATGAACATGGTCCTTAGCTTCTAAATAGTTTCTGGATTTCTAAATATTTTTGTTGCTGTACAAATTTGGTTTTATACCCCTTTTGATTTATTAAGTAGTTGGGTTTTTTCCATTTTTCTGTGTTATGCCTCTTGCCATACCCCCTTACATGGTTGATGCCATTTGCCAGCCCAAATATTTTCTTTTTAATGTCTTAATGCTTTATTTTTCCATCAATCACATCTTTATATTTTTTTCTGGTAATATCTTAAAACATAACCAATTTTTCAAATCTCTATCTGGTTTAGTAACTCAGGACTGGAACCCATGTGCTGGTCATGTCACTTGAACCATCTGTACCAATATCACCTAAAATACTCCTGGAAAATGGAGTTTCCTAGGACTCCACATTACAACTACTGATTGAGAATTTGGGGGTGACAAGTACCAAGAATTTGCATCTTTCACAATCTCTCCAGGGGATTATAAAGTTTGGGAATCATTGTCCTAAGCATTATTCTCCATCTTTTCTTTCTTCCGTTTAAGTATCTAACCTACACACAATGCAAATCTAAAACCTAAAAATCTTTGCAATTTCGAATACCTAAGATAAACCATTGATTCCACTTTCCAAAAAATAGTTATATGGAAGGAAGCTACTACTTTTAAAGTTCTTTTAGAAGGTGAGAGAAATGTTGTGATTTTGTGTATAGATTAGTTTTCTAATAAATGATCGTCTTCTGAATATCTTCAGATTTTTTTAGGATTTTATTTTTAAATTTATCCTCTTTTTTGTAATGTAATGTGTGATGTGTAAACATAATAAAATGTCTCTTTCAATGACTATAAATTTGCAAGACATTTTGAAATGAATTGACCGTTATTAGTTTCATTCCTACACTTCTGCCAAGCTACTTGGAAAATCAAACTAAAATTTTTTTCTAGTTCATATTAAAAATACATTCATTGTTATATATTCTAGGCATTTACACTGTTTGCTACACATTTCCTGGAACTATGTCATATAGAGGTCCTGTATCCTAATGTAGAAAACATGCATTTTGAAGTTCAGCATGCAAGGAACACTTCAAGAAATAAAGAAGCAATCTTGTATACCTACAAACTTTGTAAGGGACTCACAGAAGAAAAAAATTATGGTATTGTATATGGAAATTATATCTATATAATATCTACTGAAACACTACATATTCTCATAATTTTTCTCCCCTTTACTTGGCTGTTAATCTAAGCAACTTTTCCTGTCATTCTTTTTTTTTTTTTTAAAGATTTTATTTATTTATTTGAGAGAGAGAGAGCGAGAGAGAGCATGAGAGGGGAGAAAGTCAGAGGGAGAAGCAGACTCCCCGCGGAGCCGGGAACCCAATGTGGGACTCGATCCCAGGACTCCGGGATCATGACCTGAGCCGAAGGCAGTCGCTTAACCAACTGAGCCACCCAGGCGCCCTCCTGTCATTCTTTTGAGTGTTTATGCTCTAAGACTGTATTTTCTATGTCAAGCTCACATAGAAAAAAATTTTTTTTTCTCTTTACACTCATTTTTATGAAACAAATAAGTCTGGTAGTGGAACTTTTTTATTTAATGCATAAACATATAAGTCCCTTTATTAGAGAAATTGTACATATTGGTGAATATGGTCAGTGGTCACATCTATGGGTTAATTGTTTAAAAATCAGAAACAATAATTAGGATAGATTCTATGCTCTCTTTGTTACATTGTGAAGTGTCTCGTGTAGTCATATTCTATTGTTGGAATGACAGCTTGTACAAACTTCAAGAAAATTAGAAGATACATATGAACACCAAGTTCTCCCCCTCCTTCTGCAACAGTCTCAATGATTTTCTTCATCACCTCAGCATGCCTGCATGGGTGAACTGAACACATAGGAGGCTGTGGGAGATGAGGGTGATTTTCAATGGTCACCAGTATATGGTAATATACTTATGTATATTAAGTTTATATTTAAATTTATATTAATCAGTAATTATGTAGAATTACAACACATTAAAGTTCCAGAAGTATTAGTTTCTATTTTTAGAAATATGTAATTTAGCTTATATTTGCAAGTTATAAGTGAATTGAAAATTGTATATTTCATACACTTTCAGTAACATCTGTTTTCTTCAGATGCAGGGAACTTGATCATCTAAAATCTCAAAAGGAAATATATTATAAAACCATATGATACTTATAAACTTGATTAGATATTTTCTATCTGAATCATTATATGACGTGTAAAATCTCATGGATTCAGAAAATTTTTAACTGATCTATACATATAAAGTTCCTAAAGTAATTTTAGCTATAAATGTGACCTTTTGGGGGGCAGGAAGCATCTTTGTTTTGATATTTGAAATGAGAAATCAACTGCATAACTTCATTTGTATCAGATACTCTATAAGCTTTAATTGCATCTATTAAATGGGGGTAATTTTCCATATATGTAGGGCTTATGAAGATTAAATGAATTATTAAACATGATCTGTTTAATATAGTACCTAGCAATTAGTGACTTCTCAAAAAATGTGTTAGCGTTGTTTCTATTGCTTCTAAAGTAGTACATACAATAAACTGTTAGCACACAGTAGAAAGCCTATGTGGCATTTATACAATAAAATTAGGCTCAGGGAAATACTAGATAGTACTTGGAATTGCATGAAGAATAGTCATCTGTAGTTATATCTTGTGAGAAATCCCTCTCTCAATGGTCTGCTAGACAAATGAACATGCAGCTGTAGGATTATCTCTCCTCCTTGCAAAGCTCATATTCTTTGACTTTCTATTAACTAAGTGTATTTGTAGTTGGAATTTCATTGTTATTTTTTCTTAAAGATTTTTATTTATTGGACAGAGAGACAACACAGCAAGAGAGGGAACACAAGCAGGGGGAGTGGGAGAGGGAGAAGCAGGCTTCCCACTGAGTGGGGAGCCCGATATGGGGCTCATGCGGGGCTCAATCCCAGGACCCTGGGAGCCGAAGGCAGATGCTTAACCGACTGAGCCACCCAGCTACCCCGGAATTTCATTGTTATTATTTAGTTTTCTAGTTACCCCTTTTCTTTTCCCTATCTTGTTTTCCTGTCTTAGATGTATGTTGAGAGGTAATTGATATTCTAATTTGTCATACATCTTGGACAACTAATTAAATCTTATAATTAGCAAATTGTCACCAAGAACTTTGGAAAACTTAATTTTGAGAATGGCTGAGTTGTTCAGAAATGCCTGTAGAATGAAAGTTTAAATCTGTGAAGAATAGATTATTACTGCTTAAAGTAAACATAATACCTGCCATAACAACAGTGAAGCCCGTTGTCTATACTTTTAGGATTAAAAGCTGCAGAGGTTTCATCACTCCCACCATCAATTGTCTTGGATGCCAAAGAAATCACAACTCAAATTACAAGACAAATTTTGGTAAGAAACTTTTTAGCAATAAGAATTGGTTTTCCAATTCAAGAAAATACTTTTAGTGTACATTATTATAATGGTGTTGTATCTAAGTATATAATATTAATAATTAAGACATTTAAAATAAAAACCTAATTCTTTTTTTAAAAGATTTTATTTATTTGACAGAGAGCACAAGTAGGCAGAGAGCAGCAGGCAGGGAGAGAGGGAGAAGCAGGGTCTCCACTGAGCAGGGATCCTGATGGGGCTCAATCCCAGGACTTTGGGATCAAGACCTGAGCCAAAGGCAGCCACTCAACCGACTGAGCCACTAAGAACCTAATTCTAAATAAGGCAAATCTTTCTTTACTTCTCATAATTTTTTTGATTTGGTCTATTTCTTTTTTTAATAATTTTTTTAAAGATTTTATTTATTTATTTGACAGAGAGAGAGAGAGAGATCACAAGTAGGCAGAGAGGCAGGCAGAGAGAGAGGGGGAAGCAAGCTCCCCGCTGAACAGAGAGCCCGATTCGAGCCTCGATCCCAGGACCCCGAGATCACGACCTGAGCCAAAGGCAGAGACCTTAACCCACTGAGCCACCCAGGTGTCCTTGATTTGGTCTGTTTCAACCTTTCCCAACGAATCAACCAATAAGATAGTAGACAAAAGTTAAACAGTTCGTTTCCTATATTACTTATTGCTACACTAACTTTATGATGAGAAAATAAGTCTGTGTAAAGTAAGCATTAAAAATAAAAATCACTTCAATAAATCACAGACCTGTACCCCTGAAACAAACAATACATAATATGTTAATTAAAAAAAAAAAGTGAGGGACGCCTGGGTGGCTCAGTTGGTTAAGCTGCTGCCTTTGGCTCAGGTCATGATCCCAGGGTCCTGGGATTGAGTCCCACATCGGGCTCCTTGCTCAGCAGGGAGCCTGCTTCTCCTCTGCCTCTGCCTGCCACTCTGCCTGCTTGTGCTCTCTCTCCTGCTCTCTCTCTGACAAATAAATAAATAAAATCTTTAAAAAATAACAAATAAATAAATAAATAAATAAATAAATAAATAAATAAATAAATAAGTGAAAAGAAAAATCAAGGTTGCCTGGGTGGCATTTAACTAACATTAAGTCAGTTAAATGTCTGACTCTTGATTTTAGCTCAGGTCATGATCTCAGGGTCATGAGATTAAGCCCTGAGCTGGGCTCTGCACTGGATGTAGACCCTGCTTAAGATTCTCTTTCCCTCTCCCTCAACCCCCACTCATACTTATTCTCTCTAAAAAATAAATAAAAATAAAAATTACTATGTACCACACTTTTGTATCTTTTAAAATAGTTTTAAAACTCTTATCCATTATCATATATAAGCCTCATGACTCTTCATGAAACATTTAGGTCTTTCTAATACAAGATTAATAAGCTGTTATTTTTACTCATGTTTTTACAGCTGAGGTTCATAGATGTTAAGTGTTTTGCTAGGAAGCAGTAGATTCAACATTGAACTCACATCTATTGACTCAAAATTTGGAAATTTTTTTTTTAACATCAGTTTGCTTTATGTTTTAAGAATACAGTGTGTTGGGGCGCCTGGGTGGCGCAGTTGGTTGAGCAACTGCCTTCGGCTCAGGTCATGATCCCGGAGTCCCGGGATCGAGTCCCACATCGGGCTCCCAGCTCCATGGGGAGTCCGCTTCTCACTCTGACCTTCTCCCTTCTCATGCTCTCTCTTACTCTCTCACTTTCCTAATAAATAAATAAATAAAATCTTTAAAAAAAAATAAAAAAAAAAAAGAATACAGTGTGTTCAGTAAACTAAGCTAAGTGCATTATGAAATTTTCTTCAGTAGTATCCTTTGTCTTTCCCTCTTAACCTGCTTTTAATTTTTATTGTATCCCTTTAGTCTCTTGAGCTTCTAGACTATCTTTATGACTTTACGTACCTAATCCTCCATTTGAATCTCTTCAACAATTTTGACAGTGTTGTGCTTCTGAAGAATCTCTCATTAACTAGTTCCTTAGACTTCATCTTGCCAAATTCCAATTATGGCAAGCCTTCTTCAGTTGCCTTCTAGGCTTTGGCTTTCCTGATAATGATTCTCAAAATATATTCAAGACAAACTAATCTTATCTTCTGCAAATTCATATATTCTACCTGTAGTCAAATATTTTATTGGATAGTTTTTTTGCCTTTTCTTGTTCTGTATAGTTTCTTTAACTCTTTCAAATTATTTCTACTCTTCCTAAACTTTATCCTCAATGTCCTCACTATAGAAAACTCACTTCCTGTATTTTTTGAGATACTTGAAGTTATCTTTTTTTTTTTTTTTTAAAGTCAACACTTTAACTTTATTCATCAAAAATTCATTGTATAAGTGGCAACCCCGAAAAAGGGGAACCTCAATTCAGGAGCAAAGGCAGGCTGGCCCTTTTGAGGGAGAATGGGCCCTGGAATCAAGGGCCAGCAGCAGGTAAGTGCTGGGTGGTGGAGTCTTGGGGAGAGCAAGTTTCAAAACTCAGGACATTGGTTGCTGGCTCACAAAACTTGGAAACCTCACAGGTAGAGACTTGAAGTTATCTTGATGAATCCTTGAACTTTTTCTCCTTGAAAACTCTATTTTGGAATATCAGTTTTTCACCCAGTTCTCTTCTTTTCTCTCTCAGAGGAAGAGATTATCTTTCAACTTATTTGAGGTTAACTTTTCCACCTTCTTTCCATATCCAGTACACATAACTTCATCAGATTCCTTTCTTCTCTCTCTTTTTAAAGATTTTATTTGTTAAATAATTTCTATACCCAACATGGGGCTCGAACTCACAACCCTGAGTCAAGAGTCACATGTTCTAACAGAGCCAGTGAGGTGCCCCATTTTTTAAAAAGATGTTTTTAAAGTAATTTCTATACCAAATGTAGGCTTAAGTTTACAACCCTGAGATCAAGAGCCATATGCTCTACCAACTGAGCCAGCCAGGAACCCCTTGTTCCCATTCTTCTCTTTGCATCCTTAGTGTTTGTTCACTGGCTTTTCCTTTTCCTATGAATATGCTTAGGTTTTTCCTAAGAAATCCTTCTTCATTACCTTACTTCTCAAAAGATATTTCTCTCTCTTTTTTTTTTACTGCCAACTTCTTAAGATATTATAATAACTATTTACTTCTTCCATATTCTACTTGCAAACTAGATCTTGTCATCATGCCATTGAAACTTTCTTTGTAAAATACCAACTAATGATTAACTCTTACGGCCTTTTTTTCACTTCTCATCTTCCCTGGTCTCTCTGTGGTATTTGATACCACCTTTCTTTCCCTTGTCATAATTCTTCCCTGTCTTGGCTACTGTGGAATTGTCCTCTCCTGGATGTCTTCATTTTCGTACCTCTGATAACCCCTTTTCTTCGTTCTTCACCAGTGCTTTTTTTTTTTCCTTTTCAAATTTTTATTTAAATTCTAGTTAATTATACAATGCAATATTGGTTTCAGGAGTAGAATTCAGTGATCTGTTGCTTAATTACAATATCCAGTGCTCATCATAACAAGCGCCCTCCTAATACCTATCAGCCATCTAGCCCACCCCACTGACCTCCCTCCATCAGCTGTCCATTTTTACTCTATTGTGAATAGTCCCCTATGGTTTGTTTCCTTCTCTTTTTTTCCTTCCCTCCCATATATTCATCTGTTTTGTTTCTTAAATTCCACATATGGGTGAAATCATATGGTATTTGTCTTTCTCTGACTGATTTATTTTGCTTTAACATAATATACTGTAGCTCCATCCATCCATCTGTCTTGCAAATGGCAAGATTTCATTCATGGCTGAGTAATATTCCTATATATATATATATATATATATATATATATACATACCACCTCTTCTTTATCCATTCATCTGTTGACAGACATCTGGGCTTTTTCCATAGTTGGCTATTGTTGATAATGCACATTGTCCTTCAAATCTGTATTTTTATATCATTTAGGTAAATACCTAGTAATGTAATTCCTGTATCATAGGGTTGTTCTATTATTAACTTTTTGAGGAATCTCTATACTGTTTTCTAGAGTGACTGCACCAGTTTGCATTCCCACCAACAGTGCAAGAGGGTTCCCTTTTCTCTGTATCCCAACCAACATCTGTTGTTTCCTGTGTTGTTAATTTTAGCCATTCTGACAAGTGTGAGGTGGTATCTCATTATGGTTTTGATTTGTATTTCCCTAATGATGAGTCTTTTTGTGTGTCTGTTAGCCATCTGAATGTCTTCTTTGGAGACATGTCTATTCATGTCTTCTGCCTATTTCTTAACTGTGTTATTTTTTTTATGTGTTGAGTTTAATAAGTTCTTTATAGATTTTGGATACTAACCAATTATGAGATATGTCATTTGCAGATATCTTCTCCCATTCTGTAGGCTGCCTTTTAGTTTTGTTGATTGTTTCCTTTGCTGTTGCAGAAGCTTTTTATCTTAATGAAGTCCCAATAGCTCATTTTTACCTTTGTTTTCCTTGCCTTTGAAAACATGTTTAGCAAGAAGTTGCTGCAGCCGAGGTCAAAGAGACTGCTGCCTGTGTTCTTCTCTAGGATTTTGATAGTTTCCTGTCTCACATTTAGGTCTTTCATCCATTTTGAATTTATTTTTGTGTATTTCACCAGTGCTTTTTATCATTCCACTTATTAAATGAAAGTTTTCCTAAGATTTTTGCCCTTCCTTCTGTGTTTGAAACTATATTCTTGGTGAGCTCATCCTTTCCTTAGCTTCCATTTTCACTTCTTTTTTACTTTGAATCCATACGTTTCTCTTCGTATTGCTTCTTAAAGTCTCAATTTCTATTTTCACTCTTCAATAGGACCAAAATTAAATTTATAATACGAAAAATTTTATTTCTTTCCTTTCAAATTTCCCAGTGACCCATTAGAATCATCTTTGAATCCTTCTTAACCACCTCTCATTACAACTATGCAGTAGATTTTCTCTTTTTCAATCCTATATACTTCTATCCTATATAGTTCTACCAGATTGTCTCCTAAGCATGACTTTTCTCATGTTTTCCTTTTCAGAAACTTTTGGTTGTTTCTTACCAAATTAAAGTGAAACTCCTTAGCCTACTGTTTAACGTTTTCTGATTATTTCTCAAAATATAGAATTACCTACATTAGAATCACCCACAATACCAGGGACTATCCTAAATTTTTGAGGATTTCCTGTGGCTTACAAATTTAAATTTTTAACCAGTCTTCAGATGATTCTTAAACACACTTAAGTTTGTTAACTAATGCTTTATGATCTCCCTTTGTTTACTACCCCAACTTTAGATAACATTTCTCAATTTAACTAAAACCTACATTTCTGCCACATTGAATTACTTGTCATTTCATCATTTTGACATGTGTACCAGAATTTCTAATGTGTTTGCTCTTTTGCCTCCATCCAGAACGCCCTTACTTCTATGTTCTTCTGTCCATCAAGAGTCATTCCAAATATCCCATCCTACTTAAGCTTTTCTTGACCTGAGCTGGGAATGAGTTCTCCTTCCTCTAAATTTTGAATCTCTCTCATGAGACTTATCATAATTACCTAAATCAGGTGCTTATGAATATGTCTCTTTCGCTATAATAATATGTCTCTTTCACTGAGTTCCTATTGAGTTCCAGTGGCATGTCAGGTAGACGTTTTTGTATCCCCCGTAGACGTAAACACAAGGTTGGGGGCCTGGAATATAGATGATAATAGATATTCAGTAAATGTTTATTATTTAGATAATAAACTTATAGTTGATCATTCAATGTATCAAATAGATGGGTGAATATATTGTTGATAATGCACATTGTCCTTCAAATCTGTATTTTTATATCATTTAGGTAAATACCTAGTAATGTAATTCCTGTATCAGTGAAAAAAGAAAAATATCTTGAATTGCTTGCTACTGAGAAAGAGTTAGAGAGATTTTATTTCCCTTAGTAAAGGAAAACTCACTGACTACATTAACAGTTAAGATTGAAAATGCTAATTCTTCTATCTAGCTCAGGAAACGAGGTGGGTGAAGAATTTTCCAGCTGTACTCCCATCCCTGAAGTACTATTCAAAGATTGAATACCTAAAGTATCTAAAATATCTAAAATATCTTCTAAAATATTAGAAAATTCCTGTTTCAGACATTATTTCTTGGGCATCCTAACTATAGATTGTTTAGAATTGGCATAATTTCAAGTAGCTATTTACAGCACTTATTTTCAAAATGTAATTTACTCCTCAGGCAATATATTGTCCTAGACTCTAGCAGTTTCTATATATTAAATCTCTCGGAGGGACAGGCAATTTACTATTGACCGATTCTGTCTACCAGTTTTATCTATTGGGGAATTAAATAAGAGATAGCAGAGTAGAACTCTTGGGTGACATTTAAAATGGATACTGCATAGCAATGAGCAATTATGTTGAGTGAGAAATTTGACCTATTTAGCGGATCTTTTTTTTCCTTAAATCCAACCACCATTACTTTTATTTATTTATTTATTTATTTATTTATTTATTTATTTATTTATTTATAGAATCCTATTTTTAAATTTTTTTTTATTTTTTCAGTGTTCCAAGATTCATTGTTTATGGACCACACTCAGTGCTCCATGCAATATGTACCCTCTTTAATACCCACCACCAGTCTCACCCATGCCCGCACCCACTCCCTTCCAGTACCCTCAGTTTGATTCTCAGAGTCCACAGTCTCTCATGGTTCATCTTCCCCTTGGATTTCCCCCAATTCACTTTTCCTTTCCTTCTCCTAATGTCTTCCATGTTATTCCTTCTGCTGATCTTTTTTTTTCATTGAAAAGTGATTTTCAAGAATATAGGAATCCATGAGAAAGTAGTAAATATTCATGAAAAATTTTATTCTTTCAAAATAATATTTCTTTATTTTTTCTGGTATGTTCTTTGCTAGTTGAATAGAACTGACATATCCAAAGGAATTAGTTATCTTTGGGTTCTGTATTTCTATGAAAGGAAAGAGAAAATTGCCAAATTTTAAAACAAAGTCATAGTAATCATATTTTATTTTTTATCTATATTTTTTCAATAACAGCAAAACCAAAGGAGTACCCCTGAAATGGAAAGACAGAGAGCTGTGTACCATCTAGCTACTAGGCTTGTTCAAACTGCTCGAAATTCTCAGTTGGATCCAGACAGTTTACGGATGTATTTAAGTAATCTCAAAAAGAAGTATGAAACAGATTTTTCCAGGGCTGAACAAGTTTCAGGAAAGACTGAAGAATAATAACAATTCACATCATATACTAATAAAATAGTGTATTTTAATATAGGGAAACTAGGATTCATTTTTCCTAAGAGCAAAAGAAAATACTGGCTAAATTTTATATCTTCATGGAAAATTACATTATACTAATCTCAGAATTATCATCTACCTATTGTATATAAGAAAATATTTGTTATAACTTAACATATGAAAACCATTGAAAGGACTGTTTTTTGTTAGAAAAATGTCAGTATAACATTACAGTTTTTTCTTATTTATGAAAATTCATGTTAAGTCTTAAGTGTATTTATACTTACAAGTTATGGTTTAAAATGTTATTATAAAAACCTTAGTTTTTGGAAAAAAAACCAAACAAACCTTTTCTTTTTTCCAGTCTGAAAACTTATGTGAGTTATTTTACAGTCTCTTCTGAAGCAATAAGATCTGTGGCTCAATAATTGCTTAATTAGTACCCCCAAATTCTAACGCTGGATGCTTATGGAGTTTGTTAAAATTATATTGGAAAATTTAAAGTATCTTTTTTAACACTGAGTATAGTTCTAAAGGGTGAAAATAAACAAATAGATATTTTGTAATGCAGAGAATGTTTTTGTAAGAGGGAGTTGCCATCACTCACCCTTTCAGTTTTTCAAATGCGAGGCATTCCATTTTCTACTCACCAACCTCTTTTCCAAGTTTCATTTTTGGCCGTCTTTTTTAGATCAGTAACCAAAGCAGCAGAAAGGTAATATTGATTCATTTGCCTCAGGGAGCATTTTATAGAACTGTTTTTCCATAGGCATATGGCTTACACCATCATTTCAGAGCTTACCCGAAGGTCATTCTTGTTTCATAAATGGACCAAAAAAAAAAAAAAGAAGACAATCAGTTGGTCAGTAACTGTAAAGAGCATGGCTGTTGTCTTCTCAAATACCTTATTTCTACAATTCCATCTCACTTGATGACTTATTTACATAATCTCAGCACAAAGGCCCAAGATGCAGAAGTTATTCTTTTCTTGGACAATTAAGTATCTGGAACTCAGGGCATTCAATAAGCTGCAGAATTCATAGTTATCTGGCCAAAAAAAATATATTCACAGACTGGGTAGGGCCCTATTTTTTGTTAATATATTCATATTTTATAAAATTTAATATTTTTTACTTTATGAAATTCCAAGTAATAATGAGGTATATCGAAAAAGTTATCATTTAAATGACATACATACTTTTTGAATGTGAATGTAAATTAGTGTTCATATTTTAATTTGATACATGTTAAACATCCCATTAGACTACTTATATTCCCTATTGTCGTGTTTTAGAAAGAGTACCACAATATTTGAATTTGACCATTAGCCATGTTTTAATTCACAGTCTAAAATGAATTATATTATGTAGTCATTTCTAAAAGCAGTCAGATAACTTAGGTTTGCCCCAAATTTCTAAAAGGCACTGAGGATGAAAAGGGCATGGCAGATTGGGAAGAAAAGGGAAGAAGCAGTAAAAGGCAGAAGGGGAGTATGAAGTGGGAGAAAAACAGGCAAGCAGAGATAAGAGCAAGTATTAGATATGCAGAATATCATTTCCTTAAATATATTAATTTCCTTTTAGGTTTAATCCTAATATTAGATTCTACCAGACTTCTAAGAAATTTTTCATGATTTAGATCTTTTGATACAGAAACTGTTGCCAAATGATTAATCCCTTTTGTTTTAGGTTTAGAATACTGAAATAAAAATAGGTTTATATCTTCTTAAAATTAAATTTTTTTCTTCAATTGTTTTGTGTGTAGCTGAAACATACAAAAAAACAAATTAAATGAAGATATAATTATTATGTTATGGCACTATAGAATAGAAATGAATACTAGGGAGACAATCCGTTCTTTAATTTTAAGGTCTACTTACTCTCCTCTGCTGTACCTTTTTGCTTTGCCTATCTCTAAAATTATAGATCATTATCTCATATCCAGTTTTAAGATAAGTATTCATCTTATCTTGCAGACTCCCTTAATTTCCACCTCAAAGTCATTCTTTTAGTCTGTTCCACCTTTCTCCTCACATAAAGTAGTCTTTTTCAAGTCTAGGGTTAAGGTATGTAGGAGTAGAAGAAAAAGGTAGCTTATTAGGAAGTAGTGCATTTGTTTGTTTTGAAATTTGCATACAGTAAAATTAACTCTTTTTTTGATGTAAAATTTCATGAATTAGCACATGTATGGATTCATGGAACCACTAGGACAATCAGTTTCTTCACCAAATACCAAACAGTTCCTTCACATCATTCCCCTAGTACTGTCCCTTTGTTGTCAAAACCTTCCCTGACCCCTAACTTTAACCCAGCAATCACTGGAAATTAAGCATTCCATCCCTATAGTTTTGTTTTTTCCATAATGTCCAACAAATGGAATCATATAGCATGGAATCTTTTGAAACTGGCTTCTTTTACTCAGCATAATACTTTGTAGAATTTGTGCATGTTGTTGTGTCCTTTTATTGCTGACTAGTATTTCATTGTTTGTATGTACCATAGCTTACTCATACACTCATTGAAAGACAATTGGGATTCCATTTTGGGTGATTATTTTTTTTTTAAAGATTTTATTTATTTATTTGATAGAGAGATCACAAGTAGGCAGAGAGGCAGGCAGAGAAAGGAGGAAGCAGGCTCCCTGCTGAGCAGAGAGCCTGATGCGGGGCTCTATCCCAGGACCCTGAGATCATGACCTGAGCCAAAGGCAGAGGCCTTAACCCATTGAGCCATCCAGGTGCCCCTATTTTGGGTGATTATGAATGAAGCTGCTATAAACATTCTTATATAGATTTTTGTGTATTTTTTTAAAGATTTTCTTTAGTTATTTGAGAGAGAGAGCAGGAGAGAGCATGAGAGAGGAGAAAGACAAAGGGAAAAGCAGATTCCCCATGGAGCTGGGAGCCTGATGTGGGACTTGATCCCGGGACTCCAGGATCATGACCTGATCCGAAGGCAGTTGGTTAACCAACTATGCCACCCAGGCGCCCTAGATTTTTGCATATTAAGTTTTAATTTACCTATGTTAAATAGGAGTAAAATAGCTTTGTCATATTGTAAGTAAGTGTTTAACTTCATAAGAATTTGCCAAACTGTTTTCTAAAGTGGTTCTTAAATTTTGTATTCCCATCAGCCATGGCTGGGAATGTTCCACATGTTCTCTAACTTTGTGTTATCAGTTTTGTTTTGTTTTTTAATTTTAGCCATTCTAATATGTATGTAGTAATGCATTTTTAAATTCTAAAGTTGTTCTGCTAATTCTTTAGCAAGCAAAAGCTATTCTACTTTTTTTTTTTAAGATTTTATTTAATTTTTGACAGAAAGAGACACAGCAAGAGAGGGAATAAGCAGGGGGAGTAGGAGAGGGAGAACAGGCTTCCCATAAAGCAGGGCCCGAAGCAGGACTCAATCCCAGGACCCTGGGATCATGACCTTAGCCAAAGGCAGATGCTTAATGACTGAGCCACCCAGGCATCCCCCTATTCTGACTTTTTTAACCAAATTATATCACTATCTTATATGCTAGTGTTAAAAAATATTCAAATGTTAAAAAATTGTGTGTAGTATGGACTTCCTACATGCTTATTTTTGAGCTTAAAATATGCTCAATTGTAATTAAATATACTTTAGTTAAATGTATTGAATTCAATTCTATAATGTGTTTCTATCTCACAGGAATGAAAATGGAAGGAAAGGAAAAGCAAATGATCTAGTTATATTGCTACTTTGCTACTTCCATTCGATTACTTAGAAATTTAAATCGCACAGTTGTTTATATTACTATAGGACCAGAATGAATACCCTTTTTGTATAAATTGTCAAAATTTTGATAGTCCCCAGATTGTAAGTAGAGTGAAAATGGCTACTAAGTGCCATAATCTACCAAAATGGATCCTAAAATAGATAGTGATGAGGTGAAAAACAGATTTTCATTGTCAAGAACTATGAAGGTATAACTATGTATGGTGATGGATGTTAACTAGACTTATTGTGGTGATCATTTTACAATATATACAAATGTTGAATAACTATGTTATATACCTGAAACTAAAATAATGTTGTATGTCAGTTACACCTCGATTAAAAAAAACTGTAAGGGGTCTGGGGTCTGCGATTTTTGCTTTACTTGCAAACTAGCAGTTTAGCTTACCATGGTTTCATGTGCGCTGTCAGAAGACAAAAGATTCTTGGGTCAGAAACAAAAGACTTTATTGCTAATGGCACATCATGCAGCATAAGCTTCATGTTTGTGTTGGTTTCAGGTATCCCCATCCTCTTAGATATAGAGTGGTCCAGTTAGATATGTACACAGTGGATTTATACTACAGCGGAGGAACCCCACGCTAGGGGAACCCTTTTATTATAATGAACTTCTAACAAACCTGCTTGACCTTTTTTTTCAGAGGAAGACACTACCCCAAACAAACCTGCCTCTGCTCAGAGGGAGACACTATCTCTGTCTTCCCTATTGTGTCTCTGTCACTATTCTCTGTCTTCCGAGGCTGTTCATTTTACAAATATCTTTAAAAAGGTAGTCAAATATAAGACAGTTAGTGCCTCTAATCATACAATAGGCAGAAATGTGAGAGACCTGTGGAAAATTGTCTCCCAGTTCTCTTCTGTATATTGCAGCAGTTTGACCCCTTGTTATATAGAGAAAAGTCTAGTGCCCTACAACGCAAAAAGAAAAGAGCTAAAAAATTGTAGTAGAATAAATTTTATTTTTTAAGATAATAAACTTCTTTGTAACTAAACATACAGATTTAATTAATATTTTCATTTTGATGTTATGTTGGATCAAAACTATGCTTTCTTTGTATCAAAATCCATATAGTTTAGGGGTGGGTGAAATGGGTAAAGGTAGTAAACAGGTACAAATTTCCAGTTATAAAATAAATCAGTTCTGGGAATGTAATGTACAGCATGGTGACTATAGTTAATAATACTGTGTTGCTTATTTGAAAGTGGCTGAAATTAGATTTTAAGTGTTCTCATCACAAGAAAAAATTTTAACTATTTATGATGATGGATGTTAACTAGACTTATTGTGGTGATCATCTTGCAATATATACATATATTGAATCATGTTATATACCAGAAAGTAATATATTCTATGTCAATTATATCTCAATTTAAAAAGCACTACTGATCTAGTATTTAGAAGTATCACACACAAAAAACATTAAAGCTCCATATTGGTTTTGGGGGCTAATTATTTCCAAATATTACCCATTTCTGTCTTACTACTGACCCCCAGCCTTTAGTTGACTAATTCTTTTTTTTTTTTTTTTAAGATTTTATGTATTTATTTGACAGAGACACGGCAGGAGAGGGAACACAAGCAGGGGGAGAGGGAGAGGAAGAAGCAGGCTTCCCTCCGAACAGGGAGCCTGATACGGGGCTCGATCCCAGGACCCTGGTATCATGACCTAAGCTGAAAGCAGACGCCCAATGGCTGAGCCACCCAGGCACCCCTAGTTGACTAATTCTTCACCTTGTATTTGTGACTTTGGCTTCTCAAGGATGGGATTACATCTTAATTTCCTTGACTATTCCTCACCACCAAGCACAATATTTTATTTGCAAAAGGACTCAATAAATACTTGTTAATAGGAATATAAAATATAAAATAATATTTATCTAGCTCAGAACATATAAATAATAAATAATAGGAGCTTCAGAACATCAATATGACCAAAATTTCCACAGGTAACAATAATGCTCTAACACAAAACAACTTTTAAGAGTAGAGTAAAAGGGTAAATCTAAAATATAACAAAAATCATATAATTTGTTCCATTGTATAGAAAGGTAATGGGCAGAGTCAAATATTGATTTAAAATTGTTTCATTTAGGGTGTCATGTGAAATTATATATATGTATATTTTTTTAAGATTTATTTATTTTAGAGAGAGAGCATGAGTGGGAGGGTCAGAGAGAGAGGGAGAGAGAATCTCAAGCAGATTCCTGCTGAGCGTGGAGCCCAACACAGGCCTCAATCTCATGACCCTGAAGATCAAGACCTGAGCTGAAACCAAGAGTCGGACACTTAACCGACTGTGCCACCCAGGCACCCCTGAAATTATATTTTCTAATGAAATATTCAATGCAATAAAAATTTGCATGAAGTTAATAGTTTATTAACTTCTAAACCATACAATGGTAAGTATCCTTAAAGAACTCAGGACAAAGATGTGTATTAACTTTCTAAATTCAGGTAGTTCTGTAGACGAACTGGTATTAAAAGTGAAAATATTCCATTTGGGAGCATATTGTTGGTCAGTAGTTGAGCCCTGATGGTTATTCTGCAAAGATGTAATAGTTCACATGGATCTTTGTATCTTGTTGAAGGAATGTAGTCCAGCCAATTAGAAATAATCGGACGTCTTCCTAAACTTAGCTGTGTCTGAAGAAAGGGGAAACATTTTAATTTTATAATATTAATCACTGGTTAATCCAAATTATTAGCATTTTTATTTTGTATTTAAATTCAGAAAATAGATCTTAAATTTATATAATCCTTATAATATTTTTACAAAGCTTTTTTACATGAGGCAAGTATTTTTATTCCCCTTTTATTCTCACAGTGATATATAAAGTTTAAATAATGTCTAAGGGCAAAACATTATTTCTTACAACTATGAATCTGTATATGTTCGTTTTAGACAGGTCACACACTTAATGTTTTATCAGCTTCTCCTTCCAGAGTAGTGTTGTCAACTTGGCTATACACCAGAATTATCCATGGGACTTTAAAATATACAAATGCTGAGGTTTTACTCCAGAAATTTTTATTCAATTTGTCTAAGGTTGGGTACAGACAACATAAATCTTAAAATTGCCCCCAGGTGATTCCAAACATTGTAGAACAAAATTTCATACTGCTAAACCATGAGAAGTCTTGATAGGAACCCATCTATATGAAAAGATAAATTTTTAAGTTTTAGTTACCGTACCCTTTTAAAGATTTAATTTTATAAGCTAAATGTTAAGTTGATTTAAGAACAAAAGACATTGCTGTATTACAGAGATATTTCTCCAGTAGAACCTGTAATTTATAGACTATATGATACTTTTGCTTAAATGATATATAACTTTATTATTCAATACTCATCTATTCAAAGAAAACCTGGTATATGCTGTAGCACTTTAGCACCAAGCATTTAGCTCATTGCTTGGGATCATTGCTAGGGTATGCAAAATAATCTCTGCTCACAGAACTGAGGGATAGATATTTTTAATTGCACAAATATTTTAAGCCTTTATATTTTTATTTCCTGGCATATGATTTTATTTGTGAGGAGAAATGTAACCCTTTTTCAAATATTCTGTGAATAATTCTGTTAAATTTTTAGTTTATGGTGTTCTTAAGACATAAAAATCCTAATAAACACTCGTTATTGTGTAATTAGAATATAATAACTTTAAAATGATTTATTTAGAACACAAAATCATGAAATAAAGGACTAATAAGGAACTAATGTTAAAGATAATTTAGACTTTACCTATTTTTAATCTGCAAGCCTACACTCAATTAATTTTTCACTGCATATAATTCATAGATTAAGAGTCAAATTCAGTCTTGTTTCATAATTTTATCTTAAAATTATTGACCAATATTTGAGCCTAAACCCAAAGAACAATATTTTGCTTACCTCTATTTCCTTGATTGAAATGGTAGGAAGCACTCTGGAACATAGCACTAAACATGTTTTGGCATCTTCCTGGATGTCTACCAATTCATGATCAACCATTATCCTCACTCTTGAGGGATAGAGCAATATTGTTATCACAATGTTGATTGGGTTTTTTTCTCTTTCTAAGATTCCATATTGCAGGAGTATTTTCAAGATGTTAGATTGTCTTGTCTGAGCTACATAGAGTAGAGGTGTGATGCCACTTAGTGGGCTTGGACAGTATACTGGTGTGAAAGTTCTGTGAATCAAACAAACAAAAGCTTCACTAAATACAGAATTAAGAATTGTGGTAAACACTTTGCCTTAATAGCAATGGGGAAATAATAGTATTATCTTAAATATTAAATGTTTTAAGTGACATTTAATGTGACTTTACCTTTATGTATGTCTTTTTTTTTTTTTAAGGATTTTATCCATTCATTTGACAGAGAGAGAGAGAGAGAGATTACAAGAAGGCAGAGGCAGGCAGAGAGAGGGGGAAGCAGGTTCCCCGCTGAGCAGAGAGCCCAATGCGGGGGCTCGATTGCATGACCCTGAGATCATGACCTGAGCTGAAGGCAGAGGCTTTAACCTCTGAGCCACCCAGGTGCCCCAACCTTTATGTATGTCTTAAAAAAAGTTTTCTATTCTATGAATCTTGACCAAACTGAAATTAAAAAATAAGAAAATTCCTATTACACATTTAAACTTTGCACTTGTAAAAACAAAGATTTAAATGTATGGAAAGTTTACCTTTGCTTTTTCTTCCAGATTTTTTTTCCAGACTTATTTTTAATTGTGTTATGTTAGTCACCATACGGCACATCACTCACTAGTTTTTGATAAAGTGTTCCATAATTCATTGTTTGCGTATAACACCCAGTGCTCCATGCAATATGTGTCCTCCTTAATACCCATCACCAGGCTCACCCATCCCCCTACACCACTCCCTTCTAAAACTCTCCGTTAGTTTCCCGGAGTCCATAGTCTCTCATGGTTCACCTCCCACTCTGATTTCTCCTCACTACATTTTTCCTTTTTCCTAATGTCCAACATGCTATTTCTTATGTTCCACAAATAAATGAAACCATATGATAATTGACTTTCTTAGTTTACTTTTACTAATAACAATTATGTTTCTCACTGGAGAAATCCTATTGTTAGCAGAACAGTATTATAAAACTGAGGTAGCTCTGGAAAATTTAAAACAGAAAAGGTAAAAAGGCTCTTTTCAATTTCACTTTTTTAGTAGAATAAAATTATGTGACCATTTTGATACCTTTTTGTTTATTTTCTTCTTGGTTAGCCACGAATTGAGTTTGGAAATTATATGAGAAAGGAATAAGTGCAACTACATTAATTTTATTTTTTTTCACTTTAATAAAATTAGAATTGGTATTTGTAGGTTTAAGCAATGAAAATTTTATTTTTTCTGATTTTATGTAGTCCTTGGAATTGAAATAGATATGTTTGCTAATGAATTGGTCTCTATATGTAGATAGGACATGGTATAACCAACCACAGGGGATTTTATATTATCAAGATGTGGCCAAATAAAAATGTCTTTTAGTACTAAAGAAAGAGAAGTTTTATTCATAACTCTTTGTCTCTGGAATTCTCTTGATTGGTCTAATAAAATACTAATATGTTTTGTAGAACAGCATACGAACTATAAATACTGGTTTTGGACAACTGTACAGAGCAAGGAGAGCATTATTCAAAAAGAAATTTTAAGATTGAGTATACTTAATTAATGAGGGAGGCAATACAGTATAATGCTATAAGCAATGGAGATTTAAGGGTTCTAGATTCAAGGTTT
The DNA here is from genome assembly GCA_028533885.1 of Nasua narica. Taxonomy (NCBI): domain Eukaryota; kingdom Metazoa; phylum Chordata; class Mammalia; order Carnivora; family Procyonidae; genus Nasua; species Nasua narica. Next base: position 56,169,584 of record CM052798.1, read on the forward strand.
GGCTTCTCCTAACTAGCTCTATGATTTTGGGTTAGTCAGTCTCTTTGACTCTTAGTTTCTTCATGCGTTTATGTATTCATTTTCTCATTAATTAATTAATTGAACACTTGCTTACCCAGAGTACTAGATACAGAGAGATGAAGGATACAGTCCTTTTTTATCAAGATGCTTATTATAGTCTAGTAAAGGAAATGGACAAATAATTCAATAATACTGTAAAAAAATGATAATCGCTGTGCTAGAAACATGCTTGGTGTACTATAGAAACACTGAAGAGAAGCACTTAACTCTACCTGGAATAACCATTATTCATAGGTTATCCTGGAGCTAAGAAGGATTGAAGGATTAGTAGGTTTTTATCAATAAAAAGATTAGAAGTAATATTTCATTTACATGCATATAGCAACACTAGAAGATTATTATACCTGAACTATCTATATAAAAAGAATGTTTTGTATTAGATATGTTCTCTGTTGAAGTGTATTTAAGAGTCCTAAAAACCGCCTCTATAGTGGTTCCCTTGTTAGGGAAGAACGGTTTGAAAATCACTAGAGAACAGTTTGAAAATCACTAGACCAACTAGTTTATCTCCAAAGCTTCATTGAGTGTTGAAACGCCAAGATTTTGTGATTAAAAAAAAATTAGTGTGGTGTAATGCAGAGTAGCATCTTAGAAATTAAGAAGTTGAGTTTTTGTTGTAACTCTGCCAGTGTTACGATATATATCCTTCTAAGTTCTGTACATAAATATATACATTCTCTGTTGGAATAGTCTCCAGATCAGTATTGCCCCAGACATCTCATCTTTTTCATACATACTTCCAATATATGTGCCAAATTGAACTCCTAAACTACTTGTCCTGCATTCCCTGTCCTGTTTATCGGTATTCACTTGCCCAAACCACCATTGCATCCAACTTTTTCACAGTTCTTTGTTTTGTATATATCCTTCTCCTCCCTTTTCAATTCTGGCAAGTCTTGCTTATCATAGAAGACTCTAATAAAAGACTTCTTTGATGCTGGGGCACCTGGGTGGCTCAGTGGGTTAAGCCTCTGCCTTCGGCTCAGGTCATGATCTCAGGGTCCTGGGATAGAGCCCCTTATCGGCTCTCTGCCTACTTGTGATCTCTCTGTCAAATAAATAAATAAAATCTTAAAAAAAAAAAAAAGACTTCTTTGATGACCTGAACTTTCTTTTCTCATGATACTTTATACATTCCTCTATTAAGCCCGTACCATTTTGGATAACTTAAAGTCTCTAATCTTTCATTTTCTCATCTTCAAAATAAATGGGTGAGCAAGATGTGCAATAAAAATTTAAGCTCCACAAGGGCAACAATTTTTGTCTATTTAATCTCTTATATCCCTAAATGCCTAGAATAATGCTTAGCCTGGAGTAAACACTCAAGTATTTGTTGATTTTTTTACTATTATCCAGAAAAAAAAAAAAAATATATATATATATATATATATATGTATATGTAATTAAATTTATTTTTGTGGCTTTTGGACCTAACAAGTGCAATCATTTAAATTTTTCAAAGGCAATCCAATTTATTCACCTAGCTCATTCTTTTTTTAATTGAATATGTCTTTTTTATTAAAGTATAATTGATATAACATTATATTAGTTTCAGGTCTGCAACAAATGATTCAATATTTGTATAAATTATGAAGTGATGAACATAAGTCTAATTACTATCTGTCATAAAAAGTTAGAAAAAATTTTTTTCTTTTGATGAGAACTTTCAAGATCTCTTAGCACCTTTCAAACATCCAATAAAATATTACTGACTATAGTAATCATGCTGTAAATTACATTACCATGAGTTATTTATTTTACAACTGGACGTTTGTACTTTTGATCCCTCGTACCCATTTGACTTACCCTCAACCCATCTTCACTCTGGCAACCATCTTTTCTCTGTGTCTATGAGTTTTGTTTTGCTTACTTGTTTGTTTTGTTTTTTAGATTCCATATATAAGTGAAACCATGTTGTCTTTCTCTGACTTAGTTCACTTAGCATAATACTCTCAAGGTCATTCTATGTTGTCACAAATGGCAAAGTTTCATTCTTTTTTAATGTCTGAGTCATTTCATGTCTGAGTATGTATATGTGTGTGTGTGTGTGTGTGTGTGTGTGTGTGTGTGTATAAAATCACATCTTTATCCATTCTTCCATTGCTGGACATTAGGTTGTTTCCATATGTTGGCTATTGTCGATAATGCTATAGTGACCAGAGGGGTACATGTTTTTTTGTATTAGCATTATTGCTTTTTTTCTGGTAAATAACCAGAAATAGGGGTGCCTGTGTGGCTCAGTGGGTTTAAGCCTCTGCCTTCGGTTCAGGTCATGATCTCAGGGTCCTGGGATTGAGCTCTGTATCGGGCTCTCTGCTGAGCGGGGAGCCTGCTTCCCTCTCTCTCTCTGTCTGCCTCTCTGCCTACTTGTGATCTCTCTCTCTGTCAAATAAATCAATAAAATCTTTAAAAATTTTTTTAAATAAATGAATAAATACTCAGAAGTAGAATTGCTGGATCATATGGCAGTTCTGTTTTTCATTTTTCAAAGAAATTCTGTATTGTTTTCCATAATGGTTGCACCAATTTACATTCCAACCAATATTGCATAAGGGGTTTTCTTTATACCCTTGCCACAACTCGTTATTTTTTGTCTTTTTTATAACAGCCATCCTAACAGATTCATGAAATGATATCTCGTGGTTTTGATTTGCATTTCCCTGATTACTGATGTTGAACATCTTTTCTTTTTTTGACTTTTCTTATTTTATTAATTTTTTTTAGAGAGAGAGTGTGGAAGGGAAGGGGCAAAGGAAAAGGATGATAAAGTATCTTAAGCAAGCTCCATCCCCAGAGTGGAGCCTGATGTAGGGCTCCATCTCACAACCCTGAGATCATGACCTGAACCAAAATCAAGAGTTGGATGCTTAACCAACAGAGCCACCAAGGTGCCCCCTTTTCTTAATTTTTAATTTTTAATTAATTTTTTAAGTAGGTTCCATGCTGGGCATAGAGCCCAATGTGGGGCTTGAACTCACAACCTTGAGCCACTCAGGGCCCGCCATGAAGCATCTTTTCACGTGCCTGTAAGCCATCTATAGATCTTTTGAAAAATGTCCATTCAGATCCTCTGCCCATTTTTTAATAGGATGTTCTTATTGAGTGGATGGGTTCTTTATATATATTTTGGGTGTTAGCCCCTTATTAGATATGTCATTTGCAAATATTCATTTTCCCATTCAGTATGTTGCCTTTTCATTTTGTTGATGGTTTCCTTCACTGTGCAGAAGCTTTTTAGTTTATCTTTGCTTTTGTTGCCATTTCTTTGGAGTCAGATCCCAAAAAATATTGCCAAGAACAATGTCAGGGAGCTTACTGCCTGTGTTTTCTTCTAGGAGATTCATTTGTTTCTGGTCTTGCATTCATGTCTCTAATCAATTTGGAGTTAATTTTTGTGTGGTAAGATAATGGTCTAGTTTCTTTTCTTTTTTTTTTTTTTTTTGCTTCTGACCAGTTTTCCCAACCAAGATCATTTATTGAAGAGACTGTCCTTTCTCCATTGTATATTCTTTTTTTTTCTTTAAATTTTATTTATTTATTTGACAGAGAGTACAAGCAGGCGGAGTAGCAGGCAAGAGGGAAAGGGAGAAGCAGGCTCCCTGCCAAGCAAGGAGCCTAACACAGGCTAATCCCAGGACCCTGGGACCATGACCTGAGCTGAAGGCAGTTGCTCAACCAACTGAGCCACCTAGGTGCTCCTCCCCATTGTATATTCTTGTCTTTTTTTTTTTTCATAATATTAATTAACCATATATACGTGGCTTTATTTCTGGGCTCTCTATTTTGTTCCATTGATCTTTGTGTCTGCTTTTATGTCATACTATTGTGATTACTATCTTTTTAATATGTTTGAAATCTGGGAGTGTGATGCCTCCAGCTTTGTTCTTCTTTTTTAAGACTCCTTTCGTTATTCAAGATCTCTTCTGTTTCAACACAAATTTTAGGATTGTTCTAATTCTGTGGAAAATGCCCTTCAAATTTTGGTAGAGATTGCATTGAATCTGTAGATTGCTTTGGGTAATATGGACATTTTAATAATATTGATTGTTTTAATCCATGAGCACATAATATCTTTCCATTTGTGTCTTCTTCAATTTTTTTCATCAATGTCTTATGGTTTTCAGAGTACAGATCTATCACCACCTTAGTTAAATTTATTTCTAGGTATTTTATTCTTTTTGATGCAATTATAAATGAATAGTTTTTTTAATTTATTTTGCCAGTAGTTCATTGTTAGTTTATAAAAACACAATAGATTTTTGTATATTGATTTTTTTAAAGATTTTATTTATTTATTTGACACAGAGAGAGAGAGATCACAAGCAGGCAGAGAGGCAGGTGGGGGCGGGGGGAAGCAGGCTCCCCACTGAGCAGAGAGCCCCATGTGGGGCTCTATCCGAGGACCCTGAGATCATGACCTTGAAGGAGCAGAGCAGGGCGGGTTCCTTTTGCTTACACCCGCCTTCTTGTGTGTGGCCCCCCTGCAGGACCTGCCTCTGGGAGGGTCTGAATGTGGCTCAGCCCTCCCTTGAGCTAATTAGCCCAGAGGGCCTATGGGTTGGGTTTGGGTTAGTCAATAGGAAAGTGGAACCCCTGCCTGGGAAAGAATATAAACCCCGCCTTTTGCCTGCCAAACTTGTGCGCCAATTCTGGCCAGGGTGATAGGCTAGATCAAACAGTTACTAAGCAACATTCTGTGTTACAATTTCATTGGCCACTGACCCCTCTAAAACTGTTGTGCTTTTTGAAACACGCTCTCTTTCTCTACACCACGCCGCTGTGTCGGTGAGTGTGAGGGAGAGCTCAAGCTAGCTT
>CM052798.1:56174979-56210239 GCA_028533885.1 Nasua narica
GGGTCCATCTCTGGGCTCCCTATTCTGTTCCACTGGTCTGTGTGTCTGTGTTTGTGCCAGTACCATGCTGTCTTGGTGATCACAGCTTTGTAGTAAAGTTCGAAATCAGAAATTAGCACAGTGTTTTTCATATAAAATCCACTCAGGTTTTTTTTTTTTACGTCATGGATATGACCAAGATTGAACTGAATATAGAGTAATAAGAGGTGACAAAGATTGAATTCTTAAGGGAAGACAAACATTTAGGAGATAGGCAGAGGAAGAGACTCTGTTATAGAGACCAAAAGATTGTCAAAAGTTCCCCAAAGAGCAGAGAACCAGGAGGTAATGGCAGTACTTGGTTTACATGCCAAGTAGGATAGTGCTGAATTATGCCTCCTTCTGACTCCTGTCTAGTTTATCTATGTTCCAGGTTTTTCATTTTCAATGGGGAATTGTTATGCATAGTTGCACTGAGATAAGCTGAGATGTGTTTGGAGTAGTAGTATGCCAAAGTATGCCACTCTGATTTCTCCAAGAACCGAAGCACCTATTTCTCTAGCTGCTAAGAGTGGTTAACAGACCTCTCTCAACTGAATTATGATTAAAATATAAAATTTATTAACTTAATTCTGAGACTTGTCCTCAGATACAGCCATCTTGCTTCATCCAATGATTGATAAATATGATCCCATATTAGGTACTATATCCAATGGCTGATAAATGTGGAAGTCTGTCCTCTCCTAATTTTTGACATTCATAAGAACCATCCTAACTCCAGAACTCCCCATGGGATCAGCCAGGGCCTTTGTTGTGACTGCATTGCTTCTCAGCTCTTCTTCAGCCCAATGGTATTTCTTTTACCTCTACCACATGTTTTACTCCCAAGAACATATTCCTATAAACTTCCTGTGTATTGGGGAACCTGGGTGGCTCAGTTGGTTAAGTGTCCAACTCTTGATTTCTGCTCAGGTAGTAGGATTGGCCGTGCATCAGGCTCTGCACTAGGTGCAGAGTCTGCTTCTTCATCTCCCTCCCTCTGCTTGTGTGCTCGATCTCTCTCTCTCAAATAAATAAATAAATTTAATATTTAAAAAAAAACACACACAAACACAACAATTTCCTATGTACCAGTCTTCATTTCTCTGTCTGCTTCATGAGTAAACTGATCAGTGTCAGTACATCTCCACTTTTCACTTCCAGCTACTGCCATGGTTTCATCTAGTGGTATATGGGATGTATGTGTAATTAAAAGATTTCTCACTTTGACACATAGCAAAATCTGAAAGATGACCAGAGATAACTTGAGTCTGTATCTTGGCCCTTCCCAAGTGCAACAAAATAGTACTTCCCTTTCCAAGGCAACATAATGGTGCTAAATGATAAAATGAAACATTTCAACACATGGTTAAATCTATTTCCCTGTAGTCTAGAAACCGGAGACTCTGTTATAGAGACCAAATAGATTTGGTGTTCTTTGGTGAGATTTTTGTATACTCCATAGAATCATGTGTTTGCCTCTATATAGCAACATAAATGAGATCTTATTTTTAAAAGTATCTCCAGAAATTAACACAGTGTTTTTCATATAAAATCCACTCAGGTTTTTTTTTTTTTTAAGTCATGGATATGGTGGTGGGCACTGGTGGTGGTAACAGTACTCAGTGATAATGCCTCTGACAATACCTAGTGTTCTAGCCATTTGTGATGTCGCTTATGCTACAACACGCAAGACATCCAGGGCACTAGTAGACACAATTAGTTCACTGGGTATGGATGAAATATGTGCATTAAATAGAGGCTGAATAGTCTTGTTCTAGAGGAATAGGACATAATTGAAAGCTCTTTTTACCTTTGTTTTGTCATTTATTGTACAATGAAATTACTTTATAATTTGATTAAAAATACCATATTTTCCAATGTACTTTTTCAGCAGTAATGTACTAAATAAAATACATTCTTTATTTAATAGTAAATTAATACAAAATTTCCATTTCTCCAAGAAACGATGACAATTAGAATGTATTGTACACAAAATATTTGCCAATATTATAACCCACATGGGGGCCATGTCTCGTTACTTGAGAACCAAGAGACACAAATCTGCTAAAGAAGCTGTATCATTTATTTTAAAAATTAGTAGTTATGTGAAGGAGACAAGGTCCAAAGTTGATGATTTTACACGTGCACTTTCAGAATGTGCACTTATATATCACCCTAGAAAGCACAATTCTTTCATCTAGTTCAAAAAACAATTTTTCTAAAATAACTTATTTTTATTCCATTTAATGTATAGGTATGAAAAGTGAAGTGATAGTTTACTTTGTCAATGAATGGTATTAGAGACTTATAAGTAAGAAACTATTATGGAATGTGAATATGTTGTCTTCATTAGCAGAACTTCACAAAAAGTCAAATGTTGACAGTTTTATATTAATGTCCTCATGATTCCAACGTACGATCAGTTAAATTAATTTGAATAATGGTTCACTTTTTTATCCAATTTATGGAATTAAAGTAAAGCTTTTGGGAATTTGTTAGTTAAGGTGAAATACTACAAATGTATGGTAAGGTCAATAGTAAAATTTCTCATTAAAAGGAAAATCATCAGGTTGAATGATAATACAAAACAGATTTTATTACATATAGCCTTTTGGTAAAACAATGTTCTTAGTAAATTAAGAATCCTATGGAATAGAAATATACTAGAAATTTGTTGTGGAATACACATTATATGCAATTGCATCCAAAGAAACTCTGATATTCTAATAATCTAAATAGAAGCTTTGGTGCCAAAATGTAGACATACCTGTATATACAGGGCAAATAACTTACGGTTTTTGTGATGAATCTCTGTGTTGAATTATAAAACATACTTCAGAAGGTATGTACTCTCTTGAGCCATGAGAGTGGCTCAACCAATGAAAACCAATGAGATTTTAGAAATGCTCAAGGATTTTTAGAAATGCTCAAGGAGCATTATTTTATAAATCAACCTAAGCCACCACAATGATATTGGACTATTTTTAGAAATAGGACTTCCAGGGTCACCTGGGTGGCTCAATTGGTTAAGCATCTGACTCTTGATTTCAGCTTAGGACATGATCTCAAGATCATAAGATCTAGCCCTGTGTTGGGCTCTGTGCTCCGCATGGAGTCTGTCCTCCCCTTGTTCCTCCCCCTGCTCACACACACACACTTTCTTTCTCTCTCTCTCTCTCTCTCTCTGAAATAAATAAATAAATAAATAAACAAAAAAAACAAATAAATAAAATCTTTAAAAAAAGAAACAGGTTTTCCAATTTTTGTTGCATTTATTCAAAATCAGTTTAAGATCTTTATTTGTTCGTATATTTTAACATATAATGTATTATTTGTTTCAGGAGTATAGGTCTGTGATTCATCAGTCAGTTTAAGATCTTTAATGAAAGTAAGCGTTCGATAAATGGAGGACTCAACAGCTCCAGTTTTTGAAGCTTTTAGAAAATTGCAATTATTAAATAAAAAAAATTGCACAATGGGGGCGCCTGGGTGGCTCAGTTGGTTAAGTGACTGCCTTCAGCTCAGGTCATGATCCCGGAGTCCCTGGATCGAGTCCCACATCTGACTCCCAGCTCCATGGGGAGTCTGCTTCTCCCTCTGACCTTCTCCCCTCTCACGTTCTCTCTCTCTGTCTCTCAAATAAATAAATAAAATCTTTAAAAAAAAAAGAATTGCACAATGGAAGATGTTGAACTTTACCTTTGCCAGCAAGGGAAATTACTAAACAAATTAAACAAGGACAGGTCAGTGTATGAACTCTGATTTACAACTTATGTAACTTCATTGTGTAAAATTCAACTTTTGGAAACTTTTAATTGGATAAATTTATGATATGTCTAGAAAAAATAACATTTAGAAGGCAATTTGCAGCATCTAAATATCATGAAATATTGAAAAGAATCATTAGGTGACTTATTTGACAATCGTAATAGAAAGATACTCTGAGTGGTGGCAAAAAGATAGTGCTTGTGGAAATGTTTTGACTGAAATGTTTATGCATTTGTAGTGACCGTGAGATGTGCATCCTATCTCAGCCTAGGTCCTTCCCTCTTCTCTCCTTCATTCAGCATTAGACTATTAGACTTCCATTACCAGTTTTCCCAGCCTTTTTCATATCTTTCCCCATTTTCTCTCACAATACACCTTTTTTTCCCCAAGATTTTATTATTTATTTGACAGAGAGAAGGCACAAGCAAGGGGAGTGACAAGCAGAGGGAAAGGGAGAAACAGGCTCCCCGTGGAGCAGGGAGTCCAATGTGGGGCTCAATCCCAGGACCCTGGGATCACGACCCTCGCTTAAGGCAGACTCTTAACCTACCGAGCCACTTAAGCGCTCCTATGGTTAAGCAATTTAAAGTATTGACACCTTTCACCAAGTTTTTACGTAAGCAAGGGGCGCCTGGGTGGCTCAGTGGGTTGGGGCCTCTGCCTTCAGCTCAGGTCATGATCTCAGGGTCTTGGGATCGAGCCCCATATGGGGCTCTCTGCTCGGTGGGGAGCCTGCTTCCCCCTCTTTCTCTGCCTGCCTCTCTGCCTACCTGTGATCTCTCTCTCCATCAAATAAATAAATAAAATCTTAAAAAAATAAAAAAAATTTAAAAAGAGTCCTTTGGTGAAGCAACTGAGCTACCCCAGTACCCCAAACATGGAAGGGTTTTATTAAGGGTATACTGTGAGAGGATGCCTTTGTTAAGAACACTCTACCTGAGGTCTATCCTCTTAATATATTTTAAAGTGTACAATAGTATATTGTTAACCAAAGATACTATGTTGTACAACAAATTTCTAGAACTTACTCATCTTACATACAGAAACTTCATATTAATTGAAAAACAATTCCCTATTTTCTCCTCCCCCAAGCCCTAGCACCACCATTCTATTCAGTTTCTATGAGTTCGACTATTTTAGATACCCTATATAAGTAGAATCATGCAGTATTTGTCCTTCTGTGATTGGCTTATTTCACTTAGTGTAATGTCCTTTAAGGTTCATCCATGTTGACACAAATGACAGAATTTCCTTCATTTTTTAACTGGAATAGTAATCTATTGTATTGTATAGACCACATTTTCTTTATCCTTTCATTGTAGATGGACATTTGGGTTGTTTCCATATATTGGAATAATGTTGCAATAAACATGGGTGTGCAGATACCTCTTTAAGAAACTTATTTCAAGTCCTTTGAACATATGCCCAGAAGTGGGATTGATGAATTAAAACTACAATAAGAGATATCATCTCATACCTATTAGGATGGCTATTATACAGATTTTAAAAAGTGTTGGCAAGGAAGTGAAAAAATTGGAACACTTGTGCCTTGTTGGAATGTAGAATGGAACAGTTACTATAGAAAGCAGTATGGAAGTTCCTCAAAACATTAAAAATAGAACTATATAGTGATTTTTGAACATTAAAAAATAAAAGAACAATTATACGTGATACATATTAACACTTTTTAGAGGGGTGAGGGACCAGGGAGAGGGAGAGAGTATCTTTTTTTTTTTTTTAAGATTTTATTTATTTATTTGACACAGAGAGAGAGATCACAAGTAGGCTGAGAGGCAGGCAGAGAGAGAGGGGGAAGCAGGCTCTGCTGAGCAGAGAGCCCGATGCGGGGCTCAATCCTCGGACCCTGAGACCAGGACCTGAGCTGAAGGCAGAGGCTTTAACCCACTGAGCCACCCAGGCGCCCCTGGGAGAGGGAATCTTAAGCAGGCTCCATGCCTAGCATAGAGCCTGATGCAGAGCTTGATCTCACAACCCTAAGATCGTGACCTAAGCTAAAATCAAGATTTTGACACTTTATCCACTGAGCCACGCAGGTGCTCCCATATTAACATATTCTAATAGTTTCTGAGACTTAACTGTTGCTGAAACTGTATCATTCATAAATGTTTTATCATAAGTTTTTAAAGCCTGCTCCTCAGAACCCTGAGAATCTGTAATTGTGGTTCAAAGGCCACTGCAGGGAGAAGTAGAAGCCAACCAGGGTATGTCTGGAGCCTGCTACCTGTGGTTTGAACTGAAGCAGCCCACTTCATGTATTTTATGTGTCAGTTTGTACAAACATTTTTTTTTTTTGCAAAATAAATTCTGTTAAAAATATTTAAAAACTACTGACCTAGCGTTCTGTTGAATTATAAAGCAAAAACCCAGTGTTTAAAAATATTCTGCCATTGATACTTTCAACTCTTTGTAAAGGAGGCTAGTTTTTGGAGTTTTTCCTCTTCTTATTCTAAATTAGTTTTATTATTTGGTTTTTGTACCTACCTAAATGAGGTGAGGGAGAAGGCTTCAAATGGCTTTATAAAGGCAGAGACTTATAAAAATAATAATGTGTATCTTAATATAAGAATATAGTGATAATGAAAAGAAAATATGTACTCATGAAAATTAGTACACAGAGACTTATAGGGGTATTATATTCTATTTAGAGAAAGAGGCAATACTAGAAAGAACACAGACCTTTGTGTTTTAAAATTCTGTGAAATTCTGACTGCCAAATAGTGTTTAAAATGAGAGATGACCTCTACATATAGAAATATTGAATCAAAAGAGAAAATATAATCACAATTAGAGTTTTAAAGAGAGACAGGAACTAATATTGGATATTTCTTTTTAATGTGGTTAATGATGATTTTAATTTTTTTATCATTTTTTTGTTCTCTAAATATTTTCCCGATGCACATGCATTTCTTTTGTAATCAAGCAAACAAAACCAAAATAGTGTTATTTTTAAATCAGTACTGTAACTTTTTAAAAAGATTTTATTTATTATTTATTTATTTTGAGAGAGAGAAAATGAGCAAGGGGAAGGGCAGAGAGAGAAGGAGAAGCAGGCTCCATGCTGAGCGGAGAGCCCAATGTGGGGCTTGATCCCAAGACCCTGAGATCATGACCTGAGAAGGCAGACACTTAACTGACTGAGCCACCCAGGTGCCCCAGTGACTTTTTTGTTATACTATGGTACATAAACAAATAAAACTGTGGTTGAAATGTTCAACAGTAGTATCTAGGTCAAGTTAGGAAGAAGAAGAGGTCAGGAAAGGTTTGGCCTGGGAGAAAATGAGACTAAATTTCTCCAGGTCCAAAAACTAGGTCAAGCAGAGTGAAGGAATGAAAGATCTGGCAGGATAGGTAGCTGGAATCAGAGAGTGCAATATTAAAGTTTAATATATCTGAGGTAGAAAAGTTCTACTGAAGACAAGAATCTGCACTAGAGTCTGGGGTAGAGCTAAGGTTATTGCAGTTTTAAGAGTCCTGCAATTTTATGACAAAGTTATTATATGAGTTGTTTATGTTGACGATGATATGAAGATTGCAGAATTTATGGTAGATAAAGAATGTGAGTAAATTTCCAAAATCTTCATTAGTAAAGGGGAGTGGCAAGGTGGTCAACACATGATGGCAATGAAGAGGGCTCAAGAACATTGTAGTAAAACCACAGTGAGATACCACCTCACACCAGTCAGAATGGCTAAAATTAGCAAGTCAGGGAATGACAGATGTTGGCGAGGATGCAGAGAAAGGAGAACCCTCCTGCACTGTTGGTAGGAATGCAAGCTGGTACAACCACTCTGGAAAACTGTATGGAGGTTCCTCAAAAAGTTGAAAATAGAGCTACCCTATGACCCAGCAATTGACTACTGGGTATTTACCCTCAAGATACAAATGTAGTGATCCAAAGGGTCACATGCACCCAAATGTTTATAGCAGCAATGTCCATAATAGCCAAACTATGGAAAGTACCTAGATGTCCATCAACAGATGAATAGATAAAGAAGATGTGGTATATATATACAATGGAATACTATGCAGCCATCAAGAGAAATGAAATCTTGCCATTTGCAATTATGTGGATGGAACTGGAGAATATTATGCTAAGCAAAATAAGTCAGTCAAGAAAGACAATTACCACAGGATCGCTCTGATATGAAGAATTTGAGAGGCAGGGCAGGGGATTATGGGGGGTGAGGAAGAGAAATGAAAAAGATGGGATGGGGAAGGAGACAAACCATAAGAGACTCCTAAACTCACAAAACAAACTAAGGGTTGCTGGGAGGTGGGGGGGGTGCTAGGGTTATGGACATTGGGGAGGGTATGTGCCATGGGAAATGCTGTGAAATGTGTAAGCCTGATGATTCAGAGACATGTACCCTGGGGCAAATAATACATTATATGTTAATAAAAAATTTTAAAAAAAGAATGTTGTAGTAGAATGGCTTAAATTTTAGATAAGAGTGATGTGTCATCTTTTATATATATGCATATCTATATAAGTCTCATTTTATTTATTTGTTTTATTTACCTAATAATTCATACAATAAAAAGTGTTGGTAGGGATGGTATTTGATGTAAAGCTTTAAGGAAAATAAGGCTTTATTTTCTTGTTGCTTAATCCATGACATTAATACATATTTTAAAAATTTTGCCAAAATGTATAGACAGCATATAAAAAAACAGGCTACACACAAAACATGTCAGTAATGTGCATCCAGCATTTTCTAGAGTGTTGCTGAATCTGAATTACATGAGCATAAAGATCTTTAGAGTCTGTCTCTGTTATGAGGCAGAACTTTTCATCAGATTTCATCAGACTGGGACCCCTGGATAAATCCTTTCTTTGTTCTAATTCCCTGCTAAGCAATCAATTTTCAGACTCCTCATTCTCCTTTCAAGGAGTCAATTCTGATATAATGCCTGGTTTGAAAGTGTGAACTTGTTCCAACACAATTGATATATTAAGGGAAAAAATGAACTTAATGTGAATTATAAATTTCATATTGCATATGGTATTATTCCTGAGAAACACTAGGTCCACCCTCTGGCCACCTTCTGCTCATAGTGCATAACCCTTTCATGTGAAACGTTTGCTCATCCCCTCTCTCCCGCCCCTGCCCCCGCCCCCACCCCTACCACCAAAGTATTATCTCATTACAGCATCAGCTCAAAATCAGGGATCTTGCCAGCTAATTATGTCTGAGTGTAGAAGGGGCTCCTAGGGGTGGTTCCTTGAGTACCTTTCCTTTGAAGACCTGCAAATTAATGGTATTATTTTTCTGAACAATGCAGTCAACATACACTGGGAGGCACAAGAAAACCCCTTTTAGATAAAGGAGGAAAACAGAAGGCACACAGCATTTACTGGTCCGTAGCAATTCTGAAACCCAGCCAGGCACATGTTGCCAGTTGTTTTTTTTTTTTTTTTAAATAAATGTCAATCTTAATTCCTGGAAGGTGTTTTTTTTTTTTTTTAAAGATTTTACTTATTTATTTGAGATAGAGACAGTGAGAGAGAGTATGAGAGGGGAGAAGGTCAGAGGGAGAAGCAGACTCCCCGTGGAGCTGGGAGCCCAATGTGGGACTCGATCCCGGGACTCCAGGATCATGACCTGAGCTGAAGGCAGTTGCTTAACCAACTGAGCCACCCAGGTGCCCTTTTTTGTTGTTGTTGTTGTTATTTTTCCACAACTCTTGGCTCTATCCCTGGAATCATGGCTCCACTCCTTCTGCCTTTTGAGTTATCCCTCCTTTTCCATAAGAACTTGTCTACGTTTGCAACGTAGCCTGTTCCTGCCAATCTTATATAGGTTTTTTGAATCATGGAATTCAGGGATTGATGGACTTTCACAGGTGTAAATGGACATCTGTGACATCATCTGTAGAAGTAGTTTGTAATAGTCTGAACACTTGTTTTTATTTTCACTGTTTCTTTCCCTTTCAATCAGAGCTGGTAAAATTGTTAAAAAAAAAAACATCGTGGGATTTCAATGTATCAATTTATAATCTGCTTCTTTAGATAAAAGAGGTAAAAGCCACAAACACACTTATTTTGATACAACCCATTCTCTACTACGGGCCCCTGTGATATTGTTAAGGGAAAAGCCCTTAAGATAGTTAGAAGCCTTTTCTCTGTCTGAAACACTCCATGAGATATGGTTTTAGGTTTTTCTGAGGTCTTAATAAAGGTTTTGTAGCCCTACCCTGGATTTGACCTTAGCCTAGAAGCTACTAGGGATGAAAGGCAGTTTTATTTTCAAACCCAGTGAATCCTATATCCTTTATATTTAACAGCTTATTATTTAACTCATTTATTTCCTTTCATATGGTATCACAGAAGAATTCAGTTAGCATTTTTAATACTCTTCCTGGAAATCTCCTTAATATTAAGTTCTCCATGTACATTTCCATGTATATTTGGTACATTTCTATGCTTCCAAACTTTCTAATACTACATTAAAAACATTTTCCTTTCATCCAAATTCCAGTAACATATCCTTTAATATCCTTTGAGTACTTAAAAGCCTCTTTGAGACCCTTTAGTCTGCTACTAACACTCTCCTCAAAGCTATCCAGCTTTTATCTGGTCCCAAAGTCAGTGCCACATGTTTTAAGGGTTTTGGTATGAAAATCTTCACTTCCAGACTTAAAATTTTGTTCTAGTTATCTTTTACTGCATAACAAATCTCCTCCAGACTTAATGATATAAAACAACCATTTTATTATACTCATGAATCAATCACTGGTCGTTTGGGCTGCCTCCACATCTTGACTATTGTAAATCATGTTGCTATATACATAGGGGCCAAGTAGTTAAGGCATTGGACTTAAGATCACTGCTATTTACATAGCAGATATGGTCTTTCTCTGCTCCTCAATTTCTGGGGCCTCCTCTGGTATGGCTTAAAGCCTGAAGGTGTCTTGATGACTGAGAATGGAGTCATCTTGAAGTGTCCTCAGTCACGTCTGGCATTTGACACTGGCTATTGCCTGGCAAACCTACACATGGTCTGTCCTTATGGCCTGTGCTTTTTCACGGCATGGTGGCCTCAGCCCTCTTACGTGGTGGCCTAGGGCTCCAAAGGTGAGTATCCTAACACAAGTTGGAAGTGCGTGTCATTTTTATTATTTAGCTTACAAAGTCAAACTGTTTCACTTTTCTTGTATTCATTTTTCTTATATTAGCTGATCAAAGGAGTCACACAAAGATCTTCCCGGGGGTTCCTGGGTGGCTCTGTCATTTAAGCATCTGCCTTTGGCTCAGGTCATGATCTTCAGGTCCTGGGATCAAGCCCCAAATGGCATCTGGCTCCCTGTTTAGTGGGGAGTCTGCTTCTCCCTCTCCCTCTGCTCCCCCCCACCCCACCACTCTCTCTGTATCTCAAATAGATAAAATATTAAAAAAAAAATCTTTCCCAGTTCAAGGGAAGAGTACATAGATCCATCTCTTGATCGTAGAAGTTTTAAGGCCACATTATAAGAACATATGAGATGTGTTATATTGTTACGGCCATCTGCAGGAAAATAAAATCTGCCACTCCATATCATGAGGAGCTAAACTATTGACAACCTATCAGTGACCTCTGAATATGGACAAAACAAAGTGATTGTTCACAAATTAACAGTTTTTGAAGGATATACAAGGAAAATATTGGCTGATCATCTTTTCACAAATTGATTGCCAGTCTAAAGGATCTTCATAAGACTAGCTTCATGGGCATGTAAACTGGGGAGTTCCACAGGGCTCCATACTTAGAAAGACCACACTTGTTTTAATTTATGTTGTAGCTATCTTGAAATTCTTAATTTTTAAACTTTTCCTCTTTTTCTCGGTCTCACAAATTATTTTGTGAGTTCTGAACTTCCATCCATTCGCAGTCAGGACCAGCTTGGATTTTATTAAAGATGTATTAGGCCTACATCTCCACATTCTCCATCAGACACTGCCTCATACACTTAACAGAAGCAAGGCAATCTAGGACAAAACAAAAACATATAAAACAACACCCTTGTACATATAAACAGACACACACACACAAAGAACAAAATAGTGGAAAAATAAGCAGGTGAATGACAAAACATTAATCAAATGTGTATCTTTACAGCAAAAAGGTCTAATTACTTTATTATAATGACATACCTTTAATTCCCTTATTTAAATCTGATTACAAATCCTAAAATGAGAAAAATTTTCATCAAGAGCTTAATGAAATTAGAACTCAGATCATGGTAGACCTACATGGCTGCAGATGGCAAAGCAATATGGGCACAAGGAAGCCCAGTGAGTATTTCTGTTGTCCAATGGTCCCTTAGAATGTTGCCAAGCGAGACTCTTCATAATGATCTTGAGGGAACTTTAAGTAATGTTAAATGATGAGGAGGCCATAATAAAATCTGAATAAAGAGAGAAAGCTGAATTTCTTGCTTACTATGTGAAAGCTATGCTGGTCAGACACAGTCACTTTGAGTAGAGCAGACTACTGATTTTTATACAGGGCTTTTGGGGAAGCTTGGAGTTCAAGGATTGATGGGCTTTCAGAAGTGTAACTGTGCTGACATAATCTGCAGAAGCATGACTACTTGGGTGAGACTGTTAGTTGCTTCACACTCAGAGACAGGTTATTGTGGTCTGTCCCTGACTAGATGACTTTCTGAAGGAAGCATATTGGTTGGTTTGCGAAAATATTTTCCCTGAGGCATATTGCCATTGATACACTGAAGAGGTTTAAAACTGGTTCTGGTGGCTACTTATAACTTTCTGCCTACCACCCCCTGCAATCTATTTATCCATTTCCCCTAGTTCTAATCTATTTCCTACAAATTCTGAATTCCTCCGATTTTATTGGTAAGATTTATCATTTGTAATTTGCCTCAAAGCTTTCATCCCTTGGCAGAAATGGATAGGCAGCCATCCTTGCATCAGATCCTAATCTACAATCTGATGTAGTACAAAGGATCAAATTGTCAGATCAGACTCACGTGAATCAGAGATCTTGCCCAGTATCCAACTTCACTAAAAATTTCAAGAATAGGCAATCAAGAAGCAGGTCTAACACATGGAAGATGGCTCCCGCTGCATGAGGTAACTTCAAAAGACCTTATGGCTGGGCTGGAAAATTGCTTGTCTGCTGTAGGAAGAAAGCACCTGAAAGCCGTCCTCAACTGTATGGTTTTTCTTCTTTGACTTATTAGCATGGAAAATATTTTACTAAATTCCTAATGATTGGACTATTTTACTTGGTAATGATATTTTAATATTGTTTTGAATTTTTTTTAATTTTGAATTTTTAAATTTATTAGAGAGAGAGAGAGAAAGAGAGTAGGAACAGGTGGAGAGGTAGAGGGAGAAGCAGACTCCCGACTGAGCAGGGAGTCCAAAGTGGGGCTCTATCCCAGGACCCTGGGATCATGACCTGAGCTGAAGGTAGACGTTTAACTGACAGCTACCCAGGCTCCCCAAGTGTTTTGAATTTTTGAATTAAAAAATTTTCCTGGATTTATTATATATTTGTCTGAAAATATGACTCATTTAGTTTTTGCTTTTTGGTATATGTCTTTAGGTTATTTTATTGGCCAATTTATAAGCAATATTCTATTGACTCTATGCTTTGGTGATAAAATGTACTTTTTAGATTCACATTATTGTTATTTCTATTCTGTATTATCAATGTTATGTAACAACTTTATTTTTATGTGTGTTCTCTAAATCATTACTTCACTACTTTAGACTTTTTCATGCTTTACTATTATCTTTTCAATAGCTATTTAGACAATATGTATTTAATTGGTTTTAATACCCTCCACAAGTCTTATGTTTTCTCAATCTTCATCTCACTATTTTAAAATTAAAATAACCCCTAAAGTAAACTTTCAAATAAATATTTTTAGGAAGTTAAGTTTAGGGGTATATATTCCATATCTTTGTATGATTAGAACTATCCGTTTGTACACAAACAATAATTAGATTGTGTATTGCATAATCTTTCTCTCTCAAGGTTGGGTGAGTGCTGGACAATTGTTTTATGACATTACTTTTGGGGAAATATTTTAGATCACATTTTGTTCATTTTTGTATTTTAGTTTTCTAAATACTTTAGGATTGTATTTTCAGCCTTGAAAATTTTAAATGTCTTTGAATCATGTCTAGACGGTTATTATTTCTCTGCGAATTCATTTCTGGTCTCTTAATGATGTCTATCATATGTCTCACTTTTTTCCTACAATCCTGTTTTGTTCTAGAATTTAAGAATCTTCTCAAATGTGTCCTTTACTTCATTGTTTATTTAGCTATAGGGATTGAGTGCCAACTATTTGTCAGTGTACTAAGCCTTGGGAATAAAATGACTAAAACAGACATGACCCCTCTCTTGGACCTTCACTTTGGGTATGGGAAGTATAGAGATGTTCAGAGAGAGTCCTTCCTTTATATCATCAAAGATGCCATGTCTTCATCATCAAAGATGATGTGCAGGAACACAAAAGTGGGATTGGGTCTAATTATTTTACAGTGTTTTGCTCATTCAGTTTTTCTACCTCAGGACCCTAGCTGCATTTTGCTTTATGGAAATTCTTTCTGGGTTCCAGCAGATCATAAAGCATCACTGTCTTTTCATTATTATATCATGAAAAGTTGCTTCTGGGCAAATCCATTATGTCTAGCTATCACCCAGTGTCCCTGTATGGTTATTGTTTTAATTGTTCTTTTTCATCTCAATAATATAGTAAAAACTATGATATGATTTGGCATATCAATTCATCTTTATACCTGGGACTCAATCACAATATGAGAGGCTACTTTAGAAGACAGATTTCTGAGATAAGTGAGCAGTTTAAATATTTACAGATCTATGACTATCCCTTCTGAGTGTTGGTTATAAACTCTGTATATTATTTGGGCTTCTCGTTTTCTTTTTTTTGTTTTTCCAGGTCACCTTTAAGAATACTAGTATTTATTGACTATGTAGGAAGCATCTAGTAGAGAACATAAAATAAAATCAATGTGTTTGGATGCTTTCTTAAAGCTAATTTTGTTTTAAAAATAAAATATTTGGTCAAAAAGTATGTTATAAGTATATTCTTTGGTGAAATACCGAATTTTGTCAATTCTTGTCATTTTAGTGCATAAATGAGAACTGATCATATGTATGTATTTCTAACAATTGTCTTGTAAACAAATGGAGGAAAAAAATTTTCTCTCTCTCAAACAAGCAAGCAAGTAAACAAAAATGCAAGCCAGTAAATAACAAACAAGCATATCCACAACTCTAGTTGGCTCCCTGATGAAATGAAAATGAATTAGAATTTTAATTGTGGTAGATTTTTTGGATTTTTGTTTTGTTGTTTTTTTGTTTTTGTCTACCTATGTTTGAGTAAGTCTATTACATTGTGGCATTGTGGGTATGTATTCCTGTAAAAATGACCATTCCCTCAGTATTGAAAAGAACTGAGTATCAGCTGTGGAGGGAGATAGAACAACAATAATAGACACAGACTATAAAAGTTTTAGGCTGTGGATTATTATACATCTTTGTTCTTGTTCCAGCTTTTCATTACATTTTTATTTTTCTGGGAGACAGTATACAATTTTATAATTAAGAAGGACAAGATAGAATCCTTGTGTTTTCTGCTGTGGTTTTCTCAGTTGTGGTTTTAATTGTTGGACCAGTAGGAAAAAAGAAGTCTTTTAACTTAATTCTAAAGGATTGAAAAAGCAGTTAGCAATACATGGATGCAGTGAGATTGGGGCTGGAGGTGTTTCTCACTGAGTGGAGAACTAATCAGCCCCCACACACCTTTCCAGCCAATGAATAAAACCCATTGATAAAAGATATCCAAGAAAGAGCATTTCTTTCCATATCTCCTATATGGTCAGTTATTTTTGTTTTCCCATTATATATAGGATCTATCTCTACTAGTGGAAAGAGCTTAGTAGTGGGGATGAGAAAACCTGAGCATGGTCTGTAGTTAATTAAATGTAGTTTTATGTGGGTCGCTTGTAAATTCCCTGGGCCTTAGTTTCGTCTTCTGTAAAATGAATATGTTATACCACATGCTTCTTAAGTTCTTCTCCAGTTTATCTCTAAGTCATCTGGTATCTAGTCCATATACAAATTTCCCCAAGTCTGGAGATGTGGTTTTAGAACTTTCAAAGAAATACAAATCCAGTAGAAATTCATACATTGCATTTAATTATTTGTTTCTTTGAACTTTGAAACTGTTCTCCAACTCCAAGAATATTCCATATTCTGGATTTGTCAAATTGCTCATACTGAGATTTAACTTCTTTATCTTTAAATTTTTCATATAATCTAACTTTGTTAGATTTCGTATAAACATTCTGAAGAAGACTTCTTTATACATGATATTGAAACATGTTTTGCATCATACCAGAAGGTACATTATGTTGGATTATATGTTATGTCTTGTATTTCCTAAATGTACATTCATATTACCAGTAGCTGCCAGCTAATTATTTTCATTATTTTTGTGGGTCAAGTAGTCTCAGTTTTTTATTAGTATCTAAAATCCTGGGGCACCTCAGTGCCTCAGTTGTTTGAGTGTTGTCTTGGTTTTGCCTTGGGTCATGATCTTGGGGTCATAGGATCAGACCCTGCATGGGGCTCTGAGATTGGCATATGGGCCCAGGGCCTGCTTTTTCCTCTTTCTCTCCTGCTCCCCAACCCCCCTGCACATGTGCGCTCTCTCTCTCTCTCACTCTCTCTCTCAAATAAAATAGATAAATAAATAAAATCTTTTAAAAAATCCTTAAGATAGTAATCTCAAAACACCTTATATTTTTCAGTCCTTATATTTTTATATAATATATAAAGGTATATTTTTATCTTCTACATATGATCTTGTCATTCCACCCTTTATCTCCCATATCCTACTGTCTTCCTCTGAAATCTATATTATGATTTCCACTGATTTATCTCCCTTTATGATTTATCCTGCACCATGCAAATCATTCTCATACTCATTTTTTTTTTACTGATCACATATTTGATTTTTGGCATATGCTTTTATAATTTTTAATACAGTATTTAATTTTTTTCCAACTGGAAATAATGGCTTTTTAATACAACGATTATGTTGATTCAAAGTTATAGTCATCGAAAAGTTGAAAAAAGTTTTAAACATGTGACAAACTTATTTAAAGAATAACTTTTCTTTTGATGTCCACAGCCATCATCTATTAGATGAGAACATGAGTCAACATCATAATGATGACTGAATGTAGAGCTTTTTGTAAAGTCAAAGAAGCCACCCTGTGAGACTAGGATATTATTCAGCAGTGTTGGGAGTTTTCTCTTCTAATTTCAGGTAAGGTATGATTTTTATGTGGCCTATATTTCTGGAATTGGGCAGTTTGTTCCAGATGGAGCTTTTATGGCTATAGTTTGCTAGGATATATTGCTGTGCTTACAGATCATTCATTCACTGATAAACTGAATTGACTTTCCCATGTATTTAACTCAGTTTTTCATTGTGATATAGTAAAAAAAGTACTGGGTTTGGAGTCAGAAGACTTAGATTTAAGTACTGGCTCTGCCACTTACCTTATATGTGACCTTGAGCCAATCTTTAGCCTCTCTGAACTTTAATTGCCTTATCTGCAAATGAAAAAAAAAAATTCCTACCATGCCTACCTCACAGGGTATTTATCTTGCAAAGGATAAATTAGATAACCTGTGACTTATAAAGCACTATCCAAATATAAAGAATTATTTATATTTTTAAACTTATTGAGCACATAAATAGCTTCTTTTAGGAAAAATTTTCTATCTTCTACCTAAAAATCATATTATATTTTTCTGTTTTTTTTTTTTTTTTACTAAGAAAGAAAGATATGACTAGGTTTTTTTTTTTAAAAAAAATAGTATTAGCAAGGAAGAGAAAAAGAGAATTCATTTTTCTTTTAGTTCTTCCTACCCATATATTTTGGTTACTTTTTCTGTTATCCTCATTTCTTCTGTATTAAGATATTCTGTCTTTTTGGAGATACTCAATAGAATTTTGCCAATTTTTTTATACTGATTTAATTCCTGGCTTCAGGGCTAGTTTTACCCAGTTGAACAAACCTCTATATTCTTACATTCTTTTCTCTTTCTAACATTTTTTGCTGTAAATCATGTTCCATCTATCAGTCAGTCACGCAACCGAAACTTATGACATACCTGCTATGTTAAAGTCACTCTTCTGTTATTAACCTAAAATTTTAGAATGTGTAATATCTGTTTTGGATTTCGTTTATTCAAAGAATAAACAATTTTGGTCACCTACTATATGCAAGGTATCATGGTCGTATAGAAATGGCTCCTATTCTCAAGAAGTCTTCATATTATTCTGGGAGATGACATAGAAACAACTTCAACAATAAAATTGTAGGTATGGAGAGGAGAAATGAAGTATTTACAAAGAAGGGATCACTCATGAGTTGTCTCAAATGAGGGGAGACTATTTTGTATAAAATATGCTTTCAGTAACAGGGATAGTATTATGACACTACTTTGGAAGGAGATTTGTCTATTGCTGTGTAACAAATAACAATAGACAGTGGAGGGTCACCTGGGTGGCTCAGTGGGTTAAGCCTCTGCCTTTGGCTCAGGTCATGATCTCAGGGTCCTGGGATCGAGCCCCACATCGGGCTCTCTGCTCAGCAGGGAGCCTCTTTTCCCCTCCCTCTCTCTGCCTGCCTCTCTGCCTACTTGTGATCTCTCTCTGTCAAATAAATAAAAAAAATAAAAAACAAAACAAACGAACAACAATAGACAGTGGAAGCTCACTTTATCTCTTCTTCCATATTCTGTTGATTAGAAGTGAGTCCCTAGGGGCGCCTGGCTGGCTCAGTCAGGGGAGCTTGTGACTCTTGATCTCAGGTTCATGAGTTGGAGCCCCACATTGGGTATAGAGATTACTCATATAAATAAATATTTAAAAAAAAGGAAGTGAGTCATTAAGTCCAACCCACAAAGAAAGGGGGAATCAGTTTCTATGTTTGGAAGAGAGAGGTATTAAAGAGTTGCAGACATGTTTTTAAACCACTGCACTCTGCCTTCCAGCCAAATATTGGTTACATTCTTCCTACATACAACATATACTCAGTCACTCCCAGATCCTCTCCAGGAAGACTCATCCTTTACAGCATCAGCTTAGAGTCTAGGATCCCACCATCAATATTATATCCAGGTATAGATGAGGCTTCTCTGGTGTAGTTCCTTAAGTACAATTCCTCAAATATAGTTGTTCTTGACCTGAAGAGCTATGAACCAAAGAGACAAGTTATTTGCCCCACAAATGCTGAACACACAATGATGGGGCAGGCATAGAATAAGTGCTATAAATACTCCCATTCTGAAAAACTGAAAACAGGAGGCTTACAAGGAGGTCCATAGAAATTCCATATTCTAGCAGAGCACTAGTTGGTAGCTCCTTGACTTGGGAGTCAAGACCTGGGACTCATTCTCCACACCCCTTGGCCTGCATCCTGGGCTTTTCGTTTCATCTTCTGAGTCATCTTCCCTTTTCCGTGAAAGGTAGCCTACACTTGTAGTTGAGTAGTCTCATAAGACTGCTTCCTGCAAGAAGGTTGGGAACCCAAAGACCTCTTTTTATTTTGCACTACGTTGTTCCTTTTGGTCCATGCTGGTGGTATTCCTGCTATATAATTCTCTTTAAGACTTGTGGGTCTCCTATGATTCTTGTTGAGGGGTCATCCTACTGAAAGGAGCCACACTTCTGAATGTTTTTGAGATATGCTCTTTTTTTTTTTTAAGGAAAATAACACTGATTTATTACTAATATATAATCATCTGACACCATTTGATCATTTCCAAATCTTACTCTGCTGTTCTTAATCCAGGATAGGGATATGCTCTTTTTTACTTAGGCTTCTGCTGAGACTGCTGAGAGAACAGACCTCGAGTTTCTTAGAAGCCTTGTTTATTAACCAAAAGGTTCTCTGAAGCAGCTCCCTGTGCTTTTTTGAGGTTCAGTTAAAGGCTTTTATGAGCACTCCCTCAGCTTCATCTTTACCAGTTTTTCTGGTAGTGTCCTGGGTTCGATGTCTACCTAGGGACACTTCTTTAATTTTAGTATATTTTGCGATCTGGAGAGATTGGGGATTTTCAAAACCAGCAAGTCCTGGTTCCTTTATGTTTAATAGTCTTTTTCTGAGCTTATCTCTTTTCTCTCACATTTGATTATAATCAATCAGAAAAAAAAAACAACAACGAAACAGGTGGCGCTCTCAAAACTTCCTGGCAATCACCTTAGTTGGATAATCTAATTCATTAGCACATTTTCTACTTTTCACGTAACTGCATGTTACAGTCTGTTAAGCTTTCTGCTACTACATAACAAGCATTCCCTGTCCTCCAGCCTCGGATAACATTTTTCTTACTTTCCTTTAAGACTTTACTAGCAGTCTCCTCAGAAGTCATCAAGATTTTGCTAATCCTTCCCTCAAAGTTCATTCGACTTCTTCCTGCTTCTTGGTTCCAAAACTTTTCCCACATTTTAGGTTTTTATTATAGCATCATATCATTTCTAGTACTAAAATCACCATTAGTTATCTACTGCTGAATAACAAATTGCCCAATAAATACTAGCTTAAGACAAAAACAAGCATTTATTATTTTCAAATTTCTGCAGGTCAGCAATTCTGGAGGCAAGTCTAGCTCAGGGTTTCTCAGGAGGTTGCAGTCAAGATGTTGACCAAAGCCACATTCACTGGGGCTGGAGAATCTTTCAAGTGGCTCACTCATGAGGCTGGTGACTTGATGCTGGTTGCTTTGTTGAAGGCTTCCATTCCTTGCAGCGAGCCTGTCCACAGACTACGTGAATGTCCTCACGACATGGCGACCAGTCTCATCTAGGGTGGGAAATCTAGGAAAGCAAGGTGAAAGTGACAATGCCTTTTGTGATTCAATAACAGAAAACAAACTATTACTTCTGCCACACTCTATTCATTACAAGCAATTCACTGTGTCCAAAAGATAATCAAAGGGAGGTGAATTTGGCTCCACCTTTTGAAAGGAAGAATATCAAAGAATTCGAAGGCATAAAAACCACCACAATCTGAATCCTGCTCTTGACCACTAACTCTTGCAAAAAGGTCCTCAAGGGATCTGGAGTGACAGATGAAAGAAAGACAAAGATGGAGTTTGAGCCCAAACCTCAATATATAGGGGAGAAAATTTTAAGTGAAGCTAAATGGGTCTGAATGACATAATACTAAAGCAGGCCAAAAAAACTCTAAGGTATAATTCCATTCTAAAACCCAAGCACTCCAGGGAGAGACAAGTGGAAATAGCACCCATGAATGAAGAGAAAGGGAAGCAGGGAGAGCAAAGATTTCCTTTAGTGCCTAGAGTTGCTTGCCTCAGGTTTTTCCAAATAGGGTAGTAGCTCCAGGGCTGCTTCTGGTTGGAGAAAAAATATGGAAAATGAGAAAGAGAAATAATGGAGGAATCTTAGGGCAGCTGTAGCATTCTTATCATTCCAGGCCTGTGAAATAAAAGCCCAACATACACATCTTATGATATTTAATTAGCAAAGTGGCTCCACCCAGGAGTACAGTGACCCAGTAGTATAATGCCCTTAAAACTGACTAGATCATAGCAGCAGATACCTCTTCTTTTACAGTGCAACAACTTGGGATGGGAGAAGGGCAACGGGTAAGATTAACATTTCCCCATTTTTTTGTTTTTTATCCTATTAATCTAGTTGACTTAACCACATAAGGAGTCAGTCTAGAGTGCGGTCCTGGCTCTCGTGGGGGAAAGATTAGCAGAACATTTAGGTAAGTCCCATTCATTCCTTTATAGGACTCCTTTAGCAAGAACAATTGAGAGCTAATATAAGGGGAGTCTGGGTCCCAAGTTCCTTTATGAGTGTCTCTCAGCATTGCCCATAGAAGTTTCTGAGATGGATTAACTTGGAGATGAAGTTTATCCTAAGGCTACCATATGCCCTAGACTGAGATTTCATTCCTCAGTGAAATCCTTCATTCATTGCTGTCATCTCAAAAATGGTCCACTGCACTGGACCAGCATTGTTAAAATAAGCCACACGTAAAAGCATAATGCCAAATACAGTTATGTAATATAAAAATCCAAATTTATTGCCGCATTAATAAATCCTAAAAATCGCTTCTCATAATCAACTACTAATTATTCTGTTGCCAGGGCCTTTTTTTTTTTTAAAGATTTTTATTTATTTATTAGAGAGAGAGAGAGACTGAGAATGAGAGGGGAGAAGGTCAGAGGGAGAAGCAGACTTCCCGCAGAGCCGGGAGTCCGACATGGGACTCGATCCCGGGACTCCGGGATCATGACCTGAGCCGAAGGCAGTCGCCCAACCAACTGAGCCACCCAGGCGCCCGTCAGGGCCTTTTTTGAGGGGTACTTGCCCTGACCTACAGAAGAAGCTCCAGCTCCAAATGCCCACTAGCCCATGGCAATGGCCAAGACAAGCCTCAGGTAGCATGTTTGAGAGCCTAAGATATAATAGGTTACAATTTAACCAGAGAATTTAAGCAGCAGCTTTCCTACTGCATTATAGGGAATATCAACTTTCAAGCTGGAGTTAAGGGGGGGACCCTGCCTCCCACAGCACTCCTTAATTCAGCCAATCCTATACTTCAGAGTCTGTCATTTGCAACATCTCACTTCCACATACCTATTTACATATTAATCATGACAAGTGGTTACAATTCTGAAACCCAAGTCACTAGATGAGAAAAGGGAAAGGAAACAGAGTTGCCAGTTAATTATATCTCAATCCCAATTCAGTGCTTAGAAATCTAATCTTGCTATTAAGATCTCGGTCTTTTCTCTGGTAAGTTTTCTATCGTTCACCTTCTGAATAGGGTCAGTGAAGGACACAAAAGGCTGTGGCCTCCTCCCCCTCCATCACTCCCACCCATCTTATGTGCTTATGCCCCTCATGGCCTACTTGCGGTTGGGGTGGGGAGAGAGAGGAGTACACTTAGGTGATTGCTTAGACATTAAAGATAAGGAGGTGCTCCCCTTTCTGTTAGCTAATTTTGCTTCTCCCTCAGATGCTTAGTGTCACGAAAATTGCTCATATCTGCAGATATTTCCACCTGAGTGTGGTAGAAAGCAGGCTCCCCATCATCCACTGGCCTTAGTATAGGTGTGTGCCCCTGATGCAGCTTCAGGTCAGGGGAATCCCAAGAGGAAAATGCTCCCATCTCACTTCAGCAATCCCCCTCAGCAGAGTGTACCACTCACCCCCTCAGGTGTGTGGTTTCTGGCTAGGCAGCGGCTGTCCTAGACAGAATCATGTTGCTCTGAATTCATTTCCAAATCCTCAGCACCAAGGAACCAGGAAACCTACTGTTTCTTTTGGGGGCCACAGAGTACTCTGAATGCTTTGCATCAGCTCTCAGCCACTCCAGGCAGAAAACAGCCCTTTCCCCATGACCTAGAATGATCCTCAAACCCTGACTGATGGTTCTTCTGGAACTGCCAGCTTTTTCCGGGGTGAAAGAGGGAGGCAGATGTAACATCACCTTTTCCACACCCTTCTTCACCATTAGGAAAAAGGTAAAATGGAGAAGAGACCAAGTATATAACTGTAACTCCTTCCCCAACTTTCTTTTTTTCCCCCACCATGTTTAGCTCTCTTTATACAGATGATAAAGGACATACTATTATCAAATAGTTTCTGCTAGAAGACCTCAGTATAGCAAATCATGTGCTGCCTAGTCTAGCACTGACAGACTAGTGAGCTTGAAAGGTGAAGGAGGTATCTTTTGTTCTTAGAGATAAGGTGTTATTAGAATATTTTACACCATCATATTGGATTAATACGAATGAGTTATGTGACCCATCTAAATTGATCTGCTTGACACTGAAGAACTGCCATATTCTGAGCACCATCTATCACATCTGTACTGTTCTTCCACCTATCCGCTCTTTGAATCACAAGTCACATCTGTTCGCTTACCACACATCGTGCTGTTTTTATGCACTGGCATCTTTTCAGTGCTTTCCTTCTCTCAAAGACCCCTCTTCCTTCCTCTTCTCCTTTTCTGTCCATCACCACGACCATGTTGCTGCCTGTGTTATCCTTACACTCCAAGCTGAGCAGACCGCTTCTTCCTCATATATTCAATACACTGTGGACTCTGCATTGAATGGAACCTAGACAGTGATCTCCTTGAGGGCAGAGAGCATATTTCAGTCACCTTTATATGCCCAGTACCAAGCAAGTGCCTGGCATAAAATAAATGTGGGATACATAGTGAACTAAATTGAGTTCCTGAAGGAAATTTAACCATATCCAATTTGTTCATTGGTCTTGTGAGGACTCCTATATCTATTCTTCTGTTTTTTCTTGGAAGATTCATTTTGGGAACAGGTCATTTAAGACCACTTACATCATGTTCTGTCTGTATGCTCTGATTGCATACCTTTCACAATAATATTTTATAGACAGTAATTATCCTGTCACTCTTATGATATAGGTTAGTATCACTGTATTATTGATTGAATAGCTTATTTATTGAACTGCTATTTGTCTCAAAGACTCTCTTTCTTTCAGAAAAATTCAGCTTTAAAAGATAAAGGACCTAAAATATCTGTATATGGGCAAAGTCAAGAAAAAAGAGGTAGTTGGCTGCTAAATTCCTGACACTGTAATAAGCCAACTTTCATAGCATTGATTTAAGAACTAACCCAACATAGATCTTAAAATCAGCCAATCTGTAGTTCCTTTGAAACAAATAATTCAACCAACAAAGGCACATTAAATGAATGATAAGGAATGATGATCAATGCTATCATATTCATTCTGTGTTTTGAGTCCAGGAGAATGGTCCTGGAATATTTTTTCTTCATAAAGAGGATAACCAATTTATGTAATATGACTATTATGAGAGAGGCCATTGCATAGTGGTTTGTGCTACTATGTGCTGGCACCCTACTAAGTAAATATTTTATTTCATTGCCACATTTAGATCTTACTACCCTCTTGTATTAAGGTTCCCCAGAGAAACAGAACCAATAAGATATATACACATAAGGAATTAACTCACATGATTATAGAAGCTGGCAAGTTCCAATATCTGCAGAGTGAGTTGGCAGGCTGAAGATTTAGGAGAGCTGATGTTTTGGTGTGCGTCTGAAAACAGGAAAGAAGCTGATGTCCCAGTTTAAAGGCAGTCAGACAGGAGGAATCCTACTTGGGGGAGTGTCAGCTTTTTCTCTTCAGACTTCTCTTCAGGCTTTCAACTCATTGGACAAAGCCCACCATGTTAGGGAGGGCAATCTGCTTTACTCAGTCTATTGATTAGAATGTTGATCTCTTCCAAAAACAACCTCATAGACACACCCATAATAATGTTTGACCACATATCTGTGCATCTGTGATCCAGTCAGATTGAGACATAAAACATCACACGTATGTAGTGGGTTCCAAGACTCTCCTGCTTTTTAAATGAGACGAAAGAGAGAGGTGATGTAACTTCCTTGTCATACGCAACTGGTAAATGGCAGAGACCCAGACCCATTCTTTCTCAACTTTATTATATCAATTACCCAGGTCTGATTGGCCAAAACATGGTATTTTAAAAAGAGGACAAGATTTGGAATTTAGACAGACCTTAGTTTTTATAATTAATTTTTTTTTTAAAAAATGAATATAAAAGCACCTATCACTGTGCTAGGCATATAGATTCATTATATATAACTAACGTTATTAGTATTAGTGATAGTACTAGTATTATTATTAAAAAGATTATGATTATGAACAAACCTTTGTCCTCAGAAAACTTGGTAGTGAAAATGCCAGAATGTAGTTTAAATGAAGATATATTTGACCAATATTATTCTCTATTCTTTTCCTTGGTTCTGTGATATAAAGATAAAAAATTATAAGTCACTAGATAATTTCTCCAACATATCCTCTTGCAAAAATAACATTACCTTTGACAGAGATATACCTTATTCCTGCTGATGTCATTAGAAAATGGCAAGGTCAACCAAAATGAGAAATTGACAGCATTGCTGTCTTTCCAGTTTTTAATAAGTATTGTCAAAAGAAATAATAATCAGATTTGAACTTGCTTGTCCTTGAAGTGCCTTTTTCTAAAAGGCTTCCTAGCAAATCTAATGTAAGATCAAAATCAGCTGGGAAGAAGTAGAAATCACTTAAATGTACTTCTTTACTTTATTCTATGGGATAAAAATAAAATACTTATTCACTTTCAATGACTCAGGCACTGGGGAATTTGCCTCCTTCTTTTCCTAGGGTGTGGGGGATGTTGGTAAAGGGAGCTCTAATGAATTAATAAACCAAATTTTCCAATATGTAAATAAAATACAGACCTCTAGGGAATAAATGGTATTTAAAGACCTAGTCCCCCAGACTCCTCACCTCATTTCTAGGGCGAAACTCCAAGAAAAATTGAAATTACTTATATATTTTTTCTTCTTTTTCTTCTGCCATGGGGCCTCCTATCTTCCATTCAAAATCCTCATGTTCTTTGATCTCCACATTTTGTATTCTCAGCAAAGATGTGGTAAACTCACAGCCATTAAGATACAATGGCTTATAAGAATTATTATGCTCTTTTTACCCATCCCCTTTAGAATTTAACAAGCTTCATAACTTAAAAAGCTTTAATTTTAGGCCAATGTAGTCGAGGAGGGATTTACTACAATCAGAGGGACCTTGCTGGAGTTGCTGAAATCATACCACGTAGAGAACAGGCTTTCTCTGTTTTCCTAGATGTTAAGGGCAGCCTTGCTGTTTTCTCATCTTTTCTCTAATGTGGGCTCTAATTCCAGCCACACTAATCACAGTGCTAATCTCCCTTACCTGATTCCTTCTAGTGCTCTCCTCACTCTATCTCTGCATGATGTTTCAGTGCTGTTGTCTCCACTCAGAATGCCTTCTTCAACCCTCTTGGGCAATCCATGCCCCTGACTTCACACATGACACCAGCTTAATCAAAATTCTCCATTCAAGGTATAAATTTCATCTGAGGAAATAACCATCCTCTAGAGAAGCAACTATAAAAGGGTATAAGATAATATACAACTAATAGCCATTTGTGCTTGTGCTGGTGATAGAGTCATAAGTAAACATCGTCCTGCCCCAAAGGAACTTACCTTCTTGTGAGGGACAGAGATAAACAGAAAAGTAACACACAGTGAAGACAATGCAAGTAGCAGCAACAGGCACAGGGCACTATGGAAAGGAAGGTACCCATCTGCAAGAGTGCATTGTTGTCACCTGGGTAGCACTGAGAAACTGCATTATCTCAGGAGTTGGGACATACAGTTGCCACACAGTTTAGTTTTTCGAACTTTGCCAACTAACTACTACATTCTGGAGTGAAGGAGGTGGCAGAGGAGAGAAACATTGTAGTAGAAATAGTGTAGAAGAACTAATGAAAACATATATCAGAAGGAATGTTTCCAGAGAAGAGCAGTGGTCAGACCTTGAGCACTGTTAGATGCTAGTAGCTCTTCTTTTCACTGGCTCACACTAAACGAAGGAAGGGGCTGCTGAGTCACTTTCCTGATCACATGCATCCAGCTTCCTCATCCCTGGTGTGGAAAAGGGCTCACTGCAGATATTCTCATGCTGGTGAGCCAGACCATAAAACATGCTGCATTTAGCACAAATTTGCCTATAGTAACAACCATAGGAACGATTTAAATTCCCAAGGCAATGGGAGATTATAGAGAGCAGTGATTAAGAACCAGCCTCCTTAGGTTTGAGTCCAGGCTCCACAACTTACTAATGGTTTGATGATGGGAAAGAGGCTTAAATTCTTAATGTCTCAGTTTCCTAGTCTCTTTATTCTCAACTCCCGTCTCTATTTCTGAACAAAGTGGTTGAGAGCTTTCAAGAAGAAGGCTCTGAGGATGGGCATGCAGGTGTTGGAGAGAACTCATGCAGGAATATCTTCCCTCTGGGTCAGTTCCAGGGGAGAGTTGATACCAGGTTTTATAGTTTCTCTGGATCTCAAGGAGTTGAGGAGTAGCTGAACAGATGGGCCGAATCTTCTTTATTCCAGAGAATGAGCAAATGGGAGGAAATTGGGTGCTGAGATGATGAATGGAGATTGACTGCCTGGCTGCTGCACCCAAAAGAGCAGAGACCAGTGTGTCTTCCATTTTCAGAACTTTGGCCATGTTAGGTGCCCC
The DNA here is from genome assembly GCA_028533885.1 of Nasua narica. Lineage (NCBI taxonomy): Eukaryota > Metazoa > Chordata > Mammalia > Carnivora > Procyonidae > Nasua > Nasua narica. The sequence goes on from CM052798.1 coordinate 56,202,966, forward strand.
TGACATGGGTTAGCTGCATCTGAGCCTTACTAAGCAGAAGGAAAATAAGGCACATCAGGGGCCCAGGTAAAGAGAAGAGGACTGAGCATGACTCTTGGAATGAACTGCTATTAAAATACAGCTGCTGGAGAAGATAAAGAATAACAGGAATAAAACAATGAAAAGAACACTCAAAATATACAAGGAGAGCACAAAACAGACTGAAACTAAAACATGGCTTATAAATGAAAACATTCAATAAATGAAGAAGAGCATCATCCCAGTCAAGAGCTGTGTGTTGGTCTGAAAGATAAAACTTATCAGCACAGAGCAAACTTTCAAAGAGATGGAAATCATGATGGATAAGAGAACAGACTTTGAGGAAAAGATCTATGAAAAACCTAATATGGGAATTATAGGAATTCTGACTAAAGAGAAAGAAACAGAGGGTTGAGAGATAAAGAAAGTCTTGACTATAGTATGGAAATGCATACCGTGTTCCCGGAAAGACTGAAGGGGAGAGATCTATTTGGACACATCCTGCTAAAGGTCCCAAGTTCCAGGACAAAGAAAAATGTCATAATTCTGGAGGAAAGAGAAAGGTGGTTAGAAAAGCAAAATAATCATACTGACTTTGAACTTCAGCAGTATTTGAAGTGGTAGATGACTTAGAGAAAAGGACTAAAACCTAAGGATCCAAGGCAGAACCAAGATATAATTCATTCATCAGGCTGAAAGAAAGATATCTGTGGCTCTGCCCCCACTAAGGAAAATACATGAGAAAGAACTCAAAGCAAGAAAAGGAACTGAAACAGAGACTTCAATATAAAAGAATGTGAAAGAGAAAAGTGTTTAGAAGTAAAGAGGCTTAAGTGCAGATTCAAAAGATACTACAGATACAATAGAGAGAATACAATGTGTAATATTTTGGCAATACGGTAGTCCCTCCTTCTCTGTGATTTCATCTTCTGCAGTTTCAGTTGCCCTTGGTCAACCATGATCTAGAAGCAGATGATCCTCCTTCTATCATTAGAAGGTCAGTAGTAGCCTAAGGCATTGTTATAATTCCTATATTAAGCTCCTCATCATGTAGGCATTTCAGCATCTCCCATCATCACAAGAAGGATGAGTATAGTACAATAAGATATTTTGAGAGAGGCACTGCATTTATATAACTTTCATAACAGTATATTGTAATTATTCTATTTTATTATTATTGTTGTTAATCTCTTACTGTGCCTCATTTGTAAATTAAGTTTATCATAGGTATGTGTGTATAAGGAAAAAAACATGCTGTTTTTTTTGCAGTTTCAGGCATCTGCTGGGGGTCTTGGAACATTTCCCCTGTAGATGGGGGGGTTCCTGAGAATTTGAAAACCTAGCGAAAATAGATGTTTTTCTAGTAAAATATAAATCATCAAAGTTGGCATAAGAAGAACTGGAAAATTTGAATAGACCAATGTTGATAGCAGACATTGGAAATATGGCTAAAGATTTACTATTTAAAAAAGACAATGGAATCAGAAAGTTTCTCAGCTGAATTTCAGCTAACTTTTAAAAAACAATTCCAGTGTTGTTTTTAAACTATTCCAGACATAGAGAAAGATAGAAAGTACCTAAATTCACTTAATACTCATTTTATGAGTACCACTTAACTTTAATACCCAAACCTAAAAAAAATAGTAAAAGTAGAAATAGATAGATAGCTATAGACAGACAGACAAACAAATAGATTGACTAACATAGTCCCTCCTGTGGTAGATGGATGGATGAATGGATGGATAGATAGATTTTATTCCTGCTTTCTGAAAGACAATAAAATACTTATTACTCAGCTTACTAGCTTTTATTTTATTTTTAATATAATTTAATATAAATATTAGTCTCCTGCTTAAAAATCCTTCATTTGCTCTCCATTTAGTATGTTTTATAAAAATTTACTATGTTTTATAAAAAGATAATAGACATCTATTTTTTTCTTTTTTTGAGGTTGGAATACTTTTTTTTTTTTAAAGATTTTATTTATTTATTTGAGACAGAGAAAGTGAGAGAGAGCATGAGAGGAGAGAAGGTTAGAGGAAGAAGCAGACTCCCCGCGGAGCTGGGAGCCCAATGTGGGACTCGATCCCGAAACTCGAGGTTCATGACCTGAGCTGAAGGCAGTTGCTCAACCAACTGAGCCACCCAGGCACCCCTGGAATACTTTTTTTTAATTTAAATTCAATTTAGCTAACATATAGTGAAGTACTGGTTTCAGCAGTAGCATTTAGTGATTCGTCACCTACATATAACACCCAGTGCTTATTCGACAAGTGCCCTCCTTAATGCCCATCACTCATTTACCCTGTCCCCTCACCCACCACCCTCCAGTAACCCTCGGTTTGTTCTCTATAGTTAAGAGTCCCTTATGCCTTGCTTTTCTCTCTGTTTTTATCCTATTTCATTTTTCCTTCCCTTCTATGTTCATGTTTTGTGTCTTCTTAAATTCCACATATGAGTGAAATCATATATTTGTCTTTCTCTGAATTACTTTGCTTAGCATAATACACTCTAGTTTCATCCATCATAGAACATCTATGTAATTTGGCAAGTCATTTGGTAGTTGTAGGAATATGAGGTTTTATACCATGTTATATGTATTCAGTTTATTTTTAAATACACTTCCTTGATGTTTACCTTGAACCACACTGTACTAAGTGCTTTACATTCATTAATGCATTCAGTCCCACAGTAATCCCCTGAGATTTGCACCATCATTGCTTCTGTTTTAAAAACAAGGAAACAGGTTTGGAGAGAATGAGCAGCTCACACAAGTCTGCAAAAGAGGCAGGCTCCTCAAGTCAGCATCTTACTGTTTATGTGTCTCATCTTGTGGGCCAGACGAGAAGTCCTTTGTGAAGAGCCTTTTTGTATTTTGGCACCATCATAGTTCTTTGAACATGTCTAAGTACAAGTAAGTATTTGTTGAAATTAATTGGGTGAGCGGCACTTTTTGTGTAAGGTAGGGAAAACTTGGACATGTTTCAAGATATCAAATATGGGCCAATGTAGTTACTGAAGACGCCACAGAGGAACATATTAATGGATCACGGTCAATTCATCAATAAGTTTATTGACTATCTTTTCCTGCCTAGTAATAGACAAAGTAACACAGAGCTCACAGGAAAGCATAATCTTCTGAGACAGTTTCTCCTCTGAGAACACAGGGGCAAATAGACAAGGAGAGTTGAAGCAACATGGATGTTTAGAGATAAACATAAGCAAGAGGGGAGCTGAGGGCCTGTCCAATCTGTTATCAGAGCTCAGAGGAAACAATTGGGGAAATATTTTCTAGGCTGTCAGACCTTATCTTTGCAATTTAGTAAAAATAGCAACTGAAAAATCCACCTGCTGACATGACTTTCATTTACAGTTGAGGTCTGGGGACAGGAATTGGTTTGAATAAGGCCCTTGTTTTTTGAAACAACTTGGTAGTTCCATATTGGAGTTCACTGGTAGGTCATATACCGATAAACCAGCAAGTTCCCCAAACTTTAAATGATTGCTGATCTAGAAATTGAAAAAGAAGTACATTTGGAAATGGTCTGAAAACCAACAGTGAGAAATACTCTGTGTCAGTTTTCAGATAAGCTTGACTGTCTGTTAGCTCCTCTAGTCATTTAGTGAAACTGGGCTATTGCCCTACAAAGCTTTCTATGCAGGGTCTTTGGAAAAGTGAGCTGAGAGTTCTATATGGTTGAATGAGCTGAAGAGTAGAATGTCCATTGTCTACATGCCCCAAGATCATCTGCAATGTTCAGTTTTCCACTTGACCACACAGAAAATGGGTTGGCTATAAATTATTGTTTCAGTATCAGCAAATAAAGTTACCATGAAGCATATTTCTTTTATCCCAGGTAGAATTGTTTTTTTAATCTTCGCTTAGTATATTTCTTTTTTTTTTTCCTTCAGTAAATGCTGGAAGCTTGGAATTATAACATCCCTCGTCTTAGCCTTTCTTTTTTTTTCTAAAGAACATTTCCAATTTCTTACTGCATTTCATGAGAGTCCTAATATCCTAATCTAGTCATAGTACAATGATTTTCATTTATAAAATAAAATTGCACCCACAGAACCAAATTAAACTCTCTTTTTAAATGAAATCAGTAGTTTAAAAAATTAACCCTCCAAACAATAAAAATGTATATTTCCTATATATGTAATAACTAACATGTATTTAACAAATCAGTTTTTAGTGCCTATTTATGAATGTTTTAGTAAACTGTCACTACCCTTCTGTGAAGGAGATGTTATTGCCTTTTCTATTTTAAAGATAAGAATTGGGTCCCAGAAATAGTAAGTAACTTGCCTATGATCACATACCAGTAACTGGTGGAAATTGAACTCATGCCCATTTTTTCAGATTCTAAATCCTGTGTCTTGTCTTCAGAGGGAGAAGTCCATATTGATTCACTCATTGTTCATTTACTCAAACATTTAACAAACATTTATGAACACTGTGTTGGCACTTGAAATACAAGGGTAGATAGGACATGGTCCCTGCTCTGATGAAGCATACAGTCTAATGGGAGAAGACAGTCAAATAAATGGGAAGGAATAATATAGGATGATCTGTGCTCTTGTTAGGAAAAATATAGGAAGTGTTGAAATCCCCAGTGGGGCTGGGAGGGGCCATATGGGGTGGTCAGGGAAAGCTTTCTGAAAGAGGTGATGTCTAAAGTGAGGCAGAATAAATAAGTAGGAATTTGTGGTGGGGAATAGGGAACAACGTTCTGAACTATAGGAACAACATGTGCAAAGGTCCTGAGTCAGGGCAAATCATGGGTTGGAAGGTGAATGGTAAATAGTGTCCCCTTTAACCACTAGCTGAAACACTAAGTTTTGGAGAGGTGAGGGAAACCTGAGCAAATGGGGTCTTGGAACTAAGGACAGTCTTGGAAGATTTCTAAACTGGGAAATAATGTGTTGTTTTATTACAACATTTAAAAGGTAGTGACCTATTAAAAAGGTCACTCTGGCAGGAGTGTGGAGAATGGATGGGAGAGAAAGTCAGACTAGCATAAGGAAGGACAAGTAAGAGGTTAGAATGATGAAAGGTAATGAGTAAGAGTGGCCTGAACTGCTGCGCGGTGGCCACATCTGGGTAACTGTAACACTTCCATTTGGAGAATGAAAGACAGGCCTGCCTAAGCACTCTCTAAGGCTAGCAAAGCAACCCCAAAACCCCCAGTACTTAAAACAATGACAACAACTACAGGGCCCCCAGTTATGTAAATTCCACTCAGTTGGCAGGCCAGTTAACTTGACCAGTCTTTAAATTGATTGACCCTCTCCAGATACACAGAAACATACTCCTTGATGGTATTTCCCCTCCTTGGTTAAAATCTTGCTACTGATACACAGTAGACATCATAGCCACTCTGACTGGTTTTATTTGATTGAGTTGTAGTTATCTGAGGATTAGACAGATATTGATTCATGTCATGTTCTGTGCCTTGGATTCTCATCTAATCAAAACATTGCCCAAACATTGTCTCCTAAATGTGAAATTACTCAGTGAATAAATCATAATGTGAAGCTTTCAGGCAAGCCATGTTTAGAAATGAAATTTAAGTAGGAGAAATTACAAAAGGAATAGGGCAAACAATTGCTATTCTGAAGATAATCATTTACACTCTCCTGGTACTTGGCAGTGGGGTAGCAAGGTGACAAATAGAAGGAAATGCAGATTGGGATAGTCTACTCAATTCACTAGGCTATCATTTGCTGCTCTTTAGACAGGATAAAATCTTACCTTTTTAGCATGGAATACAAGGCCTTTTAAGATTGTTGCTTGCTAGTCTGTTCAATCTCATTTTTCCCCACACGCCTTTCCCTCTTCCTGGAATGCTCTCTTCTTGTTTACCTGTGGATCCAATTCCTGTTCACATTACAAATCTTTGCTAAATATTAGTTCCTTTCTGATGGCTTTTCTGCCTCGGGCCATCCCCACCCACCAAATTCTTTTCTTCCTCTGCATTCCCATTGTACCCTGTCTGGACTTCCATTCTATATATATATATATAATATAAATGCTATAATATAGCATTTGTGTGTTCCAGATGTAAGTAATATGCAGTCTCATTTATTCACAGTTCCATATTTATCAATTTTCCTACTTGCTAAAATGTATCTCTAATCTTCAAATCAATACTTGTGGACCTTTTATGGTCACTTGTGGGTATATTCATAGAAGCAAAAAATTTGAGCCACTCATTGTGAATGTTCCCAATTGAGGTGACAATAGCAATGCTTTGCCTTCTTGCTTCAGCTCCCATACTGTGAACAAGTGTCCTTTTGGTGGTATAATTTGTAATATATTTTCACATTTTTGTGCTTTTTGTTGTTCAAAATGCCCCCCACCAAGCCTAGTGCCGAAGTGTGCTGAGTAGTGTTCCTAAGTAGAAGACTGTGATGTGTCTTACAGAGAAAAACACAAGTGTTACATAAGCTTTGCTGAAGCTCAAGCCATGAATCATGAATTCAATGTGAATTAACCAACAATATATATCGAGCAAGTTGTCTTTAAGTAGAAACACACATAAAACAAGGTTATATATTTATCAGATGACAAAAATGGAACCAGAGGCTTGCAGGAATGTAACCCCATACTTCTTAGGAGCCATGGCTCAGTATTCACTAAGTCAGTGTTTGGTGTTTTGTTTTGCTTTGCTTTGGCAAGTGAGTGGTTCCCTAAACTACGTATCTTTTACTATAGATGTGCATTTACAATAAACTCAAGTTTATTTCACCTCTTCTTCACTAAGGAGAACATACTAATGACAAATAATGATAACCAACTATATTCATTTAAGTGTCTGTAGAATTCCTTGAGAAAGGAGACCACCATCTTTGTATACTTAACACCCAGAATGATGGCTAAAATTAAGAATATGGTTGGTACTTAATACTTTTGACAATAGTACCAAAGGATATTTCAAATATAATTTCACTGGTAATTGAAATGGATTCTTCCTTATTCCAAGTCCACAAAGAATGCCTGCTCAAAGGCCAGATGATTATAATTCACTTTTTAGTATTAGTCTGAGCATTAACTCCTAAGGAACTGTGAATGGTCTTAAAACATTTATTGACCTAAAGGGATTGTGGGATTACTGCATTGAAGTTACGTAACTCTAAGAAAAATCAGAGCATATTATATGGCATACTCAACAGAAATAAGGCTCCTTGAAACCAAATTTGCTAAAGCAGTGAATTTCAGTGGTAGGGCTTAGGGATTTGGATTTGAAAATAGA
>CM052798.1:56210739-56276923 GCA_028533885.1 Nasua narica
ATAACAGAATACCAGCGACTAGATGACTTATAAATGGCAGACATTTATTTCTCACAGTTCTGGGGGCTGGGAAGTCCAAGATCAAGGCTCTGGCAAATTTGTCATCTGGTGAGACCCACTTCTTGGTTCATAGATGGCTGTCTTCTCACTCTGTCCGCATGCGGCAGAAGGGACTAGGGACTCTCTGGGTTTCTTTTATAGGAGCAGTAATCTTATTCATGAGGGGTCTACCCTCATTAACAATCACCTCCCAAAGGCGCCATCTCCTAATACCATCACATGGGAGGCTAGGTTCTATATAGGAATTTAGGGAACATGAACATTCAGTCCATCAAGACTCTTGCCTGCCTTTAGCCATGATATTTTTGCAGTTGCAGTTCCTGTTCCACTTCTCTAACTGATGACCTTCCAGATAGTGGCATCAACACTCATTGTTTCCACATCGGTTCCTGCTCTCTCATCAACCTCCTGCAATCTGATTTCACTCTCACTGATCTGTTGAAACTGCTCTTTGAAAGATCAAAATGATCTAATTGTCAAATCCACAAATCACTTCTTATCCTCCTTGGCTCCTTGCAGTACTGCCAATATTGTGTCTAATTTAAAACTTCTCTTTTGATTTCTCCAATGTTGTGCTCTACTGATTTCTTCGTTATATCTCTGTCTCTGACCTTGTTTCCTTCTCTGGATATTTTCCTCCTTTTGCCCCCTAAGTACAGAGTTTTAAAAAATGAAATATTCCATGCATATGAAACTGCAAAAACAGTAATATAAAGAACATCTAAGCACACATCACCCATTCTAAGAAAGAAAATTACAGCTGTAACTGAAATCTCCTATGTGTGCCTTCTTGATTCTTTTTCCCCTTCTCCCCCTCCCCCACAGAGATAACCAGTGTTTCGCCTTTGGGATTATCAGTCTCATGTATGCCTTATACTGTTACTGAAAATGTTTGCTATGATACCTCCTTGTCCAGTTGAACAGTGTGTGCTTGAGCAAGTCTAGGGAGGTACTGTTTACAAAGGTTGTGATAGGGAAAGTGCTCCTCAAAATTGTGCAGTGTACAACCTGCACAGAGAGATGCACAGCCCTCACTGCTTTTCCTCCTAGGGATTTATTAATAAGTGGTATTTTACTGAATGTATATGTGCATGTAACTTGCTTCTTTCTCTAAAAATCATTGCAAAACTGGGGAAGGAAGTACAGTCTACAAGACCACCCTCACTTTGGACACCAATTGCAAGTTCTGGGGTTCCCAGAGCTACTCTCATACTTGATAATTTACTAAAACATTCCCTGAATACACTGAGAGCTGCTATGCTCACATTTATAACTTACCATAAGGAAAGGATATAGATTAAAATCAGCCAAGGAAAGAAATGCATACCGCAGAGTCCAGGAAACTACCACACATGGCGCTTCCAGTTGTCGTCTCCATGTGGAAACATGGATAGTGTTACTTTCTTGCATGTGTGACAGTATGCATGGAGTATTGCCTACCTGGAGAGCTCACTCAGGCCTTGGTATCTGAGTTTTTATTAGGGCTCCATGGCCAACTGCCCATATGGTTTACCTCTAGTCTACAGCTTTTCCAGAAGTAAAGTAGATACTGGGTAGCCCAAACCCCCACCATAAATCACCCTGTTAGGTGGTCTGGTGACCAAAGCCTCCAAGCAAAGAAAAACATACCAGGTATGACATTCCAAGAGCCTTTAGATCAGCTCCTGTGAGCCAAAGGCAAAGGCCAGATGTGTCTTTGGGTAAGGTTAATTCTTCACTACATAATTATGTTTGAGAGATTCATTCATATTGTTGCAGGAAGGTGAAGTTAGCCTATTTTCCTCTTAAAACATATTTAGGGTAGTTTCCAAGTTTTGGCTGTTAAAAACAGTGCTGTTATGAACATTTGAATACATATATCCTGGTGTACATATGTAAGTTTCTTTTGGGTATGTATGTATAACTAAGGAGGGGATTGCTGGGCTGTAGGGTATATGCTTCTTTAAATTTCCTAGACAATGCCAAACTATTTTCCAAAGTGGATATAACAGTTTATTTTCCCAGGGTATGAAAGTTGCAACTGCTCTATGACCTTACCACATTTGTCGTTGGATTTTATTATTTTGATGGGCATGTAATGATATCTTATGGTTTTAATTTGGATTTTCCTGATTACTAGTGAGTTTGAGCTGCTTGGTTTTTTGTTTGTTTGTTTGTTTAAAGATTTTATTTATTTTTTTGAAGAGAGAGAGAGAGATTGCCAGTAGGCAGAGAGGCAGGCAGAGAGAAGGGGGAAGCAGGCTCCCCGCTGAGCAGAGAGCCCGATGCGGGGCTCGATCCCAGGACCCTGAGACTATGACCCGAGCCGAAGGCAGAGGCTTTAACCCATTGAGCCACCCAGGCGCCCCCTGAGCTGCTTGTTTTTAAGAGAAAGAAAATAGTTTTATTTTTGAATAAGATTAAACCAGAATGTGATATACGTCACAGAAAATCCACTAAGAGATTGCAAAGATAGAAGGAAATCCCACCTTTTTTATATAGCTAAGGAATACAACCCATTACATTCATACTTCCATGATAAAATCAATAATTTCCTTGTAACTTTATGACTGGAGTGGAGGTAGGTTTTGGAATCTGGAGTCAGTGACAGTTGACAGATTTATAAATGCTGTGAGGTGACAGTACCATGCCCTTTGAAGTTCCCACCTTAAAATGATATTGCTGGGTAAAGCATGAGTTCACTTGCAAGTCCACTAGAAACAGCAGTGGCTCTCCAGCTGGTCCTGCCTACGTACAGATCAACCACCATGAATTTGCGTTGCAGCTGTTCATCATCTGTTCACGCATGAGCTGCTTTTCATAGTATCATTGGCCATTGTGTTTCTTTATCTAAGAATCGCTTGTTCATATTGTTTGCTCATTTTTCATTCAAGTTGTTTGTCTTTTTCCTTATTAATTTGTGTGAGTCTTTTACTATTATATTATGGGCACTACACTTTCATCGTTGTATGATTGCAACTGCATTTGCCTAGTCTGTCTTTTTATTTGGGGTTTGTGATTTTTGTGTATTGTGTGACAATCACAAATTCCTGTGGTCAATATACTCTAAATTTTTTTAAAGATCTGGTTTTTCAAATTCAAGTTTTTAACCAGGTAGAACTTATTTTTATTTATAACATAAGGTTGGAGCATGCTTTTATTTTGCTCCACATGGAAAATCAATTGTTTTAGCATGATTTTTTTTATCTTTTACCTAATGACCTATGATTCTATGATGACCTATATAGTTCACATATTAAACTTCTAGATATGCATGGGTCAGTTTTATGGTCCCTGATTTGTTCCATTGGTCTTTTATTTATCTCTGGCCAATATCACCTTGTCTTAATTACCAAGGATGGATAATAAATATTGATGTTAGATAGACAACTTCCTCAATCTTGTTTTTCTTGTTAAAAATTTTCATATCCGGGGCACCTGGATGGCTCAGTGGGCTAAGGCCTTTGCCTTCAGCGTGGGTCATGGTCTCGGGATCCTGGGATCAAGTCCGCATCGGGCTCTCTGCTCAGCTGGAAGCCTGCTTCCCCCTCTCTCTCTGCCTGCCTCTCCGCCTACTTGTGATCTCTTTCTGTCAAACAAATAAAATCTTAAAAAGATTTTTTAAATCTTTAAAAAAGACAGCAGGCTAGATCCCAGGACCCCAAGACCACAACCTGAGCTGAAGGTAGAGGCCTTAGCCCACTGAGCCACCCAGGTGCCCCTAAAAAAAAATTTCATATTCATTTTTTATCTTTTGTTTTCCCATATATATTTTTTAAATTATATTGTCAAATTCAAGAAGATTTCTGGATTTTTAGTTGAAATAATATTGGATTAATTAATTTTAGGAAAATGTATCTTTATAATATAGAGTGTTTTAATCCATGAACATTGGGATATCTATATCTTTTAATATTTAAAAATTTTTCCTCCAAAAGACAAATATCTTAAAATTTCACTCATGTGGAATTTAGGAAACAAAACAGACGAACATATGGTAAGGGAAAAAAAAAAGGAGAGAGGGGGAGGCAAACCATAAACCATAACCATAAACTCTTAACTATAGAGAACAAACTGAGGGTTGCTGGAGGGGTGGTGGGTTAGGATGGACTAACTGGGTGATGAGTATTGAGGAGGGCACTTGTGATAAGCTCTGAGTGTTATCTGTAAGTAACGAATCACTAAATTCTACTCCTGAAACCAGTATGACATTATATGTTAACTAACTAGAATTTTTTTTTAAAGATTTTATTTATTTATTTGACAGAGAGAGCACAAGCAGGCAGAGTGGCAGGCAGAGGCAGAGGGAGAAGCAGGCTCCCTGCTGAGCAAGGAGCCCGATGTGGGACTCGATCCCAGGACACTGGGATCATGACCTGAGCCGAAGGCAGCTGCTCAACCAACTGAGCCACCCAGGCGTCCCTAGAATTTTTTTTTTTAAGATTTTTATTTATTGGGGCCCCTGGGTGGCTCAGTGGGTTAAAGCCTCTGCCTTCGGCTCAGGTCATGATCTCAGGGTCCTGGGATCGAGCCCCGCATCGGGCTCTCTGCTCAGCGGGAAGCCTGCTTTCCCCTCTCTCTCTGCCTGCCTCTCGGCCTGCTTGTGATCTCTCTCTCTCTGTCAAATAAATAAAAATCTTAAAAAAAAAAAAGATTTTTATTTATTTATTTGACAGAGAGATCACAAGTAGGCCGAGAGGCAGGCAGAGAGGCAGGCAGAGACAGAGGCAGAGAGACAGAGGCAGAGAGAGAGGGAAGCAGGCACCCCACTGAGCAGAGAGCTCCATGCGGGGCTTGATCCTAGGACCCTGAGATCATGACCTGAGCCAAAGGCAGAGGCTTTAACCTACTGAGCCATCCAGGCGCCCCAACTAACTAGAATTTAAATAAAAGCTTAGTAGAAAAAAAACACTAATTCAAAAAGATTTTAAAGAAATGATACCGGTAGATTTCTTGATTCAGTGTTGCCACAAACTTCCAATTTGTAAACAAAAAAACAGAAAAACTCAGTATCCATGAAGCTCAAAAAAACAGGGTATGTCTGTATGCGCATATGGATGATTGAAGGACAATTCTTCATGTATTATGAAGAAGGCAATTTATAAATTACCCTTTGTAAAATTTGCAGTCATCAATAAAGGCAAGACAAGAAAAAAAATATTTTTTCTCCATAACAGTCTCTGCATATTTGGATAGGATTTATTCCTCATTATCATGTATATGCTATGAGATATATGTGATATGTGCATATGATATTTATGGTACATATATAAATATATTTGCTGGTGTTATAATGATACCTTTTGCAAAAATACATTTTGCCTGTGGATGTTTAGAAGTGCAATTCATTTTTATATATTGATCCTATATTCTGCAAATTTGCAAAAAATTTGATTTGTTAATTTTCAATAATTTTGCAATAGACCACTTTATCTGAAAATAATGTGTTTTTTTTCTTTACAATCCTTTTATTTCTTTCTTGTCTTGCTCTGTTGGCTTAGACCTCTAGTGAAATGTTGAATAGAAATGGTATTAGAGGGTATTTTTTCTACTTTCTGATTTTGAAATGAATATTTCTAATGATATGCCAACGAGAATGTTTGCTCTAGATTTTGGTAGATATTCTTCATCATGTTAAGAAATTTCTATTCCTAGTTTGCTGAGTTTTCTTTTTTAATGTAGTGAATGGATGTTGAATTCTATCAAAGGCTTTTTTTCCTACATTTATTGAAATGGTCATTTGTTTTTTCCTTATTTTAGTTGGCAATATATAAATTAAACTAATAGAATTTCTTTTGTTAAACCATCCTCAACTCCTTGAATAAATGTTTAAAAACTTTTTTTATTTAAGTGTAGTTGACACACCGTATTATATTAGTTTCAGGTGTACAATATAGTGATTCAACAAATTTACACATACATTATGCTATGCTTGTCACAAGCGTAGCTACCATCTGTCATCAGACAATGCTGTTATAATATCATTGACTATATTTCTTATGCTGTGCCTTCTATTCCCATGACTTGTTCATTCCATAATTGGAAGCCTATATCTTCCACTTCCCTGCACCTATTTTGCCTCTTCCCCACCCCCTCCCTCTGGCAACCATCAGTTTGTTCCCTGTATGTATAGATCTGATTCTGGTTTTTGTTTATTTATATTTTTAAGAGTGAAATAATATATAATATATAATCATATATAGTCAAGTATATATTTTATGAGTGAAATCATATGATATCTGTCTTTCTCAGTCTGACCTGTTTCATTTAGCTTAATACACTTTAGTTTAGGTTCATCCATGTTGTTGCAAGTGGCACAGTCTTGTCCTTTTTATAACTATGCAGTATCCGTGTGTGTGTGTGTGTGTGTGTGTGTGTGTGTACCACATCTTCCTTATCCATTTGTCAATTAATGAGCACTTAGGTTGCTTCCATATCTTGCTTACTGTAAATAATACTGCAATAAGCTTGGGGGTGCATATATTTTCTTCAAATTAGTGTTTTTGTTTTCTTTGAGTAAATACGCAGCAGTGGAATTACTGGAACTATGGTATGTGTATTTTTAATTTTTTGAGGAACCTCCATATTGTTTTCCACAATGGCTGTACCAGTTTGCATTCCCACCAACAGTGTACAAGGATTCTATTTTCTTCACATCCTTGCCAACACTTGTTATTTCTTGTCCTTTTTATTTTAGACATATTTGAATAAATCTTAATTGATCATGATGTTCTATTCATCTATATCTGTTTGCCTTTATACATACACACATATATTGGTTTTTTAAAGATTTATTTATTTATTCTAGATTTATTTATTTATTCATTTGAACTTGTTCAAATATCATCTTCCACAAACGCCTACCTTTTCTAACTCCCTTAACCTAAAAATTACCTTTGATTCCTCCTCTTTATTATATCCAAGAGTTTCAGTGGTCTGTTAGTTTTATCATGGGATATATCTTTACTCCATCTCTTTTTTTCCATCTTGACTTTCATAATCCAGGTCCTAATTACTGCTTGCCTAATTACTGCTTGATTATAAGAACTTTTTTTTTCTTAAGAACTTTCTCATTGGTCTTTCTCCCTGTAGATTTGATTCCCCACCCCCATTCTCCTGGTCTAGTCTATCGGCTGTGCCAGATAATTTTTAAATTTTTCATTTTATCAGTCTCCAGGGCATTCTGTAGCTCTTGTTTATATAATTGTCAAGCGTTTCCTGTTTTAGACTTGACATGTCTCTAGTCGCCCTGCCCATCAGTCCCTTTCAGATCCTGTCCTCCAGCCATACTTATCCCTGACATGTCCTGGCATTTCCAACCTCCAGACTTTTCCGACATTGTCCTTACTATGTCTCTGACTCAAAATCCTAAATCATCTTAGCACATAGCTAGTGTTTACTGAGCACTGTTTATGTTGCAGCTAATGAGCTAGCTGTTTGCTATGTATCTCATTTAGTATCACCACATTGCTCTGATGGTAAATATTGCTACATTTCCTGAATGCTTATATATTTTAGGCACTGTTCTAAGTATTATTTTGTTTAATCCTCACAACAACCCTATCAGATGAGTGCTGTTATTATCCTTATCTTACAAACGAGCATATGAGAGGTGAAGCGGCTCACAGCTATACATCTAGTTAAGTGGCAGATCCAAGACTTGAGCACAGGTGGACAATTTCTAGAGACCCCATTCCTTGCCATTGCAGGTGAGGCAACCAAGGCTAGAAGTGGTATAATAACTTGTCCATCTGTGCCAGAGCTTTAGGTGCATTGGTTAATGACTATTTTGCTTACTCTCTTATTTCCTTTTCTAGACCTTCACTTCCCCAGCTCCTCCCATATTTTATGCGAAGTCTAATTCCTCTACTAAATCCTTCATTCCCATAATACAGTACTCTGCTTTCTTAATTGACCCCTGACACACTCACAGTACCTTTCAGGTTACACATAATCTTCATAGACATGATCTCATTTACTCCAAAGCTTTCCTAGGACTCAAATTATTATTATTTTTTCTTTATGAGTCTATCCACACTAATCCTAAACTTCTCAAGAGTGAAGACGGTAAAAGATGAGAGGAAATGCTCCTTCCATGGTGCCCTCAAAACTTTTAAGTAAGAAAATAGATACAAAATATTGGAGTCACAGTTCATGAGTTTGCCAGATGAAAGTAATTCTGAACTTCCAGATGCTTTTTCAAGAAGGTGGAGGTTTGCAAGTCTGCAGGACAGCTCCTGGAGAGTGAAAATAAATTCTGCCACTTTCCGGGAGAGTTTTATTTCCTCCATATGTTTATACATTTTTCTTCTTCTTATGTCTGTGATTCATTGCTGGCTCAAGCCTCATGTGTGAGTGGTGCTGGGGAGATTGATGGCTGGGAGGGCTGCAGAAGTGGTGAGACCACTGCTGCCGTGATGTGACACAATTCTTGGCATTTATACAAAGATGGAGAGTTCAGACAGCCATATAGCCCTGACTTTCACCAGGAAATCATTTGATTTTTGGTAAGGCCAGGAGATCACACACACATAAAAGATTCGTAGCAGTTTTGTAACAATTTTAGAATATGAGCAAATACTTGCCTATGAGCAAAAGCTTTCACTACCAATAGTGAGGATTTTAGCCCTTGATCACACCAAAGATCAGATTTTCTCCTGTTTCCTTTTTCTTTCTTTCTGCTTTTATGCACCTCGACTAAAAGGATTGAGTCTTCTATCATATTAAATCTGAGTTCTGCCTCAAATGCTGCTTCCCAGTATATTGCACAAGTAATAGAAGGGAGAGGCAAACATCCTTAGCATTGGGCTAAACTTGTTTTAGGGCGTAGTCTCAAGGGTAATATATGAGTGGTTATGAGGGTTGTTGCTGGTATCATGCAGATATGGTTTTCTTCATGAAAGAAATGAGTGCCTACTCTGTAGCAAGCATGATACTAAGTAAAAATTCGTATTTATTTCAGCTTCTCCACATATTAGCTGACCTTGAGCAAATGATTTAATCTCCTTGAGCTTCATTTCCTAATGAAAGTATAATGTCTACCTCATAAGTTAGTATAAGGTGTGAATGAAGTGATTCATGTAGAGCATTTAGCTAGGCCCAAGTGCCTACTAAAGTGCTTGCCATGTGATAAATAATCCCCTAATTAATGGCAAAACCAGAATTAATACCAAGGACACCTGATTTCTATTTGATGCCCTTTCCCCAGTAACCGTTTTTGTTTTTCTAAAAAACCGGTTAAGTTTCATTATGTACACTCATATATGACCTTTATACCCCATGTGGTAAAGCAGATACTTATGTTGTAATACCTCATCTGGTCTGAGCCTGACTTCCTGGCTCTACTCATTACATTCCAACTTTTGCATATCCTTCAAACTTCCTTCAGTGGGATGCCTGTTCCTTGTGCCTGCTTGTTGAGGACACCAGGTGGCGCCTGGTGTCAGATTTGGAGAGGCAGTTGTCAAGGGAACTGGGCTCTGTGCCAACACGGAAGACAGGCGGGTTTTCCCCATCTAGGGAAGCTAACCCAGAAGGGAGAGGCTGTATGCTGGCTACACTAACCTTCAAGCATTTTCTCTCCCTGTCATTTGGTAAGGAAAGGAATTCTTAATTTTTTAAAATGTAAACTTCAATTTTACAATAAAATCCACCCCTAACCATGTCCTAATCATTGCCCATCTACCAAGTAATCCAAAATTTATTGCTTCTTGATGTTAATCCAGGGCCTTCACTGGGAACAGAATTTCTAAAAGGGCCCATTTCTGTGGCAAAAGAAGGAAACACAGTATAAGCTCTGGTAAGAAAAGCAGTTACTTATGGGTGAGGAGACTTGGAAGGGAGCTGGACTGTAACTTTGAATAAGAAATGTTGCCATATTTTGTAGAAGCTAAGATGCCATTGATTATGAGTCTCCCCATTGTTTTATTTGTATTAAGAAAGAGAAAAAAAACCTTGCCATTTAATTAGATCATTGTGGGGCACCTGAGTGATTCATTTGGTTAAGCAACCACCTTTTGGTTTTGGCTCAGGTCATGATTTCATGGGTCCTGAACTCGAGCCCTGAGCCAGGCTCTGCATTCAGTGAAGAGTCTGCTTGAAGATTCTCTCCCTCTGTCCTTACTCCTACTCGTGTGCATACATTCTCTCTCTAAAATGAATAAATAAATCTTTAAAAAGTAAATAAATGAATCAGATCATAGATTCTAAGTGCTGACCTGATTTCAGAGATATTAAAATGTGAAAAACTGGGACGCCTGGGTGGCTCAGTTGGTTAAGCAGCTGCCTTCGGCTCAGGTCATGATCCCAGCATCCTGGGATCGAGTCCCGCATCGGGCTCCTTGCTCAGCGGGGAGCCTGCTCCTCTCTCTCTGCCTCTGCCTGCCTCTCTGCCTGCTTGTGTTCTCTCTCTGTTAAACAAATAAAAAAAACAATGTGAAAAACTTTGTGTTTTTCATTCAATGAAATATGGTAAATCTGAGGACAAGTTTCAGAACCAACTGCCTCCTAGATGTCTTAGCCTCCCCATCAAACCCCCTCTACCCTAGAACAATGAGAGATGAGCTTATAGTCAAGGGTACTGGGCTTCCAGAAAAATAGTTCTTATCCTTAGTGAGACTAAATGCAGAATGGTCTATTCAGGTAATGCCAAAATACCAAAATACCAAAGACTACATAGCCTAAAAACAGCAGAAATTTATTTCTCACAGTTCTGGAGACTGGAAGTCTGAGTTCCGTGTACCAGCATGATCAGATGAGTCCCCTCTTCCAGGCCACAGACTTGTATTATCACAGGGCAGAAGGTACTAGGGAGCTCTGTTGCAAGAGCACTAATCCCATTCTTGAGGACTGCACCCTCGTGGCCTAATCACCTCCCAGTGGCCCTACCTACTAATAGCATCACCTTTGGGGGTTAGGAATTTGAGGGACTGGGGGCGACCTGGTGGAACATAAATAATCAGACCATAGAAGGTTCCTTCCATTTTTCCTTGGAGAGCTAAATCAATCCATGTAGTTAATGGTGACTCACTCTAGCCTCTAGCAAACTGTGACTGTTTTGGGGCCAAATCCAGTACAATGCCCGTTTCTGTACAGCTTACAAGCTAAGGATTGTTTTAACAAATGAACATTTGAAATGAATATGATGGCAGAAAGCATTAACTATGACCGCAACTAAGTGAAATTACCATCCAAAAAATTTTCCTTCTTGTCATTAGTAGATCTGTACTATTAAAAAAAATTGTATTGGGGTGCCTGGGTGGCTCCGTGAGTTAAAGCCTCTGCCTTCGGCTCAGGTCATGATCTCAGGGTCCTGGGATCGAGCCCCGCATCGGGCTCTCTGCTCAGCGGGGAGCCTGCTTCCCCTGTCTCTCTGCCTGCCTCTCTGCCTACTTGTGAATTCTCTCTGTCAAATAAATAAATGAAATCTTTAAAAAAATTGTATTAACTTATTATTATTATATTTTGAATTTAATCAATACTACATGATATCTTCAATTTTGCTACTTGGCCCACGAAGTCTAAAATATTTACTGGCTAGTCCTTACAAAAATGTTTGCTGACCTCTGCTCTAAACCAAAATGGAAATCATAGATTAATCTGTTTGTTTCGTTCATTAGCAGGAGTGCCAGGTTATCAGAACAGAAGTTAGGCTGGATAAATCAACTTGTTACAAATGGCCAGATCCAACTAATGGATACATATTAGGAATGTAGCTGTTAAGTAAGATTTTTTTAAAGCACTAGAACTTACACATATAAAATTAGTGCTAAAAGTAGACATCTAGAAAGCTTCTGTGATTATTCTACAATTCTCAGAATGGTCTTCAAAACTAGTTTATGAAACAACAATGGAATCTGTTATTCATTCCAACTAGTTTATATCTCTACTTATTATTTTTTAAGATTTTATTTTTTTTATTTGACAGAGAGAACACAAGCAGGGGTAGTGGTAGAGGGAGAGAGAGAAGCAGGCTCCCTGCCAAGCAAGGAGCTAGATGTGGGTTTGATCCCAGGATTCCAGGATCATGACCCGAGCTGAAGGCAGATGCTTAACCAACAGAGCCACCCAGGCGTCCCTACATCCTTTATTTATGTAATTTTACCCCAAATACTGACCAGACTGATTTCTTTCTTTCAGCAATTCTCTGTTTTAATTTCTTTCAAAACTATGTCTCTGCTTAAAACAAGAGGAATTATGTATTCAGGAAACTCCATAAATTCTCTTTTATTAATTATCAATTAGAGTCTTGATTTGATGTGGGTTTAGCTCAGATGATAATGTTATTATTAGTCTCTGATATTTTTGTTTTGGGAGTGGACCACATCTAGAAGACATATCGATATGGTTACCTAAAAATATACAACTTTGTCAGGAAACTTTCAAAGTAATATTTTATTATTTATGTCATTAAGGATGCTTGTCTTAAGCTTTTTAATAAATAAGCTAGTATAAAGCAAGGTCTTTTGCTGCAAATGCTTATCTTAAGAGATAAACAAGGGCTTGGGGAATGGTGAACAGACAGGGTCAAACTGAAAGTGGACTTCTGATGGAAAGGTGTAGTGCTAGCCAATCTTCTCATGTTTTGGGGAACATGACCAGGTGAATTATTTTGAAGCTGTCAAGTCTTTGGCCTTTCTTGGATTTTTCAGTATGGCAGTGCAAGCAAGATATAACCTGACTGAAGTCTTTGCTGTCTACTCTACCAAGATAGCAAAAATCTCCTTCAGCTTGCTTACAGGAGAAGACGCGTGTTGAAATAACATTTGTGATAAGTGAAGTCATGAGATCATTTGGCCACTGGTGTTTTCTTTTGTGTTAGATGCATTCATATTAGGATTTAAAACCTTACCACATGCAGATTTCATATCATAAGCCACTGAAAGAGTTTTCTGTCAAGAAGTAATGCTGAGTGTTGTTTTATATTTGAATTGTATAGAAATGTTCTGCATACAGAGCTGTCTGGAACTGATTATTCATTGAAGATTTTTTTTTACATATTTTACATGTTTATTCCAAAGATTTAGCCCTGGCTTGCTAGATAAAAGTTTCCATATACTAATAAATTGAAAATATTTTAATTACTACAAAATGAAAAGAGTCGAAATGCTTTTTTTGCGCAGATACTGGCCTGTCATTTTTTTAACCTGGGTAAGTCTTGGATGGCTTTGCTTTTCTCCTTCTACATAGGTTCTATACAGTGCAGATAACATATACTGCAGCAGTTCCTGATGTGGGTACTGCAAGTATACATATAATGGGCCGCCCCTTACAACATCCCTCTTTAATAATGTAAAGAAATATTGTTCTAGTGCATTTGACACTTTTTAGGTAAGGTATTTATACAGAAACTGGCACACAAAACTTCAGGTCACATCTTCAAATGTTAACAGCTACAAAAGAGAGAGGGCTAGAAGTACAATCGCGATCATGATGGCCAACTTCAAATATAAGGATGTAATTTATACTTTGATATGTGCTATAAACTATAGCACATTTAAACCTTTCCCCTAGTCTCATCAGGGAGGAGAGAGAGCTTCATAGTGCTTTGAGTTTCTTCCTTATTTATATTCTATGGGCCATAGAGCAGCTTTCTACTCAATATTCATAGCTATTATTGAAATATATGTACATACAGATGTATATATATTTATGCATATGAAGTATTAGGTATCTAGAATCTGCACGCATGGTTCTAAATCCTTTTCATGTACTAATTCTTTTGACCCTCACAATAACCGTATAAGGTATATATATCCTTTTCTTTCCAAAGAGACAGCTGCTAACACCTAGTCACATACAAGCTAGTGGTAATAACCTCTTGAGTAATTCCTGCCAGGTTTTATACTTTACTTTTGAACAAGGCCATTGTAGGGAAGAGTCTTTTGTGTCATGAGAGGCTAGTGGGGGTCAAGTGGCAGATGGACGTTCTGGCATTTCTGAAATTTCATCGTCTTCCCTGTCACTTTGGTCATGCGTAATAGCCCAAGTGGGTATTTCCTGGAAGACTTCACAAGGTCCTAAGCCATAGCGAAAGCACTTCCAGTCAAGTACAGTATTTTCTTTGGTTCTCCAGCATTTTCATCACATTGTTCAATATAGCAATAATGCTAGATGTGGGAGATAAAGATTGCCTACATTTGTAGTATTTTTTATTGTTTGGATAAAGACTTTGGAAGTGCAACATGTTAACTGTCTGTGATACATTAACTGTACATTTTACTTGGCTAGTGTCAGCCCTAATGTTTTATGTTTGGAAGTTAACTATTATTAAGGTGTCATTTAAAATTTTCTAAAGGGTGAGAAATGGTCTTAATGGAGACCTCATCTGCAATCATGCCTATCAGGCAAAAAGCAATCTCCTTCTTTGAGGTCTATTCGCATATTTGAAAATTACATGGGTTGGCCTTATAAATCAATTTGGAGTGTCATTGTTTGAATGTGACATGTATTGGATTTTTCAAAGGAAATATGTAATTTTTCTTCTTAAACTCATATTAAACCAGCACCCCCAATCTAGCAAAGGAGAGAAACTGGGTGAACACCAAGCAACCAGCAATTGAGCAAACTAATGGTAAGAATAGAGATGGGAAATGTAGACTCAGGAGCACTTTTTTCTGAAGAGGTTTTTATTTAAATAAGCCAATCAAGTAGTTTGCCTTTAAAGGCCAAAGTCATAAACATAACTAACCCCACTGTGGTTGTTGAAAACTTAGACAGTTTAGTGTTCTGGAGAAATAACCATTTCTTTCTTTTATAAGTGAGTGCCACTACCTTTAAAGAATAACTCTGGAAGTAAGCACTTTGGTTATTATAAAAATGCTGTGGTTATTAATTCAGCTGAATGCTTTTTAAAGTCCTTTTGCCTTTATTTTGGACTTTTCGTTTTAATTCTTTACTCCAAAATTTACTTCATCCTTTTTAATGCCTTGTCCTTGCTTATCTTTTTCTAATTTAAATAAGGTCTTGCATTCTAAATAACAAAGTAATTGTTTATGAGTAAGAGAATGAAAAAATGCATTTCTCCACGACCACCCCCCTCCCACCACCCCATCCACCCCCCACCCACTCCCCACCCCTGCCCAGGGCACTTTCATTCACTTCCTTTCTCATTCTTGAGGTTGTCAGTTTTGATGGAATCCTATTGTAAGCAAAATTTTTAGTTTCTCATCAAAGGGAGGGGGCAAGCTACCAAAAATACTGGTCTGCAGAATTTCGGATAATTCCTAGGAGAATTCTAAGGTAGTATTTTTGGCTCTATCTTAGAGGGGTGAATGCTCCTGGAAATAGCTGTCAGGATGTCTATCTTTGGAGCTTTAACACGTTAATTTTGTTGTCACTTTATTTCCAGCTTTCTTCTGCATTATTTTTCCTGGACACAGTTCTTCACCCTTCAGCCAAGAAACATTTAAGATAATAGTTGTCAGGGAATCAACTTGTTTCCCAGAGGTTTTTTTTAAAGCATTTTGATTTCTTTAACTATTCTAAATTGATGGGAAGTGGAGAGTTTCCCTCTCTAATATACAACTTATTAAAATATTATAGATTTGTCAGTAAGAATAAAGAAGGTTTGCCATCTGTGGTTTCTTAACTTGAAGGAGCAGAGCAGGGCTGGCTCCTTTTGCTTACACCCGCCTTCTTGTGTGTGGCCCCCACAGGACCTGCCTCTGGGAGGGTTAGAGTGTGGCTCAGCCCTCCCTTGAGCTAATTGGCCCAGGCCGCCTGTGGGTTGGGTTTGGGTTAGCCAATTGGAACGTGTAACCCCTGCCTGGGAAAAAATATAAACTCCGCCTTTTGCCCGCCAAACTTGCTCGCCAATTCTGGCCAGGGTGATAGGCTAGTTCAAACAGTTACTAAGCAACTTTCTGTGTGTTACGATCTCATTGGCCACTGGCCCCTCTAAAACTGTTGTGCTCTTTGAAACTCGCTCTCTTTCTCTACACCACACCGCTGCGTAGGTGAGTGTGAGAGACAGAGCTCAAGCTAGCTTGAATAAAGGGCTCTTTTGCTTTTGCATTGGACTCGGCTCCCTGGTGGTATTTGGGGATCTCAAAATCTGGGCATAACAAACTAGATCTGACTGTTGCTTTGTTAAGAGAGTTTACTGAGAAAAGTCTTAGGAAAGCCCACTGCATTGTGCATATTTGTTCACTTGACTGTCTTTCTGTTAAGTTATAAGCTACTCGAAGGCAAGAATTGTGTTTTATTCATCTTTGTATTCCCAGAGCTGGTGCAGAGCTTGACACCCACTGGACATTCAACACATGAAAATGTCTGAGTGCATGTTGAGAGAAAGTCCTGAGTCATTCTTCTAATTCTGAATAGGACTGTATCAATCATGTCTAGGGGACATGGTTATACCGTATCTTAGATTTAAGAGTCTTTGGAAAAGAATAATCAGCAAAATTATATGTAACGTGTAGAATATTTTACAGTGCATTTTAGAAAATCATTTATATTGTCGCATCTATCCTAATAATTAGGGGATAGTAGAATTGATCCCACTTGGGCATTGCATAGATTAGGCACTCAAAAAGTACTTGCTGAATGAGTGAAAAACTTAGCAAATGAGGGAATTGAAACATACTAAACTATAACCAACTTGAAGTTACAGAACAAGTTAACATTAAAATTTGAACTAAACCCCAAGTAAATATCATGTTAGCTTTCAGTGCATCTCTGACCTCATGTAATAAGGTGAATACTTCTCCCACATACTTGTAAAATTTTTAAAGCTCACTAACAGCTTAATTTGGAGGAAGGTCTGCGTGGCTTAGTGGGTTAAAGCTTCTGCCTTCAGCTCAGGTCATGATCTCAGGGTCCTGGGATCCGGACCCCCATCAGGCTCTCTGCTTGGCGGGGAGCCTGCTTTCCCTTCTCTCTCTCTGCCTGCCTCTCTGCCTACTTGTGAGCTCTCTCTCTGTCAAATAAATAAATAAAATCTTTAAAAAATATATGACCTACTATAAAATCAAGAGTATGTAATATTAACAAAAAATGAGCTTTCACTTTTTTCACTTGGTTTCCAGGACATGACGTTCTCTTGCTTTTTTACCTTAGTAGTTGAGCCTTTTCAGTCTCCTTTGCTAAATTGGAGTAGTCCAGGGCTCAGCCCATGATCCTATTTTCTTCTCTCTATACATTCACTTTCATGGTGATCATATTGATATACATCAATATACTTATGACTCCTAAACTTATATCTCCCATACAGTTCTTCTTTTCAAACTACAGACTTGAATAGCAAATTACGTGCTTGATATCTCCACTTGGATGTGAATTCCACTTGAATTCAGCACATCCCAAACTGAGCTTTTGACCATCCTTCCCAAACATGCACCACCCAAAGACTTCCTCATCTCAGGGGAGTTTCATCCCAAACAGTGGGAGGAATCTTTGACTCCTCTTTGTCTTTCAAACTTAGGCACTCCATCGAATTTACTGTACAAACCAGGACACTTTCAGAATGAAAGGAAGTGCTATTACCAGCCATTCCTAGACAATAGGCATAAACGGGGATTATCCATGTCAAAGCAGGTTTATAACACTCTATTCCTACCTCACAACTAGCCCATTAAGAAATATAAGCTACACCTTTGGAATTGGTCTAAAATCTACCAATTTATTACCACCACTGCTTTCTTTCTTTAAGCCAACATCATCGTTTATTCCCTGGATTATTGTAATAATTCCTAATTGGCTTTTGTTTCCACTATTCTCGTGTCCTGTCTAGCCCAATCCCTAGTAGGTTCAGCATGTCTAGGCCTTTGGGTAGGGATTTCTCAGTGTTTCTGTCCCCTCTCTTCTTGTTAACCATCTTAAACCCATGGATAGAAAAGAGTCCCTGCCTCTCCCCCAGTAATAGAATACCTCAACGGTGCAGCTGTGGGATTGTGGACATGGGACTTTTTCTGCTTCTTCCCCAGGAGTGGAGGGCTTTTTCCTTTCTACTCTTTATCCAGTACCAATAGGTAAGTAATTTGCATGTGGCTTGGAGGCCAACAGAATTTGCAGCCCATACTGGTGGCTTAAGGCTTCTGCTCCTTGTGGGAGAAGGGACCCAGGAAGGGATCCAAGATTATATTCTTTTGCCTTCAGAGGGAACCAATTTCTTTCTGCACGTAGGCACTAGTGAAGTTGACTCTCTCCAGTGTTCATCCCATCTGCTGCCATTCTTCCTTGTGGTTCAGGAAAGGAGAAGAGCTGCTGGTAATGCAAACTCCTTTTGTGTCTGAGATGCCCCAGAGTTCTTTCCTGTCACATTAGCCCAGCTTTGGCCTTTGGCAACTTGTTAGGCTTTTAATTGATTTCTTCTTACCCAGTTGCATGGGGGCCAGTAAGTCTTTCTTCCCTACTCTGCCATGGGTAAGCCAGTGTGTGTGTCCCACTCTCTCTGAAGGGACTTGTCTGTACTTGGAAGTTAGGCAGCTTTGTTACCCTACCACCACAGCTCTCACTCTTGGGTGAGAGCAGTACTCTTCCTGGTTCTTTACATACCAGGAGGAAGCAGAACGTGGCTCTTACTGTCATGACGTACATTTGATCAAAATTTTCTGGAACCCCTTTCTGAGAACTCCCTTTTATATTGAATATCCCTGATTTTTAGCCAATTTTTGCTCTTTGAAAATGTACTTTTAAAAAGTAGTTCAAAGTAATTTTGAGTTAAGTTTGGTAATTAAATGTGTAATCCTGTTACTGTTGCTTTAATAACCACAGACTCATACAAGACAAGATTATATGCTAGTGACCAGGAAGAACTGTGAGAAAGAATTAATAGCCCACATAGGCTTATTTTCTCTGAGCATTGCTTTGACCTGATATTGAGTCAGCTGCACTGGTAACTTTGAAACCATATAGAGCCAGGAATAAAAGAAAAGTATTGGGTAAGTAAATTAGAGGGGACAGCTCCAGCTCCACCTACCTTCATCCACATGAAGGCCCCCAAACATTTATAGACCAGGGATAACAGTTTAACTTAAGTTGTTGGGAACATGCCTAGCTTCTTCTTTATTTTTATTTATTTGTATGTTTGTTTGTTTTTTAAAAGATTTTAAGATGTATTTATTTGACAGAGAGACAGCAATGAGGGAACACAAGCAGGGGGAGTGGGAAAGGGAGAAGCAGGCTTCCCTCTGGGCAGGGAGCCCAATGCAGGGCTCCATCCCAGGACCATGGGATCTGAGCCAAAAGCAGACGCTTAATGACTGAGCCACCCCCACGCGCCCCCACCCCCCAGCTTCTTCTTTAGAGTGTAGAAAAAGTGAACCTGAATTTGAAGGCCGTCTCTGCTATTTATAAGCCGTATAACCTCCAGCAAGTCATTCTTCCATCTTGAGTTAGTTTTCCCATCTAAAAAAAAGAAAAACACACTCTTCTTCCCCTTGAACTGCTGTTAGGCTCTATCAAAATAATATATGGGAAGGGCTTTGTAAAGACCTAATTGAATGTTAGTTGTTACTAATGATATTTTATTATTTTGTTTGTGAGAAAGCTATTACTATCATAATTATTAACAATGATAAATGTTTACTGAGTATGTATTCCATTAAGCTATAAGGCTAATAAAATTATTTATATGACTGCTCAATACTAAAAAGGATTTTTTCTTTTTAAAAGAAAGTATCATTTTATTGTTCATTGGATAGATCTAGATCACTAAAAATGTTTCTTTTACTCAAATATTCTTTGTAAATTTACTGCTATTAGCATATAAGCTCTATATGAGACTTTTTATGCAGTTTTATATGTTTTCTATATTGGGATCTATTTTATAATTGTTTTCTAGAACTTGAGGGATATCTTCAGTTTTTGAGTGATCTTAGAGAATAGAGTAATTTTATTTAGCTTTATATTACATGTACTAAATATTGTTGACCATAAAATTAATTTTATGTAGCTTTTATTATATATTGTTGAGATACATATTTCTTATATATGAATTTTTGAATATATAGATTATTTTTATGTGTTGATTTTATTTAGTTTTTGAGAGATTTTATTTATTTATTTGACACAGAGGGAGATCACAAGTAGGCAGAGAGGCAGGCAGAGAGAGAGGGGGAAGCAGGCTCCCTGCTGAGCAGAGAGCCCGATGTGGGGCTCATGTGGGGCTCAATATCAGGACCTTGAGACCATGACCTGAGCCAAAGGCAGAGGCTTTAACCCACTGAGCCACCCAGGCGCCCCTATATGTGTTGATTTTAAATGTCAGGGATTAGCCTCAGCACTTTACATATGTAAATTAATTTAATCCTCACAATAGCCCTTTGAGGTTGGTAGTAGTATTATTCCTGTGTCACAGATGAGGAATCGCGCGGTACAGAGAGGTTAAATAATTTGTCTAGCTCCTATAGCTACAGACAGCTTCAGACTCAGACTCTGTGGCACTCGTCAGTATGGAAACTGCCTGGGAGCTTCTCTGCGGAAGCCTGGGTTCTAGATGAAGAGGCTACTGACTACCCAGAACGTCTCTTAGACTTTAGTGGTAAGCAAGGATACTTTTTCCTCTCCTGTTTTTAGAATTGAAATTAATAATAGCCCTCACTCCAGATGGCTGTCTTGTACTTTTGTGTCCATTGCCAAACTATAGGCTCAACAAATGAATAATAATAAAAAAAAAACCTTCCAGGCAAGGCTTTCCTAACCTCACCAGGCACGTTTTGGCAATAGATCATCGTCATTTTCCCCTCTACCTCAGTCACCAGGGCTCACATCCTTCCTGTGTTTCAGAACAGATCTCTGTTGAGGCCAGAGGTGCAGCTGCAATGGGGTCATGAAGTTCTTTATTTTGATGTTAAATGAGTGGGAAATGGTCCAAAAGCAAACTTAGAAGCAGACTTCAAATCTCAAGTTTTTCTATTGAAGGATATTTTAGACTTAAACATCATGATAGAAGGTAGGCTGTGCTTAGTAACAAAATATATACAATTTTTTGTCTATTTTCTAAGTCAGCTTGAAAAACTATTGGCTTGTCCAATTTCAAGCCAACCCAGACATCCATCACCAATAGATAAAACTGATGCTGTGCAGCGATGCTGAGTGACACTATCTTCGGAATTTACTGTCTCTTCTTGGAAAATGCCTTAGTTCTTCTGCATATGTCTTTTAATCCTCCCGTTGGCTAAGCTTTGCAAGTGGTAACTTCCTTCAGCTGATGGTGCAGAAACTTTGGTTATCTCATCCTTAACCAACTTGCCAGCAAGCAGAATGATCCTGAAAAGCTGTCATGATCTTGGGTAGTAGCTCTGGCTTCAAAAAAAATTCTTTGCAGCCTCTCATTGGGTCCTGAGAAGACCTTTTTTTTTTTTTTTCTTTTCCTGTTTTTGTTAGTGATCTTTGAACTTAAAATAGGCAAACAGCTACATTTGATAAGAATTTGGCCTGTTAAGCTCTAAAGGAAGTCTGGATGACAAGCAAATGTTTCATGACTTCTTTCAGTTTGTGCAAAGCCATCATTTGGAATCTCCCCCAGGGCTATATCAGGGCTCACCCAGGACCCTGTGCTTTACAATTGCTGTACATGAGATCTCACAGAGATGTTCACATCAGTGATTCAGTTAATGTCTAATAACACGGTCTAGTACTTGGTCACATGAGATGCTTATAGTGCCTTGAACGAATATTTGGATCAAAAAATGTCCAAGAAGCAATCCTGTAAAATCTGTATTGTGAAGACTTATGAGAATAAAATGTCTATAAAGAAGAGTTTTTTTTTTTTTTCTCAGAATGAAACTATGGCCAGGAATATAAGTAAATATTTTTCCCTTTTTCTGGGTAGAAGAAAATGTCGATTGTGCACAACCCAAGAGAGGATTTTTTATTGAAATTTAAACCAGCTATCCCTAACATTAGAAAAAGGACAGTAGGAGAACAGACTACTTATATGAAACTCCCTGCCATTTGAGGATGGGGATTGTTGACTTGGATTAGAAAGAATTGGTCATCCTTCACCAAAGGAGAGAGCAGTAAAGGCCTAAGTGGAACATTTCAGCAGACATGAAGGAAGTCTTTTCTATGACTTGAAGCCCATTGAGAATCATGTTGGATTTGTTTGTTGATTTCTGTTGGAAGTATCTGTGTGTACCCAGGGAATACCCTTCCCTGGAGGGCAATTGTGTGCCTGGAGTGGCAGCCTCCTAACTGAAGTCTCAGCCTCATCAGAGGATTACCCCTGGGAGGCTTCTAGACCATCTAAAACATCCTAGGAGATACTTTTGGGTCCAGCTGTCCCACAGCATCCTCAGAGGCTCTAACGTATTTGGACGACCCTGAAAAAATTTAAAAAATAAATTAATTATTTAAAAATAAATAAAGTATTTGGATGAAGCAAAGAGAGTCACGTGGCTAGTTATCTGGTAAAGTACACATCTTTACAAACAGGATAACATGTGATGTGAATTGCCATTTTTAAACTATGCCTGTGATAGAAGAAAATGACTGCATCTTCAGCATCAAAGTGACAAGGTACATTAACCCTCTGGAGTCACTTTATGATCCCTCCACATGCTGCATGGGTGATGAAGCCAGAAGGATCCTGCAGCCAGAAGGATGAGGACTCTAACACTCCTACCTCTCAGGGCCACTGCAGGAGCTGGCCAACCTCAGTGCATTAATTAATACCTTCTTTTTTGCAGCCATAGGGTTGAAGGAAGATATGGTCTCTCTTTTCTGAGGCAAGAGACCAGAGAGTATCGTCTCCATTATGGCCAAGTGAAGGGGGTGGTTGATGGAGACAAATGGTGAATCCAGACAAACTGCTACAAATAAAACAAAGAAGCTGGAGGGCAGGTTATAGATCTGCGATATGGATGTTCATCTATCACAAGTTATTTCGCTTTGCAGAGCTTGGCAGAATTATAGTTGGATAGCCAGGAGTATAAAAGAAACCCTGAATTGCGATAAGACAACAGACTCCCTAGTTTGTTGTGTACACCATATTTCTCACCCCAATTTCGCTGTCTTCATTTTATTCTGGCCATGAAGGTTGAGGAGCTGATCCTCCAGGCAGGGTGAGCATATCCTCCTTTCCACAATTACAGGTTCACGGTTAGGTAGGTCTAATTCAGGACAATGACTCAGGACTCAAAGAATTTTCCAGAGGCTTCTGGCAAAGAATATTCTTACTCTTGAGACAGCTTCTGGACATGAATCTCTCTCCTCCTAGAAGTGAACAAAAAAGCATGCCACATGCATTGCTACCAGCAACGATCCTGTGTCCATTAGGGGAACCAGCCTTAGGAGGAAGCCCACTCTGTGGACAGAAGAGAAGAAACATGGAAAAAGAAGCTAAATCCTTGATAACACCAGGATTCTTGGATAAAACAGTAGTTTGGACAGGGATCAAGAAAAATTATGGATCTCCCCGACTAAGCCAGCAATCAAGGGATGGCCACTCAGTGTGCAAAATTTTTAAATTGCAGTGTGTGAGATTTAGAGAGAACAGTAGTAGACATGGACAAGTCGTCTAATCATATAAGCATGATCTAGTGTTCATTCACAAGGAGTGTTTTGTTATAATTAATTTCTGACATGGTAGGATTTGTAGTTCAGGAACCTGACCCCATTAGATGGAAATAATAATCAACATAGCAGTGTATGAGGTCTGGTGAGATATTACTAGTTTTTAAACATCCTATTCAACAGGACATGACAATAAAGATCAAAATTGTGACTGGCTTGGGGAGATTTGGATGCAATATGGAAAATATGTACAGGGGGTGCCTGGGTGCCTCGGTTGATTAAGCATCTGCCTTTGGCTCAGGTTGTGATCCCAGGGTCCTGGGATGGAGCCCCACATCAGGCTCCCTGCTAAGCAGGGAGCTTCTCTGCTCTCTCTTCTCTCTCTGCTGCTCCCTCTGCTTGTGTTCTCTCATGCTCTCTCGCTTTCTCTCTCTCTCTCAAATAAGTACATAAAATCTTAAAAAAAAAAAAAAAAGAACAGAAAAGCTATGTAAACTGGGATAAGGGGAAGTTACCAAAATCTCTCCATTGTGGAACAGCAGAGACACTAGAGTCACTTCATCACTGTTCTGAGGTGAATGATACCAAAAAGTCATCTAATATTTAAGAGTAACATGGATTTATGTGCTGTTTTAGGCTTTATTGCAAAAACTTCTATTCTTTTCAAACACTCGGGAGTCTCAGTAAAAGTTATGTCCTGTGTTATGGCTCTGCCTCTCTCTCTCTCTCCCTCCATCTCCCACCCACCATGTTTCCCTTCCTCTCTCCCCCTCTCTCTCTCTCTCTCTCCTTTTTTTCCCTTCTCTTCCTCTGACTCTGGATCCCTCACTTTGTTAATCTTTCAAATTCTTGTTTCTCATTTTAGCAACAGTGTGGAGGTGGGCAATGTGTATTGACATATTTAATTTCCGTTTCTTTTTATGCTCATTGGAATTTTCACAGCACATTGATCTGATGCTTTAAGAGTCTTATAAAATGTCGATTGGCTCTTGTGGGTTTTCCCAACACCAGATCAGAGCTTGTGAAATTGAGTGATGTTTTTGTCTCCAAGTTAAAATTCATTTAGGCTAAATGTCTGGGTCTTAAAGGCCTAGAAATCTCAGCAGCAGGGGTCCCAAATAGTCACTGCTCATCATGTTCTTTTCTTCTTCTTCTTTGTTTAGTAAAAATTAGCTCCCTTACTTTGTGTCTGTTGCCAATTGAAGCAGCTAACTCTTGGTAGCAGGAATGAACCAATGATCCTCTGGTTGTTTTAAGGTAAAAGCCTTGAATGGTTGCAGCTAAGACTATACAAAGGGAAAAAATTATTTTGCAAAGCCCAAACAAGATAAATTGAAATCGGTGTTGCTAGACATTTTTAGTTATTCCCTACATCATGAAGCTTTCCTTGAATCCCCCAGTTGTAATTAATCATTTTCTCCAATGTACTTCTCTCCCATCACCTAACCTAGACCTCTTGTCTAAGATTAATATCATTCTGATTTATAATATAGGCTTTAGGCTGTGTTTTATTCAGCTCTGTATCCTGGTACCTAGTATAGAGCTAAGTAGATAGCACATGTTGATTTAATACATAGCTACACGTATATGGGGCCTTTAGATCTCACTTATCCAACAAGTATTTTTTGAGCATCTACTCAGCACTAAGCATTATTCTAGGCATTGGATATACTGTTATGAGTAGGACAGTCAAAGTCTCTGCCTTCATGGTTTCACTCTAGTGGAAGAAACTGACAATACACAAAGAGTATATAATATAATGTTAGGAACTGAAATGCTAACAAAGAAATAAAGAAGACTAAGGGGGTAGGGTGCCTGTGTGGCTCAGTTGTTAAGCGTCTGCCTTCGGCTCAGGTCATGATCTCAGCATCCTGGATCAAGCCCCACATGAGGCTCCCTGCTCAGTGGGAAGCCTACTTCTCCCTCTCCCATTCCCCCTGCTTGTATTCCCTCTCTCGCTGTGTCTCTCTCTCTTTCAAATAAATAAAATCTTTAAAAAAAAAAAGGGAAGAATAAGGGGGTAAAGAGAAGAGAGTGGGATGGGGATGGTGTACAATTTTAAGAGAACTCCGAGCAGATAACAGAGGGGTAAATGAAGCCACACAGATATCTGAAAGAAGACCACTCCAAGCACAGCGAACTATCTGGGCAAAGGTCCCGAGACAAGAGCAAACCAGGGTCATCCCAGGAATTGCAAGAAAGTCAGTTGGATCAGCAAGGAATGGTTGCAGAAGGGGTTGAGATTGGCAGGACCAGTTCACATGGGATCTTGTAGGACAGCAAAGGTTTCTTCTGGGTGAGATAGGAAGCCAGTGAAAGATGGGGCTAGGAGGAGACATGATCAGATTATATTTTTAAAATGCCATTCTGGTTGCAATATGAAGAATAGATTCTAGTGGAGTACAAGTGGATGCAGTTAAACACGTTTGGAGAAAATCTCTCCAATAAAAGTTGATGAGATTATAGGTGATGAGGGTAGTGAGCTGTGCTTAGCTTCTCAACATAGTTTGGAGTTCAGACTATCAGGATTTATTTTGACATATTAAAACTCTCCCACGGGGCACCTGGGTGACTCAGTTGGTTGGGCATCTGCCTTAGGCTTGCGTCATGATCCTGGTGTCCTGGGATCAAGCCCTGTGTTGGGCTCCTTGCTCAATGGAGAACCTGCTTCTCCCTCTCCCTCTGCCTGCTGCTCCCGGTGCTTGTGCGCGCTCTCTCTCTCTCTGTGTGTCAAATAAATAAATAAAATATTTAAAAATAAATAAATAAATAAATAAATAATAAAACTCTCCCACAAAGTCTGTACTTTATGGAAGTTACTCTAAAATGAAGACTTAGGGTACATGGGTGGCTCCATCAGTTAAATGTCTGTGTTTGCCTCAGATCATGATCCCAGGGTCCTAGGATCAAGTCCCTCCTCAGGCTCCCTGCTCAGTGGGGAGTCTGATTCTCCCTCCTCCTTCCTCTGCTGCTCCTCCCTCCTCCACACATGTGCACACACTCTCTCTCTCAAATAAATATTTTTTAAAAATAAAATGAAGGCTGATACTTGTCTGCTCAGACTGTAATTCAACACAAGGGTTCTCAAGCATTTTGTTCTCTAAACTTTTTATACTCTTGAGAATTATTGAGGGCCCCAAGGAGCTCTCGTGTTTATGTGGATTAGATCTAGAAATAAATATTTTTGATTCATTTAAAAACAATAATAATAAACCTAAACCTAATAGATCCATTACATGTTAACAGAAATAACCTACTTTTGTGAAAACTAACTATATTCTACACACACACACACACACACAAATTAGTGAGAATAATGGCATTGCTTTACATTTTTGCAGGATTTTTTTTAAATAAATTTTATCTATTTATTTGACAGAGAGAGAGAGAGAGATCACAAGTAGGCAGAGAGGCAGGCAGAGAGAGAGGGGGAAGCAGGCTCCCCGCTGAGCAGAGAGCCTGATGTGGGACTCGATCCCAGGACCCTGAGATCATGACCTGAGCTGAAGGTGGAGGCTTTAATCCACTGAGCCACCCAGGTGCCCCAGACCACTGGATTCTTATATCTGCTTCTGCATTTAGTGAATCTATTGTGATTACATACATTACGTAGTTTCTGGAAAACTAAACTGTACTCTTATAAGAGAATGAGCATAAAAAAGGCTAATAATATGTTAGCATTATCATTTTCTTAATAAAAGTTCTGACCTCAGACTCCCTGAAAGTACTTCTTTTATCCCCTAAGTTCCTTAGACTTTATTTTGAGAACCATTAATCTAAAGGAAAATCATCATGGTTTTAAGATTACAGCTCTGTCTAAAAGAGATATTAGCATCAATCCCATGAGTTAGATGATGAAACCATTTATTGCCTGTATTTACCAGCATTAGAAATATATAAAAAGCCAGACCACAAGGGTTCACAACCTTTTAAATTCTGATAACAGTAATACGGTTAAGCATGATACACCGAAGAATCAGACAGAGGAGAACAAAGCAAGTTAGAAAAAAGAAGAAACAGTCACAGACCAATGAGAAGAAAGAGATGACAAAAGAGAATAGGGTATATGTGGCAGGAGTGAGAGATTAATGATAAGAATTGCCTTTGGATGGCTCAGTGACTCCAGACATCTATTACCCATTCTGAGCCACTAAGGCAACAGTGGTTTGCTTTGGCAACCAGTTCCGAATTGTGTGCCCTGAGAACTTTCCCGCAGATGGGGCCCAGAGGAGGAGACACCCACATGGCTAAAGCCATATGTTGGTCTAACATCACTCCATAGGGAACCAAAACCACCTCCACCTAAGCTTTTCCAACGCAGATGCCAACACTTCATTTCTTCAAGTGAGACGCTAGTTTTAATACCAGAACCTTCATAAAATCCACTGTAGGTGAGCATGACTGAATGTAAAATAACTCATTGCCTCATTCACCTGAATCAGGACGGGAATGGAATCTGGCAACCCTACACGTGAGGGAAGCATGAGAAACTTTATCCACTTCCATACGGACCATCAGGCAAAAAGGAAATTTTTCCTTCCAGAAATACAGTTAATCAGTAAATGATATTCAAAACCTAAACTACATTAATGTCCAACTTTTGCCAAAAGGAGCCACGGGAATTCACAGCATCGTTACATGGCCTTGAATTTCAAGGTGATGTGAAAAAACACTAGAACAAGTTTAAGGCCAGGTTCAAGTTTCCAAGAAGTTCTGCTGAGATGCACTCAGCCTCACAGAACAGAGACCCGGCTGCTGCTAAAGAGTAACGTAGCTTGGAACATTGGTGCTGGGTGAAAGGTGGCCCAAGGTCCTAGAAACCTGTTTATCATTCCTCTTGAGGGCATGGACCTTGGTGTTCTGTCCTGTGCCTGATACCATTGAGAAAGGTTACTTAAGTTTATCGCAACTGATAGAAAAAAAATATCTAAATTCCTACCTGTTTGCTGCTAGAATGGGTGCACCCCAATGGGTTGTCAGGGTTGGATCATAGGGAATTAGGTTTTTTTTATCTGAAAAAACTTTCTCTATTTCCTCTTCTTAAAAATGCAAATGAGAATGGCATGGATGTCTCTGAACTTTGAAGAGCAGCTTGTGCTATATGGTGCATGACTCGGGGCAGGCAGAGAGGACAGAGTGACCATTCTCAAGAGCAAAGTATGAAGCCATGGGATTCAGAAGGCTAGCACTCATTTACAACTCATTGTTTGGCACCAAAGTCATTTACGTTTGTTCGTTTGTTTGCTTGTTTGTTTTGGTTTGTTTTTCTCCAAATACATTTATTTTATTTTTTCAGTGTTACAAGATTAATTGTTCATGCACCACACCTAGTGCTCCATGCGGTATGTGCCCTCCTCAATACCCACCACCAGGCTCGCCCAAGCCCCCACCCCCTCCCTTCCAAAACCCTCAGTTTGTTGCTTAGAGTCCACAGTCTCTCATTTACGTTTTTTTTCCCCCCAAATCATTTACGTTTTTATAGGAGTTAATAGATAGAGATTGGTCTCTTGGAGAAACGTATGTCGAAACATTGCTGAGATTCTGGTCATAGTTATCACTTCATTTTATTTGTAGTTTCGGTTTAGCACAAAATAAAACCTGGACTGTCTCTGTGTGAAGATTTTATGTCAATGTGGTCATCAGGTAAAATTCTGTTATGTTGTGAAAGAGGCAGACTGGAAGTCATTAGTCACTGCTGGTGTTTTATCACTTCTTTCTGATTCATTTCTAGCAGAATCAGAGACATGAATAAAACAGGCTGCCAAGACCACTTACAGGCACACTTGTAAAGTGGAAAGAGATTCTCTTTGGTTTATTCCTCCTCAAAGGCAGTGGGTGTTGTAGGGAGAGTAAAAAGAGTTAATATTGTAGACTTTGCCATCAGGGAGATCCATATTTGAATTCCATTTATTCATTTCTTTTTTTCATTGATTCATTTATTGCTTCAACAAATATTTATCGAGTGCCTATATTTGCGGGACTCTGTTCAAAGCCTTGGGGCACATTGAGTGGGGAAAAAGCAAAAACGGGTGCCCACCTCCAGTTGGAAAGGCAGCCACTATCATCTAGGTAATAAGCCAGAGGCTCACTCAGCCCTATGCTGAGCCAGGTGTGAAGATATTACCTCTAGACTGCAAGTCTCCTCTCCTAAGGATTACTCCATGGGGCTGGGCTGGGACTCTGTAAACTCTTTCTCCTTTGCTAGCTGGCTTCCTGTTAACAGCCTGGGTGGCTCAGTGGGTTAAAACCTCTACCTTCGGCTCAGGTCATGATCTCAGGGTCCTGGGATTGAGCCCTGCATCAGGCTCTCTGCTCAGCAGGAGCCTGCTTCCCCCTCTCTCTCTGCGTGCCTCTCTGCCTACTAGTGATCTCTCTCTCTCTCTGTCAAATAAATAAATAAAATCTTTTTTTTAAAAAAAAGGACAGTCTGCTAATGGGAACTGTAGAGGGAGAGTGAAAGGGTGGAGGAAGGGGCTTTCTCTTCCCTGTTCTCTTGCAGTTTCTCTCTGTATCACTCTGGCAATGTCCTTTGTCTGATTGCTGCAGTTGGTTCTGGTCTCCAGTCTCTTTTGACATTCTCAGAACCAGCGTCTGGGTATGTTCTCAGAACGTTAATAGCAGCTAGATTGTGCCCCTTCTCAGAGGTCTGAGCCCAAGATTCTCTGAGCTTTGGGGCTCCGCTAATTCCAGCCTCTTCCCTGGATAGCAGCTGCTCCTGCTATGGAGTATCAGAGTTACCTTTTGCCCATTCAGCCCCTCCACCATCTGGGAAAACAATTCCTTG
Source organism: Nasua narica (assembly GCA_028533885.1). Classification (NCBI taxonomy): domain Eukaryota; kingdom Metazoa; phylum Chordata; class Mammalia; order Carnivora; family Procyonidae; genus Nasua; species Nasua narica. Next base: position 56,241,020 of record CM052798.1, read on the forward strand.
TAGTAAGTTTCATGTGACGGGCCTTTTGTGGTATTTGTTTTGAGTGACATACACAATACGATATACCGATTTATTTTAAGATAGTTAAGATTTGCAACAAAGATGCTGGGGAGTATTCATTGGTTATGGAGTACACTGTCTTGGCCTATTCACCATCTTAAGTAATGAAAATATAGCAAGCAAGTGCTTTTGTTTGGTTGAGTATTTTTCATGATTTTAAAGAGGGGGAGGTACAAATGTCCATATTTACTTTGACAGATCAACATTGCATCTTTATGAAAATGAAATATATATCAGTAGCTTTTCTTAAAACATTTTTCTAGATCTATAGGAGAAATAATTTCAAGACCTTTTGCCAAAAAATAATTGAGTATTGTAAATCCATGGTCTTTTCTTTTCTCTCGCTTTCTTTCTTTCTTTTTCTTTCTTTCTAGAAAGCTTCGTGTTTACAAAAGAAATAACTTTTTTCCCTAGAAATTTCAGTTCAGACATATATTTGTAGCAAACAAATGAGGTGATCAATGAAATGTTTTCAAACATAAAAATCACATTATGTGAGGGAAATGAAATGGCAAAATTTCACAAAGAGAAAAAGAATTGTGTATAAGGTTCAACTGTCAAAGGGTATGTTCATGTGTATTTTAAATAGATGATGGTGGATATCAAATACCATGATAGATTCTATTGCATTTATTTAAAGGTGTAATGCAATACTTGATGTTTACAAACGTGAATATTTTCAATATACTGGAAATTATTTCCTTGGAACTATTTAAGCTAATAATGAAACATTTCAGATAATGGTCTATGAATATGCCAACGGGTATCTAGTTTTTATACTTATTTTGGGGACACATGAGCAAGAAAATTTGAAGACTACTGTCATACAGAGAGCAACAAGTAGCCAGTTTAGAATAGTAGTAATTCGGGGTTTTTGATTGTGAATGCTGATTCTGCATTAATGCAGAGATCTTGCATTCAGCAGCAGGGTGTCTCTTATAGGATTTCCCGGTGTTCTTGGGCACAGGACACCATTTTTTAAAGGTGGCTCATGCATAACCATGAAGACAACTGGAAGATTTTGGGGGTAGCTTTCTTACACATGCATTAAAGAACAATTTTTAGAACTAAAATATTACTTAGCATTCTGTTTTTAATATCTACCATACACAGTGTTTCTCACACATGTCTCATGGGTCATCACTTATTTTAGTCTAACTCATTAGCATGTACTTTGTACCTTGTACTTTGCTCAGCATGCGAAAGATAACTAATAAATGTTGAGTTTAATTAAAATTAAATAAGATAAAGGCTGATCAGTCCTTTACGTTTTAAAAAGATGGGCCTTCAATGTCAAAAAATAAGTTTAACTCTAGAGAGGTGAATGGGTGCTTCATTCTATAATTACTACAGTGTATATTACATCTCCAACCCAATGTTTGGCCGGGCAACGTGGAAACACTGGCTACCTGTCACTTTTCTATTTATTTCCACATTGAAATGCTACAGATGCTTAGTTCTGAGTGGGACTCTTCAAGTTTGCAGGGTTTGTATGTTGCTGAAGTTCATGCCTCAAGATGCAGTCTCTAGACACAACTAACTACAGATTGTAAAAACCATGATTATTCTGGGAAGATAAAAAGCTCTTTGCAATGCACACAGCTGTGGGAAAAAAAATAAAATTAATCTTTCAAATGTTATTGATATGTAAATATCTGCATCTCCTCAATTGAGTATGAGCATTCACAAACTTGTGTTCAGGCACCAGAGGTACCCAGAGCATTTAAAAAGCACAATTGGGGAAAAAAAAAAAAAAAAGCTTAAAGCACAATTGCAACTCTAAAAGACAAAAGCAAAAATGCAAGTGGTTTCATCCCGTTTGCAAATGTGCTTAGCACAGGTTCTTTCGGGCCCTTGTTCACAGAATCCAACTGGAGTCATTCTGTTTAAATAAGCTGTCAGTATCCACGGTCTTATTTTCTACCAAGAAGTGACTGTATCCTTGAAACTGCTGTTATATAAGATTTTCTCCATTTCCTACCTCCAGCCTGACACACTTTTGCCCTAAAATTGATTCCAAACAGCAGCTAGAAAACATATCCAGGGAAAGTGTATTCCGTGCCGACCCAACTTTTGTCAAAAGTAAGCAACCTCTTGGCTCCTTTAATTCTATATGACCATCCCCTAGATAGCCTGCTGTCAGTGCCAGTGTGCTTTTCGTTTACACTTTTACAAGGTTGGTAACTCTCTTAGTGACACTGTCCTCAACTGTGGGTTCATAGGTACTCAGATACATGTGTAGGTGTCTTTTAGTTTTGGACCTAGAGTCATTTTTTTTTTTTTTTTTTACTTTCCTAAAACAGCCAAGAAGGGAGTCATAAGGTAGAACAAGAGGAAGGAACACCGGGCTGAGGTAATTCATGAGAACGATAAGCCTGGAGTCAAAACTTTGGATTCGTCTCTGTCTTTTTATGTGCTGACCAGAAAGAGTTTACTTAAAAGTGCCTGTGAGAACACATTCACTTCCCTGATATAGTTGAAAGTAGGGTTTAATAAATAGCCTGAATCTACTCGGAGTCCCTGTACCACCTGAATATTCAGTAACCTCTATTTTGAATAACGCATTTTAGTAGTCAGGTTTGTTAATGGTGGCCTTGTTAGAAACATTTCCAACCCTGAGAGGATAAAGAGAATTCATTGTTTTTACAGATCTACAGCTGATCCTTGAGCAACACAGGGGTTAGAGGCTCCGACCCCTGCACGGTTAAAAAATCTGTGTATAACTTTTGACTTCTTCAAAACTTAACTACTAGTACTATATACAGTGTTATAGTAGACTAATAGCCTACTGATTACCAAAAGCCTTATGGATAATATAAACAGCATATCTTTTGTGTGTTATATATTATATGCTATATTATTCTACTAAAGTAAACTAAGGAAAAGAAAATGTTATTAAGATAATCATAAAGAAGATATATTTACAGTACTGTATTTATAAAAAAAAAATCCACGTGTTAGTGGACCTGAACAGCTCAAACTTATGTTGTTCAAGAGTCAACTGTATGTTAATGATTTGGGGTATATATATATACTCTCAAGGGTATCTCTCCCACTAAATATTTTATTAGCCAAATCAGAGCATTCATGTAGATACACATCCTCAGTAAGAATGGATTTTAAGCTCAGAAATTCAGAACCGTTAACAAGTCTGTTTGTAATGCCTCAAAGTGATGGAACTTCACAGAAAGACGGAGCCAGTTTGGTCTTGTTTGTGAGGGGAGGTCAGAGGCCCTGAATGACCCCCTCGTCAGGTGACTGCTGGACAGCAGGGTGATGTATCCCTGAGGGTCCTGGCACTGTGGTCCGTGGCCCCAGCAGGACAATCATTCATGAGGGCAGACCCTTGACTGTCACTATCTTGACCACACTGGGGCACCAAGGAGCACACAGTCTAAGCGGCTCATCCACTGTGATGAGTACTGGGGTGTTTGAGACTTCTCAGGAAAAAATACATTATGGGCATCGATCACTGCATCAGTGAAGAGGAGCACTGTGGCTACAGAGGTCAAAATAGTTAATAGCCTGCTCTTTTAAGAGGGGAAGGGATAATAAATTAGAGAGTACTTAATATTGGCACCACTATGGTGGTCTGGGAATTGATAGGTCTAATGGTGAGGGAAAATTTTGTGCCACCACAAACAAACCCCTAATCCTTAAGCTCTCTTTACAGAATGCTGCATTCCCTTAGGTCTTGGCTGAACCCCGACTCTCCCGCTCAGTGCAGGACTGCCCCTCCAGCCTTGCTCAGTGAGGCTTCTCTTCTCCCACACGGTGCACACCACAGCTGGAAGTTTGGGGTCATGTGTTTGTGTTTCCCAGGCACCCCACTACCACTTCACACGTGCATGCCTCAATCCTTGTATAAAATGCATACTTTTGGGAGGTTGACACAACCAAGCTGTACCCCAGTGTACTAGCAACTGTTGTTTATGAAGCACAAATGTCGTTCTAATTCACAGAAGGCTCTAGCTTTCATTATCACTCTCCATGCATGCCAACCCCGGCTGTAATCCCTAGAGTATTTCAGGACCTTGGAGGATAGATGAATCAGCCCCCACTGGGGGCCTTACAATTTCCCTGGACCTTCTCAACTCATTTCAACTACCTGAGTAGAAACCTGTGAATTCTCCTTGACTTCCCCGCTCTACATCAAACCCTACCTAATTACCTCTTGATTCCTTACAACCATGCCCGAGTTCAAGATTTTTTTTCTAAATATTTTTTTTCAGAATGTTAATTAAATGTTTCTCCACCTCCCATCATCTTTGTGCAATCCCTTTTTTACATAGCCACCAGTGTGATATGTTTTATTCATATATAATTATCTCAATTATTTATTTAAATGCTCTCATTGCATTTATTACTAATTTTCTCCAGGATGAAGATCAAGATCCTTACCTCCATGATCTGCTTCCTGCTTTATCTTTCCAGCCTCACCTCTGTATGCTCCCCACTTTCTGCCTGCGACTTTTTGAGCCACAACATTGAAGATCTTGTAGCTCCCTACACACACAGTTGTCTTGCTTCCGTGCTTTTGCTGATGTTCTTCCCTGTTGAACGATTCTTCCATTCTCTCCATTGCTGAACTTCCATTTATCCTTCAACGCCTCCTGTGTGTTATTCATTAGGAAGCTTACTCCTACTGCATGAGTTAGATGCTTTTCTAACTACCCTGGGTATTTCTCCAACATTGTATTCATTACTTTCTGTTCATTCACTAGCTGGAAGTGTCTGCTTATGTTTCTCTCTCCCCATCTACATTATGAGTTTCTTGAAGTCTTGGAAGATGTCTTGTTCATATTTCTATTTCAGTACTTTGCACCAAGTGATTATAAGTGTAAAATAAGGATAAAAATAGTGGCAATATATTGATAGCCTATCATATACAAGGCATGTAATGTGCATCTGATCTCAATCCTCACCACAAGTCTAAGATGTAGTTATTATTATTCCCATTTTACAATGAATAAACTGAGAGTCAAAGAGATGGGACACCTGGACCCAGGTCACCTGGCAAGTAAGTTGCAGAATTAGAACTTGAATCTCCATCCGTGGACTCTAGAGCATATGTTCTGTTCACGACAACCACAAGAGGAAGGTCATCCTCGAAGGTGCTCTGTTTTCTGAATCATAATGAGATAGAAAAGAATGAAAGCTGCCGGTAAGACAGTTAGTACTGACTGGCCACCACACCCCAGGGCAAGTGTGCAGAATTTCATCACTGCCTGCATTCCTGCGTCTTTTACCCAGGACAGGACTGTGGCTGTCGACACTCAAAAATATGACCAGATTGACTTACTGTAAAACATAACTTATCATAGAGCCAAGAATGGCATAAAGAACATGCCTCTCAGGGTTTGGTTATGTGGGGAAGGCATTACTGAAAAGGAGCAACTACGCTTCACTCAACATTATTTTCCCCCCATGATTTGTGGATTTACTTATATGAGAAATTCTTAAATGCCCATAAATTAAAGTTGTCAATGTAATTAAATAGTTACAAATTTGATTTTGAGAAGAATAAAAACATATGGATCAAGACTGTTCCAGAAAAATGGAGAAAATATAAACATTCTATGTTAAGAATCATCACAGTGCAGTTACAGTAAGTATTGCATAGATGGAATCTATGCATATTTCAAAACAAAATTTCTGTGACTTAAATTAGCGTCTGTCATTATGACAGCTGCAAACAGTTCCCAAAGCTTCTCCTCTTTATGTGGGGCCTAAGCCAGCCCATTAGTCAGCATCAAGTCAAAACCCCTCTCCATGATACCGGCAAATGGATTTCATTTAATGGAGGAGATTCAACAAATATTTACCGAACATCTGTTGCAAGATCTGAGCTAGGCATTGTGGAGGATACAAAGATAGTACATTTCTCCCTGAAGACTCTTACAAAACAGTTGCAGATTAAAAGTTAAATCAAATTCAAGGTGTTATGTCGAAAGTAAGTGGCACAGACGGTAGATATTAGAGACTCCCTTATCCTGCTTTATATTTCCTCATAGCGCTATTTCCTGGAGTTATAATACATAAGTATAAATATAAATGTGTGTGTGTGTGTGTGTGGTCACCCTGTTCTTCCCCACTAGAATGTTAAGCTCATTAAGGGGGGTGGGGGGACTTGGGTATCTTGTTCACTTTTTTATCCACAGCACCTACAGCCATGCTTGACACATAGTAAGTGCTCAATAAATATTTGTTGAATGAATGAATGATTTTGGAAGAGAGAGAAATTAAACAGAGGTGATTACAGAACAGAGGGCATTTGATTTAGTTATGGAAAAATGAAGATCTGGATAGAAGCAGGGAGACATTTAAGAGCAAGATGTAACCACAGCAAAGATTTGGGAGTGTTATCGTGCTGGGAGTAGGCTTGCCTTGCCCGGTATGTTTCTTATTGTCAATTATTTAGCCGTAAGATTGGTTGGGGCCAAGTTAACCAAGTAGGTAAAGAATTTCCTCAGGTGCTAGGGGAATTTCCTCTAGGCACTAGAACTATTTGAGAGACTGAGTCACTCATGTCAAAGCCTTTTCCGTTTCCCCAAGTCTGTGGCAGTCTGTCTGTGCTTGTAATCACAGGTGTGTTACACCTACGTGGGACTGCGTGTTCAGTGTCTCGCCTACGGCAAATGGCTAACGAGGCCTGCATAGAGCAGACTGTCAGCACTGACAGGCTTAAATGTTACACTCCACTGAAAATGACACTCCTCTAACTAGATATTTTGCAGAAAAATCCTTCAGAGCAAGGACACTGGCTCTTTCAGTGTGTTTTAATTCTTACAATCTCCCCACCCTACACACTATAAGATTTATCTATCTTGATTTCGCTCCCCAAGCACCCACAAAGATTGATAATCAGTGATTCAGAGTTCAAAACCCCAGCAAGCCCTTATCAATCCTACGGATGTGTCTGAATAAAGACTTTCCGAAGTGTGTCAGGCTGAGTGACTTTGTCATTGAGGTCATACTCAGCAGGGATTAAGTTGGAAAGTCTAAATTTGAGTGATCCAAGTATCTCTTGTATCTCAAATTGGAACATATGTAGAAATGATAAAATTATTAATTTGCTGAATTTTTTTACACTATTTATTGCCCTTGGAGTTTTATCAAATCTGATTTTTGCCTCACTCTCTTGCCCCAAGTTTTAAAAATGAATGGCAGAAAGTTTTCATATCTTACTTACAAAGATAAAATTAAAAATTTCCAATATATATTAGGGTTTTGGTTACTTTTTTTTTTTAACAGTCCCATTTGTTTAAAGGGAATTCACTAAGCTATCCCCTTATATAGAACAGAGCAGGAGGTAATTGTTCTGGTTAGAGATAGGGCCCAGAGCGCCCCCTGCTGGTCTCCTGCTTTTGTTCCTCTTCACCACCACCAATCCTTCCAAGGCAAACACCTTTCTTGAATTCCACTGAACACGACTTGGTAACTACTGAATTAAAGTGATACAAATGAATATTTAACTGGACCACCATACAGACAGACACTCCTCCAGGGCTCTCTCTGTAGTATAGTTTTCCCAACTATACCCTCACTCTCAAATGAATTATGCTATGGATAGTGTGCTTATTCTGGAAGACTCTCCCTCAGTGTGCTGAGAATTTAAGGAGTGAAAGAATAGTCTGCATTATGTTCTAACTAAACACAGAGGATCTTAGCGGATAAATGTATAAATGGTCATTGTGAAAAAAGGAAACTTCACTTGCAAAATTCTTTAGGTTTTGCCTGAATTCTCCACATTTCAGTCAATTAGTAAAAATTCATGAGTCCGCAAAACAGATGATTGAGTTAGGAAATAGTGACATGGGACTCTATGCCTTATGACCTTTGTTAATCTTCAGAATCTTCAATGGTTGGTGGTATTACTCCTACTCCTGGACACATGTTTTACAGAGCTGTAAAACAGCTCTGGAGGCTGTTGTGAGGGGGCAGGTCATGTCACAGGCATGGGACAGGACTGGATTTAGTCTTGGCTCTTAAACTTTGATCCTCTCCAAGGGTCACACTCCTTTTGTGTCACCTACCATTGAAAAGTAGCCAGTATTGCAAGATATTAATTATATTTGGAATAATAATCCCACCTGTAAAAATAAAGGTGCAAGGTATACACAAGAACTGACCAAGGCAGTACGTAACTAATTAAATTTGGCAAAGGGCAACCTCTGGGACACAGGGGCTGCATAGATTACAGAGGTGTACAAGATGACTCCTTGGGTTGGGAAAAGAAAATACTAGAATATATTTGAAATTTTGTAGCATTTTACAATTTTCTTAGTTTGTGTATTTTATGTCTACATTATGCTGTTGAAGCACCACAAGTACATAATTTATGAATCCATACATGTACATGTATTGAAATGTGTTCTGGAAAGATCTCACTAATGGGATGTGAGAACTACTTCATATGGCTCTCACTGCAGAAACGTGAGTTTGTAATTTTATTGTTCAGTAATTTGGATGAATTCAGATCCAAAGAGAGGCATAGGGACACAATGAAGGCTTTGGCACCAAGAGTCCTGGGTCCAGATCCCAGCTTGACCATTTATCTTTCTGGTCACCTAGGGCAGGTTTATATCTCTGAATATCAGTTTCCTCATTTGTGAAAAAGGGATAATTATCCCCATTATTTTAAATGAGGTAATTTATTTAAAGTATATACTAGAGTGTTTGGCTAGATAGAGTATCTACCATTACTTGTAAAATCCATTATATAAGTTGTCTTCCAATTTGTCACATTTTTAGCTGTGTCAATAGAACATGGATACATTAAAAACATAAATAGTGTCTAGTCCCTTGGGCTAGAGAGAGATGAGTTTTCTTGTCCTTTTTGACTCTTGGACCGTAAAGTCTATATCCTGCTCTTAATAATCCATGTACTGAGGGAGGAGGACCCTTGATTCTTGTCTTCATGGGCTCAGCTCTACTCAGCCATGGCTGGATTAATGCATGTCCACGTTCACATTACAAGATTCATTAAAAAAAGAAAAGTCAGCTCACACTATGTGGTTAAGGATAATGGAAATTTGCTTATTAGAAGTCTTCCGGAGAGAAAATTTCTTAATTACTTGCTTTCGATTAAAACGAAGGTAAATAGAAGCAATTCTGAAGCAAGCCTTTTGATTGTATTTTCCTGAACATAGTGCGGGAGTCTGACAATTAGGAAGCAATTTCCTGCAGTTCTCTTACATTTGTCTGAGTCTTAGACAGTTTGCAGTCAAACTATTAAACAGGGGAGTCACCTCACATACTTTTTAGAAGAAGGTGGTACATAAGTATGGACTTTACCAAAGCAAAAAAATGCATCAGCTCAGCCCAATTCTTTTCAAGGGGTAAATAGGCCAGTTAGTCAAGAGAACACTACTGACATGATGTGCCTGATTTCTAAAAAGCATTTGCAAGGTATATTGTGGCAACTCTGCAGTCATCCTGGAAAATGTGGCCAGGTAGGTAGGATTGTAACCCAATGTATACAGGTCAGGAAGTAATTAGGTAGTAGTGCCTTCGGTGATTGTTTCCAGGGAGACAGCTAATGGTGTAACATTTTTGCACAAGAGGAGAATTTATTTTTAGCTTGAACTGTAAGAGGAAAGTGATTCTTCTGATTTTAGTATGTTAAATGCGCCTCCAATTACTACAGATTTCAGTAAACACTAATTGCTTCAGCAAGAAAGCAGACATATAGACAATGCTGACAAAAACAGATCCAGGGGCGCCTGGGTGGCTCAGTTGGTTGAGTGCCCAACTCTTGGTTTCAGTTCAGGTCATGCTCTCAGGATCGTGAGATCGAGCCCTGCGTGGAGCCCTGTGGCCAGCTTCCTGGGCGGAGAATCTGCTTGGGATTCTCTGTCTCCCTCTCTTTCTCTGCCTTTCCACTCTCCCCACTGTGTGTGCTCTCTCTTTCAAATAAAGAAATAAATCTTAAAAAATGAAAAGAGATCCAAAGCTGCATCATCATGTAAGCATTTTGTTTACAAGTAAAGCAGAGATCAGACTCCTCCATAGCTATCAACTGATAAGAAATGATTACAGTGGTCAAGGACAGGAGCAGACTAGTACGAGCAGTACTAATACTTTCTAATTAGTATGGAAGGTCTCCAAGAGTGGTGTGCTGGTAAATAGATGCCATAGAAGTAGATAACCTCAAGGCCATAGATAAGAGTAAAATGTAGTAAGAAGAGGAGGTGACAAGTGTTGATTATTTATTGCCTTTAAAAAACTATTTAAGAATTTTAAAACTTTTATTTTGACATAATTTTAAATTTACAGAAGAGTAGCAAGGTAGTAGAGAAAATTCCCATGTGCCTTTCACCAGCTTCCTCTAATATTAGCACATAATAGAATCACAGCACATTTATCAAAACTAAGAAATGAACATTAGTGGAAATATACAGATTTCATCTGGATTTTACCAGTTTTCCATTGATGTCCTTTTTCTGTCCAGGATCCCACAAGATACCACATTGCGTTTAGTTGTCATGTTTCCCTAGTCTTCTCTGATCTGTGAGAATTTCTCAGGCTTTCTTTATTTCTTTGCTTTTTTTTCCCCCTATGGTCTTTGTTTTTAATATAATTTATTTAATTGTAAGTTTATTTTTGAGTCAACTGTAGATTCACAACTTATCAAAGCACAGTACCTGAAGAGACATCCCCAAAAGGATTTATCATTGGGTTTTATTAGTTAATTAATTAATTGAAAAAATATTTAAATTAATATATAATATATTATTTGTTTAAGAGGTACAGGTGTGTGATTCATCAGTCTTACACAATTCACGGCACTCACCATAGCACATACCCTCCCCAATGTCCATCACCCAGTCACCCCATCCCTCCAACCACCCTCCCCTCCAGCCACCCTCAGTTTGTTTTCTGAGATTGAGAGTCTCAAATGGTTTGTTTCCCTCTCTGGTTTCATCTTCATTTTTTCCTCTTTTCCCCTATCCAACTTATTTTGCTTAGCATAATACCCTCTAGTTCCATCCACGTCATTGCAAATGGCAAGATTTCATTTTTTTGATAGCTGCATAATATTCCATTGTGTGGGGACACCTGGGTGGCTCAGTTGGTTAAGCGTCTGCCTTTGGCTCAGGCCATGATTCCAGGGTCCTGGGATGAGTCCCACATCGGGCTCTCTGCTTCTCCCTCTGCCTGCCACTCCTCTGGTTGTGCTCTCTGTTAAATAAATAAAATCTTTAAAAAATTTTAAAAAATAAAATAGGATATGATAAAAGTGATATAATTTTTGGGTGCTTGTGTGGCTCAGTTGGTTAAGCATCTGCCTTCAGCTCAGGTCATGATCCCAGAGTCCTGGAATCAAGTCCCACATCAGGCTCCCTGCTTAGTGAAGAGTCTGCTTCTCCTTCTATCCCTTACCCCTGCTCATGATCTCTCTCTTTCTCTCCCTCCCTCTCTCTCCAATAAATAAATCAAATCTTTTTTTTTTTTTTTAAGTGATAGAATTTTCAAGGGAGAGTCTAGAATCACAAGTAGTGCCACCTAGAGATGTGGAAACATGAGGCCAGGAAGAATTCCCAGTCCACAATCAGGTAATGACAGAGGCCTTGTGTAAGGCTCCTGTTCCTTTCCAAGGGCAGGGGTGTACTCTAAGGGTTAAAATGTATATTAAAAAAAAGATTTAAAAAAAAAAAGGGGGGCACCTGGGTGGCTCAGTGGGTTAAGCCTCTGCCTTCGGCTCAGGTCATGATCTCAGGGTCCTGGGATCGAGCCCCGCATCGGGCTCTCTGCTCAGCAGGGAGACTGCTTCCCTCTCTCTGCCTGCCTCTCTGCCTACTTGTGCTCTCTCTCCCTCTCTCTCTCTGTAAAATGGGTGAAATATTAAAAAAAAAAAGATTTAAAATGTACTCAGAGCATAGGTGACTGCATATACTGAGTCAGTGGTGTGATTCGATTGCCAAAAGGCTACTCAGCTTGCCTGTGTCCATAGAAATACAGGATCCAGCTCAAATGAGCTAATAGTCTCACTCATGTCTACACTGAGCGGCCAAATATGGACTATTATGGTCAATTCTGGGTATTGAAACCCTGGGCATTTTAAAGGGAGGTAAACCTGAATGATCACAGAACTTAAAGCAATACTCACTAAGGAGCATATGAAAAACTAGAGGCCTGGTAAAGAGAAGATGTAGGGGAATTAAGATCACCATTTCCAAATACCTGAAAGGCTCTCTGCCATGTGGAAGCACAATTAGACTTGGATAAATGGGTGGGCACTACAGAAAGACGAATTTTAGCTCAACATACAGAAGAGCTTTTAATTATTAGAACTCTCCAAAAATGGAGTAAGCGACCTCAGGCAGAAGCATTCAAATACAAGCATAAAAAATACTTGGGAGAAGTGTTGTCTAGAAGATTAAATCTGCTCTGCCAGGACACGTTTCTACATGTGACTTAGCTCTCACTCAGTTGGCCACTAGCCGAATGCTATCAATATGACATGGACATTGTATTGGATCATTGATGGTTCTCATCAGCCCTTTGCCATTTTGCACCATCAAGCAGGGTGGCTAAGTACCCTCACACCTGCCCTCAGACACTGAACACAGCAAGACCTGGATGGATGCAGAGCAGTGTCCGTGGTGAACACACTCCAGCTTCTTCTTGGTTCAGCTCAACCATGAGCTGAACCAAGAAGACCATGACATTTGGTCTTCAAATGTCAACCATGACATTTCAACATAATGCAAAAGCTTCACTTGTGAGAACTGCTATGAGAATAGGAAGGTTAGAGCCAGTCAGCAGGGAGGTGTGTTGACTCTGCAGCTGGTCATTGGCCTGGGACTTGCACAAGTCAATTTTACGGCCATTAATTTCAATGTCCTGTTTATAAAATTTGCTTCAAAGGCCATTGCAATCTTGTCTTCCCCCCTCAGTCAATGTAAAGTCCGTGGTGACTGCTTAACAGACAATTTCAAGCAGGCAAATCTTGAACTTTCCCCACTAAAACGGGATCCAACTTTCTAGAAAGTTATCTATAGCAGTGAAATGTTTTCTCGGTCTTGTACTAAAGCATAAATAGGCAGCTGAGCGACAGGACTACTGCTGTCGAATCTTGATAAGAGAAATGCCAGGAGGTTTGAAGAAGAAGAATAAGAAAAACCTGATATAAAGCTGTGCTTCAGTACTCCCAGCAAATTATGGGATATTTATAACCCATCCCGGGTTGTCTCGTGCGCAGGCAGGCTTATTGCAGCAGAACAGAGATTACACCCTCCCTTGCGTACTTTAGATGTCTGGCAAAACAAATTTAAAACAGAAATCTTAACTCACAAATCAAAGATGAAAAAATAGTCTTTTTAAACATTTCCTTGAAAAGGCTAGGACTGTTCAACAGCTGCCCTCAACTGCCAATGAATTAGAATCTCATTAGAACAGCAAGCGATACATGTTGTAGCCAAGAACACTGCACTTTCCAGCTATTGGCTTTAGAGCCATCACCATTTACTTTGATTTCTCAGCCTTGTGGTCTTTACGACAGAGTCAAACCAGAAATGTGTTTTTCCAGTCCTTTTCTGGACAAAGGAAATACTTTTGTGTGTAAAAATCATACTTTCTGGGGGCGCCTGGGTGGCTCAGTTGGTTGGGTGTCTGCCTTCGGTTCAGTTCATGATCCCAGGGTCCTGGGATCCAGCCCTGCACTGGGCTCTGTGCTCGGCAGGAGCCTGCTACTCCCTCTCCCTCTGCCTGCTGCTTCGCCAGTTTGTACTCTCTCTCTCTCTGCCAATTAAATAAAATATTTTTTAAAAAACCGTATTTTGGGGCGCCTGGGTGGCTCAGTGGGTTAAAGCCTCTGCCTTTGGCTCAGGTCATGATCTCAGGGTCCTGAGATCAAGCCCCGCACTGGGCTCTCTGCTCAGCAGGGAGCCTGCTTCCCCACCTCTCTCTGACTGCCTCTCTGCCCACTTGTGATCTCTCTGTCAAATAAATAAATAAAATTTTAAAAAAAATCATATTTTATGGAATACATTTGTGTAGGTAATACAGAGAGCTGAAAATTTATCTAGATAGTTCAAAATAACAATAATGACTTGGGAAAGGAAAAGGGAGTGAAAGCCAGTCCCTAGTAGAAACCAGAATCCCTGCTGCCCTCCACCCCAGCAACAGAGTAAGGTAAATACAGAATTTTTACCAGACCCCAAATTCTCTTAAGTGAGCAAGACTGAACTGAAACTTTCAGAACTCTCTAGGCTACTTCTTGAATGAGAGACCCTAATCAGGAAAAATCAAATGAATGATTTCACAGAAAATCACTGAAAATAGAAGCAAGAAATAAGAGATGTGGAAGAATTAAGGAAGGAGAAAAGTGGGAGAAGAAAAAAGAGAACAAGGATGGAAAGAGAGGAGAGTTTCTGTGATACGTTGTATATAGCAGCATCTTAGAAACATCATTAGAAAATGACAATTCCTCTTCCAGGAAATTAAATATTACAACATTTGTTAGTTCTTTTTCTACTCTATTGTGAGTTCCTTTTCTTATGATTCATCTTCTTCCAGAGTATTACCACATACCTAGCACATGGTAGCTGTTCAGTTAATTGGGAGAGGGGAGGTGGCAGGGTAAGATGAGATTTTTGAAATTTGGACTGAATTGTATCTGCCTAAAATCTGTATCTTGAAGCCTTAGCCCCCAGTGTGAATGTACTGGAGATAGGGCCTATAAGGAGATAACTAAGGTAAATTGAGGTCATGAGGGCAGGGCCCCCATCCAATATGACTCATGTCCCCATAAGAAGCGGAAGAGATACCAAGAGTGCATGCACAAAGAGAAAAAGTTATGTGAGGACACAGCCAGAAGGGAGTCATCTGCAAGCCAGGAAAAGAGGTCTCACCAGAAACCAATCCTATTGGCACCTTGATCTTGGTCTCCTAGCTTTTAGAACTGAAAAAACGAATTTCTGTCATTTAAGCCACCCAGTCTGTAGTTTTCTGTATGGCAGCCCCAAAAGACAAACACAACATGGTTCAAAGGTTTGTGAAAATAAGTAAAGGAAATCTCATTTAAAAGTGAATCAGTGAGGCGCCTGGTGGCTCAGTGGGTTAAAGCCTCTGCCTTTGGCTCAGGTCATGATCTCAGGGTCCTGGGATAGAGCCCCACATCGGGCTCTCTGCTCAGCAGGGAGCCTGCTTCCCCCTCTCTCTCTGCCTGCTTGTGATCTCTCTCTCTGCGTCAAATAAATAAAATCTTTAAGAATAAATAAACAAATAAAGTAAAATAAAATAAAAGTCAGGAAATCCTGAAGGGGAAGCTCTGACACACGAGCTTCTCATTGCAGCCCTCATTGCCAACAAAAGAAGGAACCTAACAAGGGAGGACATTTTTCATATAGGAATTTCATCTCTTGCTCTTAATAAAAAGGACGATCCCTCCCTCTCCCACAATAATGTGCTAATCACCGCTTGCAGCCAATGGGAAACCACCACAACCTGGGACTCTTTGTTATTCTCCACTGAACTTTAGTTTAAAACAACCCTCTCCAATTTCCTTCTCAAACCTAATAAAAGCTGACCTTCCCTTTATCTTCTCAGACTTGTCCATGGTTCACCATAGCTTGCATGTCCTGAATTGCAATTCTTCTTCTATTCTTGAGTAAACTCATTTTGCTGGTAAAATAACTGGCTATTTTATTTTTAAGATTGACTGAGTAAGGCTGTCTGGCTGACTTAGTCATTAGAGCATGGGACTCTTGAGCTTGGGATTGAGAGTTCGAGTCCCAGGTTGGGTGTAGAGATATTTAAAAAAAAAAAAAAAGAAAGAAAAAGGCTGACAGATTAAAAAAATAAAATGAAAAGTCTCACTACTACCTGTGCCTCTTTCTCAAAATGTACACTTCCCTGCCGGTAAATCAGGCAGAGGGTTGGTGCACAATATTCCTGTAGACTCATACTAATATGTCTATTAACAGTGCAATGAAAACTAATGGGCTATAGCACAGTGTTGTTCTTATGATCACAAGGCATACAGGGCTTTGAACCCTTGCCCTCTTTTCCTCTTACCTTGGGATAACTTTCAGTTTTTGTTTTTGTTTTTAGAAATAGATTTTTAAAAATTCCCTCTGCCAGGTTATCTGCAACTATTGTAACTACTAATGTGCTACCACTAGCATCAGTTCCACTTGTCACTGATTACCAACTCTGGTAAAATTGTTTATAAAACAGGGGTCAGTAAGATCTAAACAAGAGTCAAGCTTTTTTATATGAGGAAAGCACACAGGCTTTGATCCCTCATTTATATTTTCAAAAGTCTTTTGTCTTCGTTTTCCAGTTTCTAGCTTTATTTTGGGACAAGTAATTTCCAGTTAGCGTTTTGTATTAGTAACTGACCAGTCCTCCTCTATGATTTCATGGTTTCAAATTTACTGGCTTTGCCAGAAGATGGCATTGGTTTGCCCAAGAGCTTAGACTTAATGGCCTCATGCTGCTTATCTTTGAGAGATCCACAAATGTCTACTTCTTAACCTATCAGTTTTGTATGACTCCCATGTGCTTTGGTGTCTTTTCCTGGTGGTTATTACTGAAAGTTGGTTGGAGCACTATTTTAACAATTAATCAAAGAGCTCCTTTACATAGGTGTGAGCCTTCCATCTTTGGACATGCATGTGATGGTCTCTTGAAAGGTTCATGATGGGCAGCACTTGGGCTGAAGCCTAGACTTTGAAAGCCCCCCACCCCCTGCCTGGCAAATCTTGTCACTTTTATAGGTCACAACAGAAAGCTGTTTCTTAATTCTCCCTCCTAGTCTAGAAAGGGAATAGCAACTTTCCTGCTCTTTAGTTTAAACTTAACCATGCAAAAAAATATGACTATTTCTTCATTCTTAGTCCAATTAGGAGAACCAGCTAGGCCTGTGTGTACCTTTAGTTCTTGAGATGCACAAGTGCAGAGTCTGACAGGCCTGAATTCAAATCTGAATTCTAGCACTTACTGACGAAATGACTGCATTCAAGTTTCTTAATATCTCCAAGTCTCATTTTTCTTATATGTAAAATAGGAATACTACTAGTAGCTACCTCATAAGGTTGGTATGAGGTTTAAATGAGATGGTGTACATACAGAACTTCTTATTGTACCTTGAGTGTAGTAAGCACTCAGTAGCTTCTGCTTCATTAACCCCTTGATGTCTAGTGTCTAGCACAGACTTACCAGAGGTGAGCAACTTTTTGGCCTGAAGACCAATTTAGGATATACTCAATATTTATGAGCTACTTTAAAATTGAAAATTTAAAACAGACCTAGGTCTCTTGGAGAGAATGTATACCCATACAAATTAAATTGCCTACTTTATTTAACACAAGAGTGTCAGAAAACAGCAGTGCTTACTACCTAGAAAAGCTCTGCTATCATGATACAACTCTTTAATCTTTCATCCTGAAATTAGTTTATGGGCCAAAAGGCCCATAACTAACGGGTTCTAAGAGCCCATTAGTTCTTAGTTCTAATTCTTAGAACACGGATCATTCAACTTGGAAACACAGCTAGTAGGCTGATAGATAATTTGACTGACCAGACCGATCCATATCTTGTCATCATCAATAAATCAACAGGTAACACATGAAACCATATCCATGCATTCAAGATTATTGCTCCAATTCTCATTCTCTTCTCACAACATAAAATCTTTTGCTTAACAAGACCCACATCCTTCTTTTGAAAGTGAGTCTATAAGAAATGTTTGTAAATGGTGAACTAATGCAGATTTTTAAAAAGGCTTTATTTATTTATTTGAGAGAGAGAGAGATTGCACAAGGGGAGCGGCAGAGAGAGAGGGAGGGAGAGAAGCTGGGTGGGGCTCGATCCCAGGACTCCAGGATCATGACCTGAACCAAAGGCAGACACTTTACCAACTGAGCCACCCAGACATTCCTCTAATGCAGATTTTTGAGACAGGGCTGGTCCTGAGGATATGCATTATTAGGGCCCCAAATGATGCCCGCTAGAGAATTGTTGCCTTAAAATATACAGAAATTGGCTTTCAAACTTCTTTCTTAAGTTTTCTGGGTTTTTTTTTCTGTACTTTTCCAAACAAGAAACCAGTATAATGATAAATCTAGAACAGCAATTTCAAACCCCAGGTGCCACCTGCTTCAGAGTCTCACTTTGGGATTGATTCCAAATACATGGAGTGAGGCTTAGATCATTTTGACTTTCTTCAGGAATCACTGTTCTGGGAACCCTGATTTCTTCAGAGCTTTTGTGATCGATAAATAGTCTTTCTGAATAGAAAGCAAATATGTTTCTTTTTTTCTTTGTTAATTCTTTTCTTCAAAAGTAGATTATCCTAGCGTGGTCTTAAAAGAATACCTGATCTCAAACTTATCTGATGGAGTACTTGACATTCTGAAGGATAAATGAAACATCTGGAGCCTTCAAGATCAATCTAGAAATTTTAATTTTGCAAAAATCCCTTTATACTCTAGGATCTAGATAAACAAATCCCATTCCTTATGCTGAGTTAAATCAAACAACTGTCCTAGTGCAAGAAATCCATATTTGAAAGTCTTCAGCCCTGCTTTGCCTCTATAACCAATAATCTTGAAGAAGCACATTTCACTTTGCCTCAGTAAAACTCTCTCTTCCCCAAGATAGGCCATTTTCCATGGCTATCACCTCAACTGACTCACCTAGTCTTTAAGTTAAATGATTTGGTTTCTATATAGCCAAAAGAGCTCAAGTATCTTAAAAATTTCATTGGTTTCTTATTAAATATCTGTAATAGTCATATATGTGAGGACAAAGAATACTTCTCTGAAGGTCATTGTGAAGGTGGAACTCTTGTAAAATTACTCAGGTCTCAATATTTAACTTCTCAGCAGAGATAGGTATCCTTTCTGTAAGAAGAAAATATAATATTAAGTGAAAGCTTATTGAGTCCAAGTCTTAGGTCTCAAGGAGGAAGGACAAATAAGGCTTAGGACTTCATCAAAGTCATGAGTAGGAAATAAACACTTATTTTAGTGCTGTGATATGACATGAGAAGGGCCATACTAGGAGGTATTGAACAATGTACTGTAAGAGCCCACACAGGAAATTATTTACTCTGCCTGAGAGGTGAGAGCCATGGTGGAGGCTCAGGGAAGGCATCATACAGAAAGTGACAGCTGCATTTTGGTTACAGATACTCTCTGCTGACGGAAGGAGTCTTTTTTGTTTCACATGGTAAGGGTGAGGGAGATGGAGTGGTGAGGAAAAAGGTCTACTTGTACATTTCCATCTTCTGTGGAGTATTTCATTTCTGAGAGTTAAAAATTGATTCTTTAAAGTTTCAGGATAAGTCCTGTGGTTTTCAATTGGCAATAATTTGAGTTGTCTCAGATGACTTTTTACACTTCAGTTACACATTGAGATGATGCCTCTGTAGCTACTGGAAGTGGCTGAACCACTTGCCAAATTTTCAAAAGTAGGTCATCAATCCAAAGAGTGTGATATTGAATGCACACACAACCGAGAATTACAAATGCCATTTCAGTTCCAGATTCTTCATCTAAGACAATTTGCTAGAACCCTTTGCATAAATCAATAGTTAAGATTAGTTTTAAAGTTCAATGGTGCAACTTCTCTGATTATTGACTATGCATAGGCATCCCTAATCTATACAGAGTCCCATCAAGGTGTCCAGTTAACATCCTTAGACCATCGTAAAACAAAACAAAACCAAAAAACAGGAATTTTCAGAAAAGGGTTAATTATTTCTAGAAGTGGTATTTCTTTCACTTTCTTTCTCCAAATAATTTTACTGAATAATTACTCATAAACTCTATAAAGAATTCATCTATGTGCTCTGTCAGGTCATTTATCTGGACCATCTTGTGACAAAATAATTCTGACTTTGCTCTGAATAATTTCTGTGAGTTCACTTAACACAGACATAATTCTCTCCCCATCTGATGGAAGAATGTCTTTAAACTCCTTTAATTACTCTAGGCCACATTCTTCCAGAATAGCACCAATGTATCTGTAACTGTTGCTTCCTTTAATGATTCTGGTCTGTCACAGTGAGTATATAATAATAACCACCTTTCATGGAGTGACCCACACTCGCGGTGTTTATTGCACACTATTGATAAGATCCTTAGGGCAACCTTGTGATGTATATATCATTATTGCTTTATAGAGGTGATGTGTTGAAAACCACAGTGCAATGGCAGTAAGCAAATTAGTCTGTGGTAAATTTGGGATTTTAACTAGAGTCTTTGCTTTCCAAAGCCCATTTTAATAAGACTCACAAAATAATTATATGGTTTAGCTAAGTCCTTTGTTTAGTGATAGAAACTACTTTAAATTTATTAAGTACATTAGTTATAAGTATTTTGATTGCTAGGGACAAAAAAACTCAATTAAAGCTAGTCTAGTCAAAAATGGGACTCTGTTGTTTCCACAGTCTGCAGGAGAGAACAGTGGTGCCCCTGAGCTCAGACACACTGGAGCCAAGGACTCTTGCTCTGCCAGGTCTCTCTCTGTCCATCTCTTATCTTTCCCTTTGCACACCAGACAACAAATGCTGTTGAAGATATGGATGAAAGGGAACACTCATATATTGTTGGTGGGAATGAAAACTGGCAAAGCCACTCTGAGAAACAGTATGGAGGTTCCTCAAGAAATAAAACTAGAGAGGGAAGAGTCCAAGATGGTAGAGGAGTAGGAGCGCTTAATTTTGTCTGGTCCCAGTTATTCAGCTAGATAGCTATCAAATCAGTCTGAACAGCTGTGAGCTCAACTGGAGATCTAAGAAAAAAATAGCTGCAACTCAACAAATAGAAAAGCAACCACTTTCTGCAAGAATGACAATGGAAAAACTCACCTCAAAAGAGAATGAGAGGCATACTGACTGCCAGGGACTTAATCAGTATGGACATAAGTAAGATGTCTGAACTAGTCTTAAGAATAATGATTATAAAGATACTAGCTGGGCTTGAAAAAAACAAAATACACTAGAGAGTCCCTTTCTAGAGAAATAAAAGAACTAAAATCTAACCTAGTCGAAATCAAAAAGGCTATTAATGAGATGCAATAAAAAAATGAAGGCTCTAACTTTAAGAATAAATGAGGCAAAAGAGAGAATTATATATAAAAAACCAAATGATAGAGAATAAATAAGCTGAGAAAAAGAGAGATAAACAACTACTGGATCACGGGGGGAGAATTCGAGAGATAAGTGACACCATAAAGTGAAACAATATTAGAATAATTGGGATCCCAGAAGAAGAGGAAAGAGAGAGGGGGGCAGAAGGTATATCAGAGGAAATTATAGTGGAGAACTTCCCTAATCTGAGGAAGGAAACAGGTATCAAAATCCAGGAGGCACAGAGAACCCTCCTTAAAATCAATAAAAATAGGTCAACATCCTGACATATAATAGTGAAACTTACAAATCTCAGAGAAAGAGAAAATTCTGAAAGCAGTTTGGGACAAGAGCTCTGTAACCTACAAGGGTAGAAACATTAGATTGGCAGCAGACCTATCCACAGAGACCCAGCAGACCAGAAAGGACTGGCATGATATATTCAGGTTACTAAATGAGAAAAATAGGCAGCCAAGAATGCTATATCCAGCTAGGATGTCATTCAAAATAGAAGGAGTGATAAAAACCTTCCAGAAGAAATAGAAACTAAAACAATTTGTGATCAGCAAACCAGCCCTGCAAGAAATATTAAAGAGGATCCCTTAAGCAAAGAGAGAGCCCAAAAGTAACACAGACCAGAAAGGAACAGAACAATATACAGAAACAGCCACTTTACAGGTAATACAATGGCACTAAATTCATAAATTTCAATAATTACTCTGAATTGTAAATGAATGTAAATGCCCCAATCAAAAGACACAGGATATCAGATTGGATAAAAAAGCAAGACCCATAGATATTCTGTCTGCAGTGGACTCACTTTAGACCCAAAGACACCTCCAGATTTAAAGGGAAGGGGGTAGAAAACCATTTACCATGCTAATGGATATCAAAAGAAAGCTGGGGTGGCAATCCTTATATCAGACAAATTAGATTTTAAACCAAAGACTATAATAAGAGATGAAGAAGGACACTATATCATAATTAAAGGGTCCATCCAACAAGAAGATCTAACAATTGTAAATATTTATGCTCCTAACATGGGAGCAGCCAATTATATAAACCAGTTAATAACAAAATCAAAGAAACACATCAATAATGTTATAGTAGTAGGGGACTTTAACACCCTTCTCACTGCAGTGGAGAGATCATCTAAGCAGATCAACAAGAAAATGAGGCCTTTGAATGACACACTGGACCAGATGTACTTGGTGTACTTCACAGATATATTTAGAACATTTCATCCTAAAGCAATAGAATATACATTCTTCCCCAGGGCACATGGAACATTTTCCAGAATAGATTACATACCGGATCACAAAACAGGCCTTAACCAGTACCAAAAGATTGGGATTATTCCCTGCATATTTTCAGACCACAGTGCTTTGAAACTTGAACTTGATCACAAGAGGAAAATTAACAACACAAGAAACAACAAGTGTTGGGGAGGATGCGGAGCAAAGGGAACCCTCTTACACTGATGGTGGGAATGCAAGCTGGTGTAGCCACTCAGGAAAATAGTATGGAGGTTCCTGAAAAGGTTTAAAACAGAGCTACCCTATAACCCAGCAATTTCACTCCTGGGTATTTACCCCAAAGATACAAATATAGTGATCCAAAGGGACACCTTCACTATAATGTTTATAGCAGCAATGTCCACAATAGCAAAACTATGTAAAGAGCCCAGATGTCCATCAACAGATGAATGGAAAAAGATGTGGTACACACACACATGCATTCATACATGCAATGGAATATTATTCAGCCATCAAAAAAAGAATGAAATTTTGCCATTTGCAATAATGTGGATAGAACTGGAGGGTATTATGGTGAGCAATATAAGTCAATCTGAGAAAGACAATTATATGATTTCACTGATATGTGGTATTTAAGAAATGAAACAGGATCATAGGGAAAGAGAGGGAAAAATAAAACAAGACGAAACCAGAGAGGGAGACAAACCATAAGAAACTCTGAATCATAGAAAACAAACTCAGGATTGCTAGAAGGGATAGGGGTGGAGGAATGGGGTAACTGGGCGATGGATATTAAGGAGGGCATGTAATGTAATGAGCACTGGGTATTATGATGAATCATAGATATGTACCTCTGATACCAATAATACATTATTTGTTAATTTAAAAATAAATAAAAGTAGAACTACTGTATGATCCAGCAATCCAATTCCCGGATATATATCCAAATGAAACAAAACCATTGTCTTAAAGAGAATCTGGATTCCAGTTTTCACTGCAGCATTATTCACCATAGACAAGGTATGAAAACAACCTAAGTGTCTGTGAATGGATGAATGGCTCAAGAAAATGTGGTATATGTATACAATGGAAAATTTTCAACTAAAAGAAGGAAATTCTGCCTTTGCAACAGCGTGGATAAAATACCCTCCAGGAGGGCATTATCCTAAGTGAAATAACCAGACAGAGAAATAAAGATACGGTATGGTATCATTTATATGTGGAACCTAAAAAAAAAGTCAAACTCGTAGAAACAGAGTTAGGAAAGTGATTGCCAAGGACTGGGGAGAGGGGAAAATAGAGAAACTAGCAAAAAGATACAAATTTTCAGTTATAAGATGAATAGGCTCTGAGGATATAATGTAAAACATGGTGACTGTAGTTGACAATACTAGACTGTATAAGTGAAATTTGCTAAGAGGGTAGAACTTAAATATTCTCATCAAGAAATAATAGTAATCATAAGAGACTACGCTGTAAGGTAAAGGATGTGGTAAAAAAATGCAAAAAAGATTTTCTTTCAGACAAACTTCCTCTACTTGGTAGGAAACAAAGCTTTCAGCAGAAGCCCTGCCTGGTTTGGGTCACATGCTGATCTTTGGACTTAGAAAGTATGTCAAGAAAAAATGGGGTTCTATCCTAGGCAGCCCTCATTAGAACTTCCACATGTGTAGAGTTAGGGAGAGAGAAGTTTCCAAAAAAGAAGGAAGTAGCATTCTCAGAAGGAGGGTCTCCTGGTCCCTACTCTGTGAGATCCTGATAAGATCACTAAATAAAAGGCTCCAGCCTAATTTTATATGAGGACCTCCCACATGATTTTTGACTTCCATTTTCATAACATGAGAAATGCATTTATCATACAACTATTTAAATCAGAATTTTTTATTTTCTTAGGCCCCGACCATATGTCCTTATTGTACACCGCACCTCGCATGATGCCTGGCACCCAGCTGGAAGGACTTCAGCCACACTTGAAAGTATAAAAACATCTCACCCATTTACCTTTATCCTACTGCTTCACTTGGAAGAAGGAAGCATTTGTCACCCTTTCCCATCTAAAACAATAGTGAAAGTGGTGAAAAGTCTGTGGTTTTCTTGTGGAGACATCCTTACATGTAAAAAGTAAATTTATCTTGTCACTGAAACACTCATCCACAACAGCCAAACCTAGTTCTAACCCCAGCTCTACAGTTTGCTAAATGCCGTCAACCTCTCCACACTGTGGATGACAAGGTGTGAGTGCGACTGGAGCAAAAGCCAGAGCAGGGAGTCTCACAGGTAGAACTCTAACCCATCAAACAAAAGTAAGCAACAACAAGTTGAATCTTTATTGGAGATGCTTAGAAAATATGAAATGAACAGACATTTCTCTAAAAAAGACATACAAATGGCCATTGCACACATGAAAAAATGCTCAACATCACTTGGCATCAGGGAAATACAAATCAAAACCACAGTGAGATACCACTGCACACCAGTCATAAGGGCTAAAGTTAACAAGTCAGGAAATGACAGGTGTTGGTGAGGATGTGGAAAAGGGGAACCCTCTTACATTGTTGGTGGGAATGCAAGCTGGTGCAGCCACTCTGGAAAACAGTATGGAGGTTCCTCAAAAAGTTGAAAATAGAACTACCCCATGACCCAGCAATTGTACTACTGGGTATTTATCCAAAGGATGCAAAAATAGTGATTCAGAGGGGCATGTTTATTTATGAATATTTATAGCAGCAATGTCCACGATAGCCAAACTATGGAAAGAGCCCAGATGTCCATTGATTGATGAATGGATAAAGAAGATGTAATATATATATAAAACTACTGAGCCATCAAAAAGAATGAAATCTTGCCATTTGCAATGATGTGAATGGAACTAGAGGGAATTATACTAAGTAAAATAAATCATTCAGAGAAAGACAAATACCATATGATTTCACTCATATGTGGGATTTAAGAAATAAAACAGATGAGCATAGGGGAAGGGAAGAAAACGAAAATAAGGTAAAAACAGAGAGACAGGCAAACCATGAGAGACTCTTAACTATATGGAACCCTCCAGTGTTGCTGGAGGGGAATTAGGTGAGAGGATGGGGTAATTGGGTGGGCATTAAGGAGGGCACTTAATGTAATGAGCAGTGGATGTTATATGCAAGTGATAAATCACTAAATTCTATCTCTGAATCTAATAATGCACTATATGTTAACCAAATTGAATTTAGATAAAAATTTAAGTTCAAAAAAGGAAAAATATACAAGGTGATCTCTAATTTGTAACTCTGTGTTTAAAGAATTATTGTCTGCATTTCTTTTGTTCTTAATTAATTTAATATTATTTATTAAATGTCTCCTATGTGGCAGACATGCTTCTAGAGTCAACAATGGCCCAGTGCCCATAGAGCTCATGTATCTCCCATACCCCTAAGTCCCCACCACATCCCTTACACTCAACCTCAAACTGACTGTCAAGTTTAGGGAGATGGGGCTTTGGACTTCCATTGCCTGTCTCTCCCTTTTAAGGTCTTCTTTATCTCTGTGACTACTGTACTTTTTTTTCTTCTTTCTAAAAACAATTGCCCTGATCTTTATATGGAAAATCTAGTGACCCCTAGGCAACTCTTATCCTCCCTGTGGGCAGTGGGGATGTGAATGGGGAAGGGGTGCCTGGGTGGCTCAGTGGGTTAAAGCCTCTGCCTTCGGCTCAGGTCATGATCTCAGGGTCCTGGGATGGAGCCCCACATCGGGCTCTCTGCTTAGCGGGGAGCTTGCTTCCCCCTCTTTCTCTGCCTGCCTCTCTGCCTACTTGTGATTTCTCTCTCTCTGTCAAATAAATAAATAAAGTCTTTAAAGAAAGAAAGAAAGAAAGAAAGAAAGAAAGAAAGAGAGAGAGAAAGAAAGAGTCCCCTGCAAAGAAGGGCTTTTCTTTAGTACATGGGGGTGTGCATGGGGGCTGTATGTGGTAGGGGGGGTGGAACAGACTTCAAACTCAGTAATTGAGGCATTTTAGTATCTTTTCTTTTAACTGCATGGCATTTTTTTAAAGGGTTTTTTCTATGTTTCAGAGACTGAAGAAGGGGGAAGAAGAGGAGGAAAAAAGGAGGGGGAATGATAATAGATAAAGAAACGAATGGCAGCTGAGGAATGGGAGGGAAAGAGAAGAGATTTCTAATTCTAGGCAACCGCTATCTGCCCAGTGACTTCTCTCTCATCTCTGTAAGTGCCCCTATGCCAACCTTCCTCTCCCAAAGGCCAGTCATGAAGGCCCTAGCTTATACTTTTTTCTTACCTCTGTCTGCTATGAAGGCAGATGATTTAGTTTTAGGAATGTGTGTAGTGGGAGAAAAAAATGTGGAAAAATGCTTGAATGCAAAAGGAATCATTGGAATTAACCTGTAAAATGGCTTAAAATCATATTCCAGGCTTTGGAGTCATTGACATTCTCCTTTAATCTATCAGAGCTTAATCTAGTAACTTCATTTGGCATTCTCCAACCAAGCATCTCTTCACCAAATATTCCAGAAGAAAGATGACTGACAGCTTTCAAGTAGCTAAGTGTTCATATATCTTGATGAAATCTACAGGCTTTATTTTAAAAAATATTTTATGTATGTATGTATGTATGTATGTATATATGTATGTATGAGAGAAAGAGAGAAAGAGCACCTTCGTGGGGTGGTGAGGGGCAGAGGGGAATGGAAAGAGAAAATCTCAAGCAGATTCCATGTCCTGCTCAGAGCTACATGTGGGACTCAATCTGACAACCCTGAGATCATGACCTGAGTCAAAATCAAGTGTTGGACGACTAACCAACTGAGCCACCTAGATGCTCCTACAGGCTTTATTTTTTGAAGTCCAAAGATATTTCTTCCCATATATATCAAAAATACTTATGAATTCTTGAATAGAGTAACCTTTTATTTGAAATAAATAATGCTTAGGTGGTTTATGGGTGAAAACAGAACTCCCATTTGAGCTGGTGAGAAGGCAAAGTGAGGAGACCATGTGTATTTGCAAATAAATGCCAAAGAATTCACGGAAGCTGGGGAAAGGTGTCATAGCTCACTGCCTTGCCTGTAGCTGAAGCTCACAGAAGCTTAACTGAGGGTTGAAGAAATTGATGTACCCAACTCACAGGAGCATCAGGAGTTTCCTTTTATTGGAAAACTTTTGCAACTGTGGCGGTCTCATAATTTAAGGACCCAAGTTGTAGTTTAGTTCACAGGCCTCTAAACTTGGCACTAGAAGCAGTTGAAATTTTACAATGGACCTGTTCAGAACCTCATCAATAGATTTTCTGAAGGCCTTCTTATTTTTTGATAGTTGCCTCACTCAAATTGAGGTGGTCTTTTAACTTTCTATCTAAATTGGACTGGCATCTTTGGGTATATTGGCAGCATTTTAAAATCCATTTATTTTTTAAGAACATCTTAATTTGAAAAAGAGCATATATGCAAAGTGTTTGATTAGGAAGTTCCCTACAGAATGTCTAGATGTGTTCTAACTATAGCATTTGGCAAATACATAGCTGTCACTCAAAAAAGATGGCTAATGTTCAAGTTAACCTGAAATATCTCCTTGAAGTCTGATTTATTTTTTCCAAGTTGGTCTGGAAACTCAGCAATTCATAGGTGGAGGTTGAAGGGAGGGGCATGAAGGGAAGTGTTCCTAGTAATTCAATTCCATATACTTTAAATTTTACATTGAACATTAGAGAGCTCCCCAAGCAAATGTTGAATGTTAGTCTACAGTTTAACATTAGATTTAATGTGTGTAAATTCCCAAATAAGATTGGAGCTACATTGGACATTAAACAGTCATTCTTGTTTTAATTAACTCAAATACCCAGGCACAGACTCATCTCTGTTTTGGACCATGAATAACCAAATACAGAGGATTACCTTTGCTGATTAAAGCAGTTGTCTTAATCCTTTTGGGCTACTATTACAAAGTTATAGAAACAGAGTGGCTTGTAAACAATGGAAACTTATTTCTCACAGTTCTGGAGGTTGGGGAGTCCAAGATCAAAGTGCCTGCAGATCCAGTGTCTGTTGAAGGTCTGCTTTCTGGTTTATAGATTGCACATTCTCACTGTGTCCTTACTGTTGGAAGGGGTTAAGGAGTTCCTTCAGGCTTCTTCTGTAAGGGCACTAATTGCCTCACAAAGACCCCACCTTCTAAAATCATCATTTTGATCATTAGGATCTTAACATATGAATTTTGGGGGGACACAAAAATAGCAGCTTTGGATCAGATGTCAACAGGATTTAGGGGGTTGAGGTAGGGTAGTTTTTTGGGGTTTGGATCTGGAGTTTATAAAAATCTTTCCTGGGACTAAAGAAGAGCTAAAATTCACTTCCTTGGTGTTTGAGATCTATCCTTGGTGTATACATGGGGCTTTGAAGAGGTAATAGATATTGCTGGTTGCCCAACCTGAATCCTTTCCATCAGAACCTTGATTTTGTTTAGGTATATCCCTGTCCCCCATGCAATCATGTGTTTCAAAAGAAGTTGACCCCAAATCCAGCTCTAGCAATGAACTTCATTTGCTCAAATATCAATCATTTTCTTTGGTAATATTTGGTTCAGTGATGGACATGCAACTCAGAGCTGGCCAACAAAACTAGAGGCACAGTCTGGTGGGTGAGGGAGGAGAGGGGTTCTGAGGAACATTCTTGAGAGAGAGTTATAAGAAGATACATTTCTGTATTCACCTGAATGTTATTAGGTCTGAATACGATGCCTGGAACAGCTGCAGCCATTTTGCTACTAGCCTGAGGGGTAATGCAGATATTGAGAAAAGAATGGCAAAGCTGGAAAGAACCTGGGTCTTTGATGACTTTGGTAAGCCACTGAGTCAATTAACTATCTCTAGACTTCTTTTGTGACATAATAAATTTTCCTATTGTTACACCATTGGGTTCCTTTTACTGCCAGCCAAATGGACCATAACTGATAAAATTGTCCAAGTGGATTTGAGCATTAGTCTATTCCACTGCTGAAATAGCTTTTCTTGCGCCAGAACTTAAAATAATGCATGTTTTAACTATTTTATCAAAGATGAAACTATATGAGACAGCTTAGTTGAGTTATGCCATTTTGAGCAAGAATCAAAGCTAGTCTGTGTGATCTAGGGTGATCCAACAAACTTTAGTGTCACTTATTAAATAGGGCTAAAAGCACCCCTGTTTCTCAGGAGTCCTTTCAGGATAAATTCATTTATATAGTTGTAAAGTACTTTTAGAAGAAAGATATGTCATGAATTCAAATAATTATAGCCTTTTCTGGCATATCTTTATATCTACATAGGAAAAAGACTTCTAACATTTCCTCTTCTGAGTCTGTGGGGTAATCATGTTTGCATGCTATTTTAATTTCTGTCGTAGAAAAGAAAAAAATATTTAAGGATATTATAGAGAGAATTAGAGATGTACTCCCCAGACCCATTCCCCTTGTGCTTGTGGGACCAAATACCCACACATATGTAACACATTAAGCATATAGAATTTCACCACATTTCCAATGCATTAGTTGAGTATTTACTTTGTGACATCATATGAAAAGCCATAGGATGTTTTTGAAGCAGGTTTGAAGAAGGAAAGTAAAATTCAAGTATTTTCAGGAGAAACATATCATCCGTGTGGATAGAAGGATTCAAATGGAAATATGCTAAATTGTCATCAGCAAGAGAATGAATGACTATATTGGAATATTAAATAGTATTGAAAAGTATATACATTTACATGAATGGAGCACACATATATAAAAATGAACAGAAAAAGAAGGTTCAGAAGAATATATGCAATATAATTGGAGCAAGTGATGGGGAGCAAGTGATTGTATACCTTGGGGTTAGGGGAAGTAAAGATAAGGGAAGTTCCAAAAGGAGTTTCATACGGTAGAGGAGACTCAGGATACTGCAGGCCTTGCCGCTATCAAACTAAGGTTGCTTTTCTCTCTGGCAAGACATTAACATTAAGACATTAGGAGCTTCCAGGAGGAACAGTAGACTCTGCCTGCCTCAAGTATTTGTCAATGGGCTGCAGGTTATAAGGACATTTTAGTTGTATCTGTGTTTCCTTCTGCCTTTGTTTCCCACATCAGACAGCACTCTACAGGCAGGTTATACTGTTTGGTTCCTCTTCCCCTTGCAAAGAGATGAAAATCATCTATACCTTCCATTATGTTGGGTTTGTTGTCCCACTGCATCTTACAGTAGCTTCTCTTTCAAACTGCATACCACGTACCTCTCCTTCATGGCAATTCTCTTTATATTTATTTGTGTGGTTATTTTACCAGTGCCTGTCTTCCAGACAGGATTGCAAACTCCAAAATGGGAGAGACTATAAGTTTTATTCTCTTGTATTCCCAGATCCTAGTAAAGTTTCTGGCACAGAATAAGTGTTCACTATATATTGGCTCAATGGTTTGAATCAAATACGAGCACATCACTTTTTTCTTTTGCTCACCAGAGCTGACTGACAGCAGGACCTTCTCAAATCTTCCCCAATGACATGAGGAAATAGCTTACTGTCTTTCTACCAAATCCCTCCACTTTTTTTATTTATTTTTATTCTTATCACTATCTATTTTATTTTAGTTTTCCCCAAACGAAAGCCTGACTCGGGTACAAAGAAAGAGGTTATCAGGAAACATGAGGAAGGAAATGGGAAGAGTGAGGCAGCAAAAAGGATCTGCTCATGAAGGAGACTGTGGCAAACCCAACCTCGAGGGAACAGGGCCAGGGAGTTCATCTCCCCCCACCCCCCACCCCCGTCTTGCTAGAACTGATGTCAAGAATTGGGTGGCTACTAGAAATTAAGTAGGTCAAGTCAGCTGGCCACTACCTCATTGCTCCTGCAAGTTCTGGGGGCATAGTTGAGATAGGAACTACAGAGTCAGTAACCAGACAAGGTTCAGAAAGATCTAGGTTTGAATCCTGCCTCTTCCACTGCACTAATTGGGATGCTTTGGGTTGCAGGTAATGGAAAACCTGACTCTAACAACTCAAACAACTAAAAAAAAAAAGAGTACTGACATAACTGGAAATCCAAGGAAGGAAGAATGACCTTTACAGTATAATCAGTGGCTCTCGCTCTTTTTTCTTTATATTTCATCGTTCAAGAAGTCCATGTGCTTTTCTGTCTTATTTCTTGTCACCACGTTTCCTCCATCCTCAGTGACTGTGCATGCACATTGCCTTCCCAACCCCAGCCTTCTTTTTTTTTGGGAAAGCTCAGATTTTGTCACGCATTTATCTTTCTGTATATTTGGAAGTTTGACTATCTACAGCCTAAAGGGAAATATTAATTATTCAAACCAGACGTGGTAATTCTATTCTTCTTGCCAAACTTTGCTTTAGTTACAGGCACATGTTGTTACCATAACCAACGATAAACAAGGAACCTATTTATGATACTCAGAACTGTGGTAGCCATCCTGAGGAGACAAGCACAAGAATCGAGTAACATGCTAAGCTTGGAGAAGAAAGGTGGAAAACACCTGGGTTTTGTTAAGGACATTGCTTAGCCATGGAATTAACTTAAAACTATCTACCTTTAGACCTTGTGTTTGTGAAATAACACATTTTCCTAATTTGGAAGTAAATTTTAATTGAATAACTTATATGCTGTCAAGAATCATCCTAAGTGATGCCATGGCAAAACCTCTTGTAGTTTCAAGCTTCATCTCTGCAAATCACCATGATCAGAGAAAGAGTAAGCTTTTCTTACAAGGGCTATCTCTTACAAGTGAAGAGACTATTGTGCAGGAACCCCAAGTCAACTTTGTGCCTCACTGGCCCAGATGGGATCATCTTCTTATTCTTGAAGCAATTCTTGTCTTCAAGGAAATGCCATGTGCTAATTGTCACAGGCCTGGAACCAATTACTAGGTGTGTGTGTGGGTGGGTGAGGTAGGGGGAGATGGCAGTGGCGGTGGTGGTGGTGGGATTATCTTTTAGATGCTTTGGGAGCTTTTCCTGAAGTGCTGGCTGGAATACAATGGAGCAGTGGTAGAAAGAGGACAATGAGGATGAATATGGAATAAGCCAAGAATGTCTTCTCCCCAGACTACTTGCAAAGTGCATCTATAAAATGGGGATAATGATTGTACTGTCTTCACAGGATTGTTGTGTGTCACAAATGGAATAACACTCTGCCTTACACTGAGAAAAGTATTGAACAAATGTTTATTATTATTGTTTTTGATGATATTTAGAAATCCTAACCCCTTGCCTAGTCCTTTGTCATACAGCTGGTACTCAAATAAGTCATGTTTTTATCTCATGTTACAGTTCAGCAATTTTAATAGCAAAGCACAGAGAGTCACTCATTTGGCATTTCTTAAGAAAAAAAGGATTTAACCAAAGGACACAGACAAATTGAAAAGTGATGCCTCTTTCCAGCTACATTTCTGCTTTAACAATACTAATTCTCCTTGAGGCACTGCAAATGCCTCTTATTGAATAAAGGGAAGGACACAAACAAGAAAGTATGGGGAGGGGGTGCCTGAGTGGCTCAGTTGATTAAGCGACAGCCTTCGGCTCCGGTCCTGATCCCAGGGTCCTGGGATTGAGTCCCGCATCGGGCTCCCGGCTCCGCGGGGAGTCTGCTTCTCCCTCTGACCTTCTCCCCTCTCATGCTCTCTCTCGCTGTCTCTATCTCAAATAGATAAAATCTTTAAAAAAAAAAAAAAGAAAGTATGGGGAGATAAAGTACATCAATATTTTGGGGAATATAACATCCTTGCTACAAATGTCCTTAATATAAATAGATAAAGAAGAATCTAGTTACTTTGGTTAAGATTTTAAGCTATGTCATATGTTACTGATTTCCCTTAGTTAAGTGTCCACCCTGGTCCAGTCAGCTAAAGATTAAATCACACGGTCCATATACCTGCTGCGTTCTGTGGGATTATAGTGGGACAATAGGCAACATGGTAATTCTGAGGCTTTTCCAGGCCATAAAATTCTCATTGTGATCACTATTGCTTCAGCCCTCCTTGGGGATGCTGTTTGTTGACTACCCGCCAGCCATTTCCCACCACCCACACCACCGCTGCTTCTTCCTTCTTGAAAGAACGTACCTTCCCCAATATATATATACTAGAAACGCCTAACTTCCCCAGCCCACGGTGCAGCTAAGGCATATGACCCTAATATGACCAATGGCACTTGGGCTCTGCCCCCAAGATCTAGAATAGGTTTTCCTTCTCAATACAAAAAAGAAGTGTCTGTCTCTTTCTCTCTTTTTCTCTGGCCAGAATTTGTTATATCTGAATATAACGTCTACAACTGCTAGTTTGCAAACAAAGAGTGAATGCTGATGATGTGCTGAAATCTGAACAAAAACTATGGAAAATACTGAGTCTTAGACTCTGTTGAGCCACCAACTCTGGAACTGCCTTGCCTCTGGGTTTCTTCTTAGGTGATTAATTAAATGTTCTTATTTTTTTAAACACTTAGAGTCTGCCATTGTGTTCCTTTCAGTCGGCTCCATTTCCTATTCTTACAATCTACTCACCTCATTCTGTCTCCTTTTATACATGATCTAGTGTGTGTTTCAGGCTGATGTACTGTCTGCAACCCCAGAGTCAGGTGCTTGGTTTTGAACTTCCGTAATTCCCATTGGCTGGTGCAGAGCCCTTGAGTCACAGTTCCATCAATATTAACTGAGGACTGATGGTGTTCTGGGCACCATATTAGGGACTGGAGATGCAGAAGACATAGATCCTATCTTTGAGAAGATGTCTGTGTTTTGTGAGAGAGTCATCTAAACAAATAACTCAGATAATGTGACAAATACATGATAAAGTTATACATCAGCAATTATACAGTCAGAAGACCCGAACAAACTTTATCTGGCTTTCTCTACTTTTAATCCTTGTGTAGGGAGTGGAAGTCAGAAAATGACCTACAGGGTCATGCTAACATCAGCTCATACCACACTACTATTTGGACATTTGTATTCATGTCTAGAATAATCCTCATTTCACCATTTACAAGAACTGTTGAAACTCTTTTCCATTTTTTGAGCCTGAATCACATTACTCCCATACTCCCATTATTGTTCTTCATCTAAACAAATGAACTTGACTCTCATTTTTCTGAACCATCAGGACTTGCTACCTCCACTCCCCTTCCATAGGCACCCCTTTCATTCACTCCTGCCTTTGAGAAACTTTTATTTCCTTTTATATCCACAATAATAAGCCTGCTGCCTTCCTTCATCCTCTCTGCCATTCATTCAACAATTACTGAGTGTCTACTAAGTGCGAAGCAATGAAGCTATCAAGATGAAAACAATACACATTTTGCTTTTTCCCCCCCAAATATGTTTATTTTATGTTTTTAGTGTTACAAGATTGATTGTTCATGCACCACACCCAGTGCTCCATGCAATACCTGCCCTTCTCAATAACCGCCACCAGGCTCGCCCAACCCCCCACCTCCTCCCCTCCAAACCCCTCAGTCTGTTGCTCAGAGTCCACAGTTTCTCCTGGTTCATCGCCCCCTCTGATTTCCCATTCACCCTTCCCTTCCTTCTCATAATACCCTCCATGATTTTCTTTATGCTCCAAATACAAGTGAGACCATAAGATAATTGACTCTCTCTGCTTGACTTATTTCACTCTGCATAATCTCTTCTAGTCTTGCCCATGTTGATACAAAAGTTGGATATTCTTCCTTTCTGATGGAGGCATAATATTCCATTGTATAGATGTACCACATCTTCCTTATCCACTCATCTATTGAAGGGCATTTTGGTTCTTCCACAGTTTGGCGATTGTGGCCATTGCGGCTATGAACATTGGGGTACATGTGGCCCTTCTTTGTACTGCATCTGCTTCTTTGGGGTAAATACCCATAGTGCAATTGCAGGGTCATAGGGTAGCTTCAATTTAATTTCTTGAGGAATCTCCATACTGTTTTCCATAGTGGCTGCACCAACTTGCATTCCCACCAGCAGTGGAGGAGGGATCCCCTTTCTCCACATCCTTTCCAACATTTGTTGTTTACTTGTTGATTTTGGCCATTCTAACTGGTGTAAGGTGGTATCTCACTGTGGTTTTGATTTGAATCTCTCTTATGGCTAAAGATGCTGAACATTTTTCATGTGTCTGTTAGCCCTTTGTATGTCTTCTTTGGAGAAGTGTCTATTCATCTCTTCTGCCCATTTTTTGATGTGATTATCTGTTATGTGACTGTTGAGTTTGAGTTCTTTATGGATCTTAGATATTAGACCTTTGTCTGTAGTGTCATTTGCGAATATCTTCTCCCATTCTGTGGGTTGCCTGTTTGTTTTGTTGACTGTTTCCTTCGCTGTGCAGAAGCTTTTTATCTTGATGAAGTCCCAAAAGTTTATTTTCGCTTTTGTTTCCTTTGCCTTTGGAGACATGTCCTGAAAGAAGTTGCTGTGGCTAATGTCATAGAGGTTACTGCCTATGTTCTCCTCTAGGGTTTTGATAGATTCCTGCCTCACGTTGAGGTCTTTTATCCATTTCGAGTTTATC
>CM052798.1:56277423-56295607 GCA_028533885.1 Nasua narica
AGAGAGAGAGAGAGAATAAGAAAAAGAAAAAAAAAAACTTGTATCTATGAAATATACAGGTTTGAGGGTATTACCAGGAGCTTAATATATTGATTTCCCCTGGTGTTAGGGGTTTAAAATTTTATGGGGACCCTGTGGTTATAGTCCTTCTGTTTTTTGGCTGGTCTTCTGGGGGAGGGGCCTGCCGTGTTGTTTTCCAGTCAGTCTTGCTTGGGTTGAGTCACCCTGCCCCCCAGTCAAGGGGCTGAGCTCTGTGGAAACCGATTTCTCAGTCTTTCTCCCTCTGAAGGTTTTTGGCCTTTTGTAGCTTTTTCACCTTTTCAGAGAGTCCAAGCAACGAATCTGCCCAGAAGCACTCAGACCTCCTGAGTCTCTGCTCCCCTCTGTGTGGTCCAGAACACACACTCCCCTCTGCAAAATTCTGCTCACTGCGCAGCCTGTTCGAGGTGGTGCGCGACCGCAGTTGCCCTTCTGCAGCTCCATGAGTGCGGACCAGGTAGATAGGCCGCCTGCCCGTGTTCTCTCCGGGCCGGCCGGGATCCCCCAGAACCTGCGGTGGGCCGTGAATGTCATGGTTGCATGCGCACACAGAGAATAGCTGCCACTCCTGGACCACAGCAAGCTCTCTAAAGGCACTTGCAGGTGCGCGCCCGGCCCACAGAATGTGGCAGAGAGCAGAAAGCTGCAGGTTCAGGAACCACGGACTGGATTCCCCCCCCACCAGTCTCGCTTTGGGGCACTCCTTCCTGGGAGTGGGCCCAGGCCTGTGCCCGTTACCACCCCCTTCCACTAGTTGCTCCTCAGAACCTTTTGCTCTTTTTAAGTGTTTTTAACGGACTGTATGTTAATGCTGGTCCTCCGCCATGGGGCAGTTTCCTTTGGGGTATTACTGTCCTTGGATCGCTTCTGGTGGCTCCCTCCCTCTTTTGTTTATCCTCCAATATCGGTTTGAGTGTCCCCACTTTACTCTTACCTCTCCACCGCTGTCTTCTGTTCTCGGAGAGATCCAGAAGTGAGAAATCTTGCTCCTCAGGGTGATTTCATGGGTGTTCAGCATGTTCTGGTAGGTATCCAGCTCACTTTTGGGGACTGGTTGCAACAGGATCTCCCACTTCTCTGCCATCTTGCCCCCCTCCCCTACATTTTGCTTTTTGAGAGTTGATATTTATTTACAACATCTAGCCTCAGTCTGACATACAGTAATTGTTCAGAAAATGCAATTTTTTTTCTTTTGCCCTGATCCATTTCTTCTCCCATATTTTGGTTCAGTCTTTTCCTTTCCACTAGCTCCTTCTTCATAGCCTAAAACACACTCTGGTCTCCTTTTAAAACTTTTCCTTGACCTTCTTGCTGTCTCAAGTCCTATCTGAATCCTTCTTTACCCTTGATCTATGCCTGCCAACTCCTCTTCTCTCCATTTCCTCCACCTCCACCTTGTTCATGTGCTCAACCCACCTTGTTTGAACCACCGACTGGCACCTCTGGGTCATCACCTGTGGTCTTTCCTCTTCGAATCCATCCTCTGCTTAGAGCAGCACTTTGATATGTTATATTCTGATCAGAAGTCTTCAGTGGATTACTTTCTTCTAACAATAAAATCTGTCCTCTGAGACCCGCTTTCAGAGTCTTCACCAACAGGGTCCTAAACCCTTTTCCCAGATGTGCCTCACTTTTTCCTACATTTAAGCACTACTCCATCCACATGGTCATATGCAGACCCTCCTTTTCCACTTCTCTGCATCTGTTAACTCTGCTCACTCATCCGAGTGATTCATCTGCTTTTATTCCCAACTGTTAAAAAAAATCCTGGTTTTTTGCTTTCTGATGTTCATGTCTGGGTTAAGAGTTTTGAAGAGTAGGAAAGTCAAGTATTCTGAGAAGGCGATGGAGATATCTTAAGCTGGGAAGTATTTCAGTGCCTCTCATATCTAATGGCTTACACATCCGTGCATAGAGTGACCCAATTATCTGAAATGGTGGGGAGCTAACCATGTTGGAGGGAGGGTCGGGAATGATAAGTTAGAATTGGGCATTTCATTTAATGAACTCTGGATTTACATGTCTTCACAGTTAAAGTTATTTGAAGTTGCATTGAATTCTAAACTTAATTTAGAACCACACAGTTCCATGGAGTGGTCCCCATTAAATCTCATCCATGCTGTTTTTATAGGACTGCAGTTGTTCAACTACATCTGCTCCTGGAGTCCTTGGGAAGTTGTATCCACTTATAAGTCATTTACTGAATATTTTCTGCTACGTTATGGAGGGTTTGATAGTGGAAGGTGTGGTTAAGTGAGGAAACTAATTTTAATTAGATACGTTACTGGGATCCAGTTTCCTTTATCTTATGGCACATCTCAAATATGACATATAAGAGAATTAGTAAGTGTAAAAGTTTTAAGGCTGAAAATATTAAAAAATTTTTTTCTTATAAAAACAGTACATATTAGGGAAACAAACCATAAGAGACTCTTAATCATAGGAAACAGATTGAGGGTTGCTGGAGGGGAGGGACGTGCGGGGATGGGATACCTGGGTGATGGATATTAGGGAGGGCACATGATGTAATGAGCACCAGGTGTTATAAAAGACTGATGAATCACAGACATCTCCTTCTGAAAACAATAATATATTGTATGTTAATTAATTGAACTTAAATTAAGAAATGGAAAAAAATCCCAATACATGTTCATCTTAAGAATTTGAAAAATATGGGGCGCCCGGGTGGCTCAATCATTAAGCGTCTGCCTTCAGCTCAGGTTATGATCCCAGTGTCCTGGGATCGAGCCCCACATCAGGCTCCTTGCTCAGCGGGAAGCCTGCTTTCTCCCTCTGCCACTCCTCCTGCTTGTGTTCCCTGTCTCGCTATGTCTCTCTCTGTCAAATAAAAAAATCTTAAAAAAAAAAAAGAATTTGAAAAATATGGGGCACCTGGGTGGCTCAGTCCATTAAGCGTCTGCCTTTGGCTCAGGTCATGGTCTCAGAGTCCTGGGATCAAGCCCCGAGTTGGGCTCCTTGCTTGGGGGTTCTGCTTCTACCTCTAACTCTGCTCCTCCCTCCTGCTCATTCTCTCTCTCTCAAATAAATAAAATCTTTAAAAAAAAAAAGAATTTGGAAAATACAGACAATAGTAAATAAAAATTGAAATGACCACTAATACCCCTAACACTTCGTTCTTAAAAAAATCTTTGTGTGTGTGTGTGTGTGTGTGTGTGTGTGTGTGTGTAAACACCAGGCTGCTTAAAAATATTTTAAGCTGTTTAAAATGTTTATGTTATAAATTATTTTTAAATGTTTATAAATTATATGATATATATCTTTAAGATATTAGGTATATATATCTATGTCTTTTATAAATATTTTAAAGTAGATATAGGGGCATCTGAGTGGCTCAGTGGGTTAAAGCCTCTGCCTTCGGCTCAGGTCATGATCTCAGGCTCCTGGGATCAAGCCCTGCATCGGGCTCTCTGCTCAGTGGGCAGCCTGCTTCCCCCTCTCCCTCTCTCTGCCTCTCTGCCTACTTGTCAGCTCTTTCTCTCTGTCAAATAAATAAATAAAATCTTCTTTAAAAAAGTAGATATGTATATCTTTAAGATGTGTCTGTATGTATATGTATTTAAGTCTCATAAATATGTTAAAACTTTTTGACTTTTATTAATATTTGGTTGGGTTAGCCAGGCTTAATCTTTTTTTTTTTTAAGATTTTATTTATTTATTTGACAGAGAGAGAGAGAGATTACAAGTAGGCAGAGAGAGAGGGGGAAGCAGGCTCCCTGCTGAGCAGAGAGCCCAATGTGGGACTTGATCCCAGGACCCTGAGATTATGACCTAAGCCAAAGGCAGAGGCTTCAACCCACTGAGCCACCTAGGTGCCCCTTAATCCTTTCTTATTAGACATTTTGTTAGATTTTATAAACATTATATTGTTTTCCAAAAAGAAATTAATTTGATATATTATGTTCCATAGTTTAAAGATTTTTTTTTTTATTAGAGAGAGAGAGACTGAGAATGAGAGGGGAGAAGGTCAGAGGGAGAAGCAGACCTCCCGCAGAGCCGGGAGTCCGATATGGGACTCGATCCTGGGACTCCAGGATCATGACCTGAGCCGAAGGCAGTCGCTCAACCAACTGAGCCACCCAGGCACCCTATATTCCATAGTTTAAATCTAAATTACCAAGTTATATCTTTTACGCAAAAGTATTAAACCTAAGGAAAATGAATTTCCTTGTGGGGGCAGGGGCAGGAGGTTCTGTTAAGTTGATAGAACTTATTTTTCCTTAGACTACTTACCTGCTAAAATCAGTCCTCTGGTTTTGCCGGTATTGTTTGATATTGACTTCGAGTAAAGCTGTCCTGGGGCCTTCCTAAAGCCACACTGAAATCATTTCCTTGTCCGGTGATTTTATGTCATAAAAGTTCTGTGAACTTGTATCACATTTGCTCCCTGGTGCAATGTTCCCGTGCTATCTGGGGAGCTCCTGTAAACATACATTTATGAGCATAAGGATGGTAAATTGGTTGTGGAGTATTCCCTTTATATAGAGAGAGGAAATACTTTTCAACAATATATTTCTTGTCAGTGTAACACCACCAAGAATATAAAACTCCAAATCCCTAGCCTGTGTAAATGTGTAATTATCTGTGAAACCAGATTTTTTTTTTTTTTTTGAGTCAAAGCAGAGTTTGGTCCCCATCACCTGAATGTAATTAGCTGGGATTACAGGGTGCATCTGGCCATCCTTTTGGAAATCATCCTCTGTTATGCACAACAAATAAGGTTTCTGAGCCTGGAAACAATCCTCTACTAACCTTGGTGAGATAGCAGGGAGCTCTCGCAGCAGCTCCACTTTGATTAAAAATTAATGGTGACGTGGGCACTGGGAATTAATTACGAGCTGTGAAATCTATGTCTGATACATTTAAGAAAAAAAATGAAAAGTATGACTGCTCAAAGTAGACTATTGTCAGTGCATTTTGGATGTTTCCTTTATATTAAAAAAAGGTTTAATTGATTTCACTAGCTTTTTTTTTTACTCTTTTCATTAAAGAACAAACAATGCTAACTGCATGCTTTGCTCTTTCATAATTAAAAAAACTCTCAAATAGTATTTCCTCCCAAATAATTTTTTTCTAATAAAACTGGTAATGCATTCTTAATTTTGCTGGCAATATGAGTACAACAATGTTTACATCTTATTGAAGGCTTAGAACAATGGCAATGAAATCAGAAGAGATTTGTTATTTGCTACTCTGTTACTTGTTTAATATTTGTTTCGGTTAATTATTTGAATTGCATGAGATATGTTCTGCATGATATATTTCAGTGTGAAAGAATAGATGCTTGGGAAGATATTAAACGATCCTTTTGCCTTGGGAATTTTTCCTCCCATTTTTCATGATTTGGTCTTTGGTGCTTTTCCAAAGTATTCTGGATGCTTAATGAGGTCTGGGAAGGATGAGATGACAGGCTTATAGGAAGTGCTAATTTTTACAAATGTTTCTTTCATGCCCTCAAGATTTCACTAACCCTGTGTTTTAAAAGCAAATGGTCAGTGTAAGGTACTTATGTCCTCAACTATCTTGGGGTACATTTTTTCCTCCATCCCTTCCTTTCTTTCTCCTCCCTGCTTCTGCCTACCTTCCTCCCTTCCTCTCTTTTCTCCTTTCTTCCTTTCTTCCCTTTCCCTTCATTCCTGCCTGCCTTTTTTCTTTCCTTTTTCTTTTTCTTTCTCCCCCCTCCCTTTTCCCTTTCCTCTGTCTATTCTTCTTTCTTCTCCTTTATTTCTTCATTCAAACATTTATTCACACACACACACCCATTATTGATCACCTTCTCAATGCGGGCTGCACTCGGTTTTCTGTAGGAGGCAGTAGAGCAAAACAAAGCCCAAACTGATCCCTTATTCCATCCTCCTGGCCGCTCTACAGGTGAGAGTTATTACTGTTATTTCTATTTAAGAAATTGAGGTTGCTCGCCTACAGTCTCTGAGGTGGTAAATAATAGGTTTTTCTGTCTTTCCCTCCCTTGGAGCAAACTCTCTTCATGTGTGTCAGAGCTGGCTCTGAACCCAGGTGTGGGTTTCCAGAATGTGAGCTTACTATGTTGCACTATTCATTCACATACAAAGATAGAAAAATGTGAGGAAGATGAAGAGGAAGCACTGGCTGATTTAAGTGGAGTCAACCAAAGTTTAGATGAATCTATGGATGATAAAACCCTAGGGATATGTTAGAATCAGTATCATTTGTAGTGAAATTGCTGTTAGGTCTACGATATTTCTACATTGCCATCTTCAATTCTTAGAGCAGTCCTGATGCCCCATTTATAGATGGAAAACTGTGGCTTTGTTTAGAAAGGTTACCTGGCTGAAGGTCACAATCTTGTAAGAGAGTGGAGATTTGAATCCAGGTCTGTCTCATTTGGATTCTCCGCTATACTACCTGATCTTTGGAGGGTGAAGTTGGAGAAAGCAACTTGGCATCAGAGAAGCAGCAACCAGGCACTGTCATGTGTATTTT
Source organism: Nasua narica (assembly GCA_028533885.1). Lineage (NCBI taxonomy): Eukaryota > Metazoa > Chordata > Mammalia > Carnivora > Procyonidae > Nasua > Nasua narica. The sequence goes on from CM052798.1 coordinate 56,283,943, forward strand.
CTTACTGAGGGCCTGGCACGTGCCTGGCACTGTGCCAAGCACCTGAGCTATAGTGACCGTGAACAGAAAGACAAATTCTTCCCTCATAAATACCTACTCTCTAGTCCTTTTAATACGAAGCTAAAGCGGTCTTTAGCTCACTGCCTGTGAGAACATTTCTTTTATACTTAATCTGTTTTGACTAAACATAGTGCATAGTAGGGGCACATATCTGAAAATACCTTTTAATTAGGAGATCAGCTTTCTGTTAGAAAACCGAAGTTCATTATTTATATAGCGCTGGGCCACACTAACCATCACGTTAACCATGGGAAGAAATCTGCTTTGGTGTGGAGTTTTGGGTTTTAAGTGTTTAGAACCCTCTAGTTTAAAAAGCTCTTTGAAGTTGTATGGTTACATTTTATTCACAAAGGTGAAACAGTAGAGGAAGAGACCTAAGGAAGTAATAAAAAGACAACAGCCCACATTCGCTGGGAGCTCACTGGATGCTAAGCACCGTACCCCGTGATTACCTACACAATTTAATGCAATCCTCACAGCAACTCTAGAAGGAGTCATCTTATCGTCCTCATTTCACAGAAGAGGAAATGGAGAGACAGAGAAATTGAGTCATATGCTCAAAGTCATGCAGAAGAATGGGGATTTGAAACTAGGCAGTGATGATCCCAGTTGAGCAAATTCACTTGAGGGTGGCTCATCTGCCCCTTTATTTTGTTCTTGTAAACCCAGTATAGCACTTATTTGGCTTAATTCAACAGACAGCTTTTCACCAAGCCCTCTAATCATTCCCTGTTGTCACCACGCATTCATTTAGCACTAACCACACGCCAGACCTCATGCTAGGTGGCTCCCATACGCGGTGCTTGGCAAAAGCTAAGGTAATGTTTATCTTCCAAGGTTTGTTATTTGGGTCTTCTCCATGTATCTCCTCAGTCTTTCTGCAGAAAATGACAAGCTCTCTGCAGAATACCAATGAGTTATTCCTTTCTATTCTTTTGCGTAAGACATAATTCAGATTATGGAAAGGGCCAATTTAAAAACCTAAGTTTAGGTGAGGTAACTCGAACATGTGGGATTCATTCAGGTTCTGATTTTTACAGCTTTCTAAAATTCATGAGAACTCGAGTGTGTCTTGCATTAAGAAAATTTTTTTTTCTTGTAAGAGGATCTAGGGGTGAGGTAAGAATTGAGGTCATAGGAAGCAAAGATGCATGCAAATGCAGGGCAAAGCATTGACTCTTTGGTTATGGGCAATCAGTCCGTGGTTAACTAAGGACCACTGCAGAGGCCCAGACCGGCCTCCGCAGCAGGCAGCTGGGACTGAGTGGGCTGTACCCCGGGCTGCCTGTTTTCAGAAGTCTCCTGACTGCTTTGATGTGCTCTATCTGCATGTCATTTCCCAGCTCTGATCTCCAGCCTCATTTTCAGGCACGGCCTTGGCACCCCACTGACTCTCACTTCCATCCCAAGGCCAGCCGCAGGCGGACTGTTAAAAAAAAATAGGCCTGTCTTGCTTCTCTGCAGATGGAATGCTTTACATGAGAAATAATCCAGCTGAGTTTGCTCCACAGTTTGAAAAAGAATGAACTGGCCTTTGGTTTAGGAGGGATTCAGGTCCTGAATGCGCTGCTTTCCGAAGGGGTAGTTAATGATGGGAGTTTGTGAACGCTCTGTTTTCGGTTGACACATTATGGTCTGGTAGTGTTAGGGGGTGACTCTAGAGTTGGACGCAAGTTCAAGTCCTGATGTTGCTACTCACTACTCACCTTTTGGAAACTCAGTTTCCTCTTCCCTGAACTTAGAAGTTTGGTGCAAGAGGTGAAAGGGAGAGTGCACGCAGTGTTGAGCATATTGCCTGATACACACTGAGTACTCTGTTAATCTTATTTGTTGCTGTTGTTATTTTGGTCTTTATTTCATGGAGAAGAAAAAAAATCATCCTATTTCTGTTTTGGGGGGCTTTGTGTGTTTGTTTTTTAAGTAGGCCCCACACCCAAAAAGGAGCCCAACGTGGAACTTGAGCTCACAACCCTGATATTTTTTCTTAAAGGTTTTATTTATTTGTCAGAGAGAGAGAGCACACGCAGTGGGAGCAGTGGGCAGAAGGAGAAGTAGGGCCCCACTGAGCTGGGAGCCCGATGCAGGGTTCGATCCCAGGATTTTGGGATCATGACCTGAGCCGAAGGCACTTAACTGACTGAGCCACGCAGGCATCCCATTACTTCTGTTTTTAAATCTTTCCCAGACGCATGATCGCCAGTGTCTTACAAAATAGTTAGCAGTGTAAACCCCACTGCTTGTTCTATCCATTTCTGAGATACATGTCTTGTAAAATTGTAGTGCAATGGTGAATTTGTAACTGTAATTTTGTCAGTTTTTACTTTAAGTGCCTTGTGGTTATATTGTTAGTAACGTGGAAATTCACACTTATTTTACTCTCTTGGTATATAATTTGCTTCTTACCATTATGCACAGTCCCACTTTAACCCTAATAGTGCTTTCTGACTTAACTGGTGTTTTTTTTTTTTCCTGAAATTAATTTGAAAACATCAGTTTTCTTTTCTGTAGAATGGAATATTACTCAGCAGTGAAAAGAAATGAATTAGAGATATACATGACATGCATGAATCTGAAAATCATTAAGCTGAGTGAAAATAGCCAGACAGAAAAGTTGCATACAGTATAATTACATTTTAAAAATTCTAGAAAAAATAAATCTAATTTATAGTGACAGAAAGCAGATGTCTGGTTGCTAGGAGACAAGGGTTGGGTAGAGGAATTGACTAGGAAGGGGTACAAGGAAACCTTTCATGGAGATGGAAATGTTCTGAACCTTGATTATGATAATAGTCAAAACTCATCAAACTATACTCTTAAGATAGATGTACTTTTTTGTACATAAAATATATTTCAATTAAAGTTGAGTAACGAAAATAATCTGGTCTGGATTTCTTTCTTTTTTTTTTTTTAAGATTTTTGTTTATTTATTTATTTATTCGAGAGACAGAGAAAGTGAGAGAGAGCATGAGAGGAGAGAAGGTTAGAGGAAGAAGCAGACTCCCCGTAGAGCTGGGAGCCCGATGTGGGACTCGATCCCAGAACTCTAGGACCATGACCTGAGCCGAAGGCAGTCGCTCAACCAACTGAGCCACCCAGGCACCCCTGGATTTCTTTCTAACATGAGTTTTTCTCCCGCTCATTATGAATGATAGTTTAATACTGAACAGATTTCTAGGTTAATAGTTATTTTTCTTCACACTTCAAATATATTATTCTATTATCTATCTGAACTCAGTCCAAATTACTAATAGGGCTGTTTTCCTGCTCCAGGAGTTTTGAAAAAAGCTTTACTTTTTTTTTTTTAATATTTTATTTATTTATTTGACAGGGAGAGATCACAAGTAGGCAGAGAAGCAGGCAGAGAGAGAGGAGGAAGCAGGCTCCCTGCTGAGCAGAGAGCCCCATGTGGGGCTTGATCCCAGGACCCTGAGATCATGACCTGAGCCAAAGACAGAGGTTTAACCCACTGAGCCACCTAGGGGCCCCAAAAGCTTTACTTTTTGTTTTGGATGTTGTACATTTTCACTAAAATGTATCTAGTTGTGTATTTGTTTTTTATTTATTTTCTTGAGTTTTGGTGTGATCCATAAACCTAAAGACTTATTTCTTTATTTCTGGAAAGTTCTCAGCCATTATCACTTTCGATATTTATTCTTCTTCATCCTCTCCATTCTTTCCTCTGGAAATTCCTACTGGATATATGTTAGATTTTCAACGTTCATTTTCTAGTTTCCTAATATCTCTTCATACTTCATATTCTCCATACTTACATCTCTGTGCTACATTTGTGCTGGAATAATTTCTTTAGGACTACTTCCATTTCATTAATTCTCTTTTCACCTGTTAAGGTTTCTTATTTCAACATAGGTATTTCTCATGGCTAAAATTTCAACTTAATACTTTTCAAACATGCCCATTTTTTTCTTATACTATCCAGTTCTTGCCTTAGGTCTTCTATTTCTACCTGAAGGTCTTTGCACATTTTAAAGGTGTTTATTTCTAAGTCGCTTTCATTTCTTCCACTATTCCAGGTCACAATGTGCTAATTTCACACTCACTTGTGTCTGTATTCTATTTCCCTGTGACTTGTAATTTTTGTTTGTTTTCCATTTGTTGTGGTTTGTCAATTTTGATCCCAAGTTCCTTCTCGGTTTGTTTTCTATGTAAGTCCAGGAGGCCTGGGTTATGGGGGTAGTTTTGAGTTTGCCTGTGTGAGGTCCTTAGGGCTTTTGTTGGCCTTGGCCTAATTTTTTTTTATTAATCTTCTATGGTAAATAGTATTTCCAGAGAAGGTACAACAATATCTCCTCTCCTACAAACTCTTTTGCAATGTGGTCCTGACATCTCTCATCAAGAGGTGGAGTTTATTTCCCCTTCCCCTGAGTGTGGACTGCTCTGTGACTGTCTTTGGCTGATAGAACAGGATAGAAGTGATACTGTGTAACTTCCAAGACTGGGTCTTAAGAGATTCCCAACATGGGGGTGCCTGAATGGCTCAGTCAGTTAAGTGTCTGCCTTCAGCTCAGGTCATGATCCCAGGGTCCTGGGATTGAGCCCCACATTGGGTTCCCTGTTCAGTGGGGAGTCTGCTTCTCCCTCACCCTCTGTCCCCCACCCCTGCTCATGCTCTGTCTCTTTCTCTCACTCTCTCAAATAAATAAAATAAAAAATAAATAAAATCTTTAAAAAAAAGAGAGAGAAAGAGATTCCCAACTTTTACCTTCACCACTTGGAATGCTCTCTCTTGGAGGCCAGTCATCATGTTAGAATCCTGACTGCCTTGAGAACACCATGCCGTGATGAAGGCCGTGCTATCTCTATAGAGAAGGAAAGGCTGGGTTGGGGAGCACCAGAACAAACATGTGAGTGAAGATTTCTTGGACCTTAAACCTCACTCAGCCCTGAACTGAACCACCAGGGCAGCAAAGGACCTCAGCCTTAAGTGGAGCAGAAGCTCGACCTGAATCCCTGACCAACAGATCACAAGCAAATGATTTGAATCCACCATACAGCCTTGGGATTCTGATTCTTATAATTGGCCCTTCTCCACTCACAGAGGGTAGGTAGATGGCAACTGTCTCATCACTCCTTAGTCTAATGGGTATAGCCTTTCAAGTTCATCTTTCACTAGAATCCTTCCATGTAAACTATTTCACTGAACTGACTGGAAATGTATTCTCACTCATTAGGACTCAGTTTAGTTCTCAGACCCTCTGCATGACTTTCTCTGATCATTATAAAGAAGAATGAATAATTATTTCCTCTCTCATGCCACCCTTCTCTGCATAAATAACAGTTTCCAATTTTTTATGGAATGGGGTTTTATTTCAAGATATTTGTATCTAACAAAAATTGTACCTTTCCTATCTCATTGATTCTCTTCATCTATCTGTGTCTCAGTCAACCTGAATTACCTCTTTTTCCTACATACTCCACTCTATATTCTTTCTGTAGAATTTTGCGTACATTGTCCTCTTTGAGTGACATACCCAACCCTCTGGTGCTCATAATGTAACCTGAACCCTCTGGTGCCCTGAAACCAATCATCCAGGTCCTGCTAAAGTGCTTCCTCTTCCACAAAGTCTTTTTTGAAAACTCAAGATGTAATCTCTTCCTCCCTCGAAGGCCAATAATAATTTTAACTCATAACTGTCTTGTGACTTCTAGTTTCTCAGGATTTTATAGCATAGTGCTTTAGAGCAGAAGCTAGCAAATTACAACTCTCTAGACAACCAGCCCACTGCCCATTTTTGCAAATAAAGTTTTATTGAAACACAGTCATACTCATTCATTAATATATTCTCTGTCATTGCTTTTGTACTACAATAACAGCTGATGAGTTGTGACAGAGACCATATGGCCCACATAGCCTAAAATACTTTCTCTCTGGCCTTTTACAGAAAAATGTTGCTCGTCTCTGGTTTACAGCATGAGAATTGGACTTTGTATCACAACCCTTAACATTTACCAGCTACTTGATCCACAGACTTGCTGTGAAGGTCAAACGATAGAATAGGAATGAACTATTTTGGGAACCTTTAAAGCATGAATATGGAGTATTTTTATTGCTGTTACTTTTACCCTAACTTAGAATATGTTGTGACTTGCCTCTAGCTGGATAAATGTTTCTCATAACCAAACAAATAGAAATTAGAGATGGTGTGGTGTTACATAGATGTTATTGCATTCTTTTTATAAAGGTGCAGAGATATGTGTGCATATGTGAGGTGCTGTAGAAATGAACTTCACTAAGCAAATGCCTACAGTAAGCTTAGAAAAACAGAGAAAGCTTTCCCTTTGTAAGCTCTAATATGGAACATTGTGACTGCAACACAGACACAGGTCAGTGTGTACCAGCACATCTTTGCTTGTTCTTGCAAAATGTCTCTCTTAAGATGATTTTTGAAAGTGAAGAAGTTGATGCCAGTTGCTGCCATTTCTAATCATGAAATGATCTCTCAGCTTTTGTTTTTTTGCAGAGCCAGGTTTGGGAAAATAGAGTGTCAGAGATGGTTTATCAGTATGGATAAAAGAAGTGAAAGGCCTCTGTTAAAACACACACACACACACAACAACGACAAAAACCAAGGCTGATTACGCACAGATAGCTGAGAGATGGTGGTAAAGGGAGCCCCCTTTCTAACCAATTCTCCTAGCCAGAGTTATTTGGAAAGAAGAGATGTATGTCCCATCAGGAAATTTTGTTTCCTTATCCCTTCATGGACAGTTATTAAATTTTCTTCTAGGAAAGAGACCCAAGTAGGCTACAAATTGTTTTCTCCACTATTTGTGCAGTGAAAACAGTGGGTTGGAGGGGGCTGTTTAAGGAACCTGGCATTCTGCAGAGCATCAGGGCCTCTTTAATTAGAGAGAGGCTGTCAGGGAAGATGAACAATGTTCCCTTTGTTAGAACAACACAGTGTCTTTCAAAATCATATTTGTTTTTAAACTGGGTTTATTTGCTCACCACCACAATGAGAAACACAGTTTAGATGATGCATAAGAATTTGAACAGGAGATGTTTGCTTTAAAAGTTATAACAAATAGTGAGACAGGCTTTAAAACTCAGGAGTTGCAACGAGAGTATTGTAAAAAGTTTGCTCTAACTTTGAAATGAGCTGATAAACGAGTTATATCAGCTTGAGGGGAACTATAACACACATGGATACTTTGGATATGAAAATGAAGTCAGAACTACTCTGACAGTAGAGGTAAATTTTATGACAATGGATTTTTGGTTGCCTTTTTCCCTTTCTGGGGCATCTTCCATTCTAAGTACACTTGTGAAACAGTAAAATGATATAGACTGTGAAAACTTTTCAACTTCTAGGAATTTCATTGACTCAGGCAAGGATATTAAGAGAGCTTGTTGTTTCCAAGTATCTTAGTGATGAAAACAACATCATCCGAGAAATTTTATTTTCTAGGGTAAATGGTCTGATGTGAGAGCTCAATAGTATAATAATACCTTAAGGAAGCCTCTTCTTTAAGATAAGTTGCCTATGGGTCAGGACCATTTGTTGAAATTTTGCCTGGGTCTCTACACATATAAAAGGCCATTTGAAAAAAATAAAAACAAAACAAAATAAAATAAAATAAAATGCCTTTTGCTGGGGCACCTGCCTGGCTTAATTGGAAGAGCATGCTACTCTTCATTTCAGGTTCATGAGTTTAAGCTCCTCATTGGAAGTAAGCTTGCATAAAAAATAAGAACAACAACAAAAAATTAAATGCCTTCTGTTGTATCTTTTTTCCAATGTGGTTTTATTATGTACAATGGCAGATTACCCAATAGGCAAACTATATGCATTCTAAAAGCATCAACAAAACAGGGGTATCAAAAAAGAAACAATTTAGAGTGGGGAAGAATTTTATAGTATGTGTGTGTGTGTGTGTGTGCATATGTGTATATATATTTATATGCATATCTGTATATATGTTTCTTCATGTATATAGTACATATTTTGATTTCTTATGTATTCTTATATTTTTATTTCTTAATGTATATTTCATATATACATATTTTTTGTTAAGGATCAAGCTAATTTCCATGAGAAACACAAACAAGAACTTTGTTGGGCCTCCTTATGGCTAATCTGTGTTTTGGTATGTTTCTCTGCTGAATTATATATTAAGGAAGGGTACTATTGGATATTTCCAATCAGGACTTGATTTTGTCTTACATCATACTAGGTCTTTCAGAGGAAATGAAGGAAAGGAAAGACATAGGCCCTTTCCACAAGGAGTCTGTGACTTACACGAGCACAAGGCATACACTCAGGAAATAATTAGAGACTTATAACTAGTATATTATAACTAGTATTATAACTAGTATTATAAATTGTGTGTGTTTGATGTTTTATTTGGTTTCATTCATTGTTAACTCTCAGTGTTGACAGAGTTCTTTATTATATTGTAAAATACCCATTTGTTCGACATATAGGTAATTTGTAGTTACTGATTAAATGCTACAGAAGATAATCTACCACACTCACACAGATAATCAGAGAGAAACTCTCCATAATTGCTGTTTGCCCAGCTATCACCCAATAGACTGATGACTATGGGAATAAGCCATATGGAGACCCAACTAACTGGGACCGTCAAATGATTGGATTTTTCCCCTTGAGCTTTTGTTTGATGAAGAAGAAACAATGCTGGGGTACCTGAGTGGCTGAGTTGGTTAAGCATCCAACTCTTAATCTTGGCTCAGGTTATGATTTCAAGGTCATGGGACCAAGTCCTGAGTCAGGCTCCATGCTCAGTAGGTAATCTGCTTGGGATTCTCTCTCTCCTTCTCCCACTACCCCTCCCCCTGCTTGTTCTCTCTCTCTCTAAAATAAATAAATTAAAGAAGAAGAAGAAACAATGCTAAGATGGTAATCAATAAGAGGAATTTTTTTGAGTTCTTGAGCATGATTTTGGATCAGTATATATTAAGTCCAGTTTCCTACTCACCTCCATCTATAGCTCTGCCTGGTGAAAACTGTTATTGCTAAGAATGACACTGGAAAATACCAGCCTTTAAATAAATATCAATCCTGTTTTCAGTATTACTCTTATAAAGTGGACAAGCACATTCAGAAACCTTTTTTAATTATAAGAATTGAAGCAAAAGAGTTTTCTATATAACTTAGTTCATTTTACTGAAAGCACAATTTTACTTAACATTATTGAGGTAATTAAGTTTTGTTTATGGAGATGTGCTCTGTGGCCTTTTTCTCAAGGTCTCTAAGAATGGCAAAATCTCTAAACAGGCCTATCAAAGAGATCCAACATGAAAGCTCAATATAAAGAAGGGATGCCTGGGTGGTTCAGTCCATTAAGTGACAGACTCTTGACTTTGGCTAGTCATGACCTCAGGGTTTTGATCTCAGGGTCAAGAGATTGATCTCCATGTGGAGCCCCATGGGGAGCTCCACAGTGGGTTCCGTGCTCAAGTGGGAGTCTGCTTCTTGCCCTCTGCCATTCCTCCTGCTCTTTCTCTCCCTCTCACATAAATAAATAAATCTTAAAAAAAAAAGCTCAATTCAATTAAAAAAATTCAAAAAAGCTCAATTCATTTACCACAAAATGCATCAGAGTTATAATAAGGACTGCATGAGTTTGGAAGGGGAATTGAATGGTATAAGTATTATAAGGCCAGGACCTGTGTTTGCCTTGTTCAAGGCTACATGTCTAACCCCTTGCATACAGTAGGCAATTGGATGAGTTTGTCGAATATTTCCTATTATGAGGATCTTCTTTTGATTGTAGCTTTTGAATTAGACATTTACAGATGAGTTGGATTTTGACCACTGAAGAGGAGAGGGAAGACCATCCAAGGAGTGGAAAGCATGTGAAAAAATGCTGAGGTGGAAAGAAAAGTCATGGGTGAAGGGCAGGATAAAATACTGCATGGAGTTGGATGAAGTCATTTAATAGATTATCCTTATGTCTTCTCATGCTTAGACTTGGCAATGTTTGAGAGAAAGATGTTTTATGTTTGTGCTTTTTATTCTTCCACATACCGTTCTCACTCCCTGCTCCCAACACACACTGTGGATTCGGAGAAAGAGCATTGTTTATCGATAAGGATCGGCATGGGTTTTCAGCCTTCAAGCATTCTGAACAAAACTGATAACTGGGCACATCCACTCGAGGGTGCGGAGCTAAAAGAAAGCTTTGCAGGATTCCAGAAGTATTTCATTTGACAGCATGTCTTCACTTTTATTCAAGAAGAAACCTTGGCTAAATCTCATCATTTTGCTACTTCAAATCCATAAAGAAGCTACTTGAGGTGCCCCTGAAGAACACTAGTGTGCGGAGTGTTAGGATGGCTGGGTTAGTGTGTGAGGTCACTGGTGCTAGATCTCCTGCAGGGACGCTGTCTCTAATGCGTCATTTGGCTGAGTGTCCCTGCTCAGGGCCAGTGCTGCTTGGACTTCTGAATAGGCATGCTTCCTAGAAATTACCCTTCAGCTGACCCCACGGCACACCACACATTACATGTTTAGTGATGTCACTCCCGTTCCTTGGCTACAGACAAGAGACGCCTGAGAAGGGGAGGAAGCTTACCACTGAAGGGAAATGGAAAATTTATTTCCTGTTTCTCATCAGAAGCTCAACGCCAGACACACATTTCAGGGCACTGTGCACTGAACACGCAAATGCACATAGACATTGGGGCGGGTGTGGAGAATCCAAGGGGAATGTGGGACTGTAAAGAGACTGGAAGATAAGACTTCTGTATCCTGAAAGGGCTTTAATTTGTTGCAAAGGAAATGCCAGTCTTCACATCAAGGAGAATTTTGGAAAGATTAGAAGTACTGCAACTGAGGGTTCCTAAAGAATGTTGTAAAATTTCCTTTTCAAATATGATGGGTTCTTTCCTTTCTGAGCTGGGCTAAGTTAGCACTGCCTTGCCTGGAAACGGGAATAATTCAAATGCCCACTGAAGACATTTGCACGTTGGCCAGGTCAGTGTGACCCTTCCATAGCATTCAAAAATAGATACAACAGTTCTGCAAAATCAAGGGCCCTGCCAGACCTCTTGTCTCTAATTCTTTCCTGGGCTTGAGAGTGAATATTTGGGTTTGCTGAAATAAGAAGGAAAAAAAGTGTAATTTAGAAGAACAACTAGTTGGTGATATGAGTATCTTGAATGTTTAACTAAGCATCAGTTACTTACCAGTAATTCAAGCACCATTCGCTACATGACTAAAACTTTAGCAATATTGTATGTAATGTGTATGTGTGTGTGTGTCAAATAAAAGATTTTTTTTTAGGGGCGCCTGGGTGGTTCAGTGGGTTAAAGCCTCTGCCTTCGGCTCAGGTCATGATCTCAGGGTCCTGGAATGGAGTCCCACATCGGGCTCTCTGCTCAGCGGGGAGCCTGCTTCCCCCTCTCTCTCTGCCTGCCTCTCTGCCTACTTGTGATCTCTCTCTCTCTCTGTCAAATAAATAAAATCTTTTAAAAAAAAGATTTTTTTAATTTTTTTAAAGATTTTATTTATTTATTTATTAAGGAAGAGAGAGAGTGAGAGAGAGCATGAGAAGGGAGAAGGTCAGAGTGAGAAGCAGACTCCCCATGGAGCTAGGAGCCCGATGTGAGACTTGATCCCGG
>CM052798.1:56296107-56333176 GCA_028533885.1 Nasua narica
TTTTTTTTTTTTTAAGATTTTATTTATTTATTTGACAGAGAGAGAGATCACAAGTAGGCGGAAAGGCAGGCAGAGAGAGAGGGGGAAGCAGGCTCCCTGCTGAGCAGAGAGCCCGATATGGGGCTCGATCCCAGCGCCTGAGATCATGACCTGAGCCGAAGGCAGAGGCTTAACCCACTGAGCCACCCAGGCGCCCCATGCATAAAGTCTTAATGGAATATGATATCAGGGGCTGGAGGAGAATAACAAATATTTTGAACCTGTGTCTACTTTAGAATTATTTATCAAGAAAAAAAAAAAGAATTATTTATCATTATTATTTTTATGAATTCCACTTCCCAAAAATGGAAGCTGCTCACATTCATTCAACAAATACTACTGAATGCCTTGCATGCTCTTCCAGTTGCCTAAATTTGTTGAAAATAGGTACAGAGTACCACACCGGTTAATTTTCATAATGACATGTACAGTGACTGTGATTACTAGCAGGGGACAATTCTCACTTTGTCTCTTAAGTTTCTGTGTTATCTTGCAAATAGTGGTACAAAATGCCTTTGTTCTGGGTTATCTTTCCAAGGCGGTTTATATGACTCATGGTCTTGGAAGAGGAAAAATATTATTTCCTTCAGGAGCATCAGGCCGGCATGCTTATTGCCCAGTGTAAAAGATTTGAGTTCTCTAGGCTTAAGGTTCTCCTCTGAAACACAACTGACTGCAGATGCAAGTGTGTGGTTTTCTTCAAGTTCTGTTGTGGGAATTGGGGCTTGAGGAATGGGTGCAAATGCTGATGCTCTCTGCCTGTGAGTGATCGCTGTGCGTAACGAATAGCCTTATGACTGTCGGTAATAAATAGTCCTCTATCTCTGGCCCTGGAGTCTGGGGCTTTGGCCAAAAGCCATAAAATGTGCAGATAACTTCTTAGTTTGCATGTAGGATAAAATTTCAGGCTCTTCACAAATCTGGTCAATGACCCTGGGTATTTACATTTTATTCAGACAAATACTTAAGACAAACTAGTACTTTCTCAAGGTAAAAAATCTCCCTTGGTCTTTAATTTTCTGTTGCATTTAAGCTGAAAAACTTGCCCAGGGAAAAGGAGTTAAGGAGATTATAAAAGAAGGAAGAGGTAAAATTAGGTGATAGAAATACCAAAAGTAGTGAAAAAAGAAAAGTCAAAGAAAAGAGCAGGACATAGGTATTAAACATTTGTATATGTTTAGACAATTTTTAAATCTGGGGTTCATCCGGGGCACCTGGGTGGCTCAGGTCATGATCCTGGGGTCCTGGAATCGAGCCCCACATCAAACTCCCTGCTCAGCAAGGAGCCTGCTTCTCCCTCTCCCACTCCCCCTGCTTGTGTTCCCTCTCTCACTGTGTCTCTCTTTGTCAAATAAATAAATAGAATATTTAAAAATAAATCTGGGGGGGTGGCGCCTGGATGGCTCAGTTGGTTGGGCAACTGCCTTCAGCTCAGGTCGTGATCCCAGAGTCCTGGGATCGAGTCCCGCATCGGGCTCCCAGCTCCATGGGGAGTCTGCTTCTCCTTCTGACCTTCTCCCCTCTCATGCTCTCTCTCACTGTCTCTATCTCAGATAAATAAATAAAATCTTAAAAAAAATAAAAAAAATAAATCTGGGGTTCATGCAACGTCTGTGCTGCTAGACATACTCTTGTTGAAAATACAGAGAAGCTGTGGGACACCTGGGTGGCTCAGTCGGTTGAACGCCCACTTGATTTTGGTGCCGGTTGTGATCTTGGGGTCCTGGGTCAAGCCTTAGGCTCTGCACTCAGTGGGGAGTCTGCTTGTCCTTCTCTCTCTGTCCCCTATTCCCGCTTGCCATGCACACGAGGGCATGTGTGGGCTCTCTCTCAAATAAATAAGTAAAATCTTAAAAAAAAGAAAATATAGAGAAGCTAGTTTATCAATAGAGAGGTGACTTACTATTTTTCATCTCTCTCTTTTTTTTTAAGATTTTATTTATTTATTTGAGAAAGAGAGAGTGAGAGAGAGCATGAGAGTGGGGAGGGTCAGAGGGAGAAGCAGACTTCCCGCAGAGCTGGGAGCCTGATGTGGGGCTTGATCCCAGGACTCCGGGATCACCATCTGAGCTGAAGGCAGTGGCTTAACCAACTGAGCCACCCAGGCGCCCCTTTTCATCTCTTTTTAAATGGCAAATTTTTATTGCAATTCAAAAAAGGAGAAAGTGGAGAGTAACTCATTTAAAATGTAAGCTGTTGAAAGATGAAGGAAGTGGTATTTTTCTGGTGTCCAAATCATGTGATGCTTGTCCTAAATACTGCTGCACTCGTCACTTGGAAAAGAAGACTAATCCTATTTGTAATATGCCATTTTGTAGTGTGTAACTTCTTACTATTTCTTAATTACAGAGATGTCAGTAAATACTACAAACTCAGCTATTTAAGTATTTGATACTTTTGAAAACCCATGTCTTTTCATCCATTAGACAAAACAGATTTATTTACAAGATTCTATTCATTTTCTTAAATGAAAATAAAGATAAAGTGGGATGGACTGAAAAAATCACAGCCTAAGTCAGCGAGTCATGTTTAAAGAGAATAAATATTGGATAAACATAACGCAATGTGACTGATTAAAAAATACTGTATAGAGTGATCTTTAAAAATCATGATGGAAAGAAGGCAGCTTCCACTTAAAAGAAAAGCATCACTGATTTCCTAATCAACTGAGAACACCCACGGGGGTAATTACAGGCCACTCTCGTCATTAAACATGGTCTGCAAAATCCATCTAAATCAAGTAATCACCCTGTTGATTAAAAAACAAAAAAGCAAACTGCTAAAATAATCTGATACATTCCTTATAGAGGAAATGTGAGATGATCTGAGAATATCAGATGTGGTGGAGGAATTAATAATACACCCAAAATTCTCTTCTCAAAATCTTTGAGTGGTGTCCAAAGTGGTAGAACAATCTGATTTTCAATTTTATAAATTTGTGGTTGCTTCTCACCTGGTGTTCTCAGTTATCTCTTCAGAGTTGCTATATTTCTTGGTTTGGGGCACAGAGTGGTGCCGGAAGCAAAGAAAAAAAAGCCAGGAAACCTATGATCTATTTGGGGAGTAAGGCCAAAAATAGAAGGCAAAATAAAGATTTAGGTAATAGGACAAGTTAATGCTAGACGAAATGCCATCAGATAGGATATGATGAATTGCCAAAGAATTTTGCAAATGGTAATTGCAGCAATTCAAGTAGGGGAAATGGCACTAGACTAGGGTGGTCTGAAAAGACATCAAGGACCACATGGGATTTGACCCAAGCCTGAACGGTGAAATATGGCTCAATGAAGAGGGCAAAGAGGAAGACTGATTGGCAAACTACCATTGGGTAGTTTGCCAAATCTGACCTCCAGACTGTTGTTGTACACCTGCGGAACCAAGAATGGATTGTACATTTTTAGATGTTGAGGAAAACAAAGAATGATATTTCACAACACTGAAGATTATATGAAATTTAAACATCAGCGTCCATAAATAAATGTTATTGGCACACAGCCACTCTCTATTGTTGATATGTTTGGCTGATTTTGTGCTAGGGTGGCAGAGTTGAGGAGTTAAAACAGACACCTAATGGCCCACAAAGTCTGAAACTTTCACTGTCTACATCTTCACTGACAAAGTTTGCTGAATCCTGGGGTCATAGACCACTGGGCAATAAGGCTGGAAAGAGATGCTAGCTGGCCTGTAATAGACCAAGCTGTGGAGATAAAGAGGAACCACTGAAGATTTTGCGTGTAAGGGGAAGCCACACTGTTTCCTAAACGTATCACCTGAGCTTGCAAATGTTTGTTTAATCAACAAAGGAACAAAATTTTTCAGATTCCTAAGTGCTCTGTTGCTTTCTTGTTGCTTTTTTTTTTTTTTAAGATTTTATTTATCCATTTGAGAGAGGGAGAGAGAGAGAGAGAGAATAAGAAGGGTGAGGTAGACTCCCCACTGAGCGAGGATCCTGATGCAGGGCTCAATCCCAGGTCTCCCGGGATCATGACCCGAGCCGAGCGGAAGGCAGATGCACAAACGACTGAACCACCCAGATGACCTCTATTTGTTGCTCTTGAATAGAAAGAATGGCTTTTCTGTATGGGATGTGGCCCTTGACTCTCTTGGGTTGTCCATCCTAACTTCACAGTGGTGAACCGTGAGCAGCGGTGACAGATTTTGACACTGTTGGACACAAAACAATACTTTGTGTTTGGAGGCTTCTCTAAGAGTATATTTAGATGACTTCTTCTTGCACCATTCTTCTTTGGATTGCATGACTTTGCTCTTCTACCTTTCCTACTATAGCCAGTCATAGCTACAGAAAAAGCGAGGGTTTGTATTAACACAAGAAATTAGCAAAAAAATCCTAGCTCTTTCTAGAGGGTTTGTGAGCGCCAAATCATTAGAGAAAAAATGGTTCAGGCAAAACAAACTACAGAAGGAGGCCAGCTGTGAGACCCTGTCCTGTGGGAGTTTCCATCAGATCCACCATAGATACATTTCAAATATTAGATTTCCACTCTAATATTTTAAGACAGTATGTCATCAAACCTCACTAAGAGGTGAAATCTAAGAAGAGTGTACAGAAACACACATGGGAAGAACCTCACAATAAAAGGAAAACAAACTCTAAGAAATGTGGTTGAGAAATATCAGACTCAATTAATAATGGAGCCATCAATGGCCTTAGAGAAATCCAATACAAACCAAATTCCAACTACCCGCCAATGCTTCCAGCCATATTTACTTTCAATTGATTATATTTTTAAAAGATCTCAGGGGGCAATTGTTTAAGAAAAACAAATTTGGTTAAAACCTAGAACATTAAAGAACATTAATTTCAGATTTTTCTCTTTATTAAAAACAGATTTTTTTTCTTTTTGATTCATTTGAAAAAAAATTGAGAAAAGATGAGAACTTCCAATAGGAAGAGTAGAGCTGAGAGGAAGTTGAGAGAGAACATTAAGAGAGAAAGAAAATATATAGTATTTGAAAAATGCAGTTCTAAAGCATGCATAACTTGTTTTGGAGTCCATCCCAGATAAGTATGAGTATAGTCAGGGATAATGATGAATTCTGTATTAGAACTATGTAAAGTTTTGAAAAAGCAGTAAGCTCAAGGCTTGGGAATGCAAAATGGATGACATTTTAGAATGTTCTGCTATCCAAAATGGAGGGAAATGAAGCTTAACCCACATGTCAATATATTCTCATATATATCTGAAAGGGCACATTCATAGACATACTTGGACACAGATATCCGTATAGACATGTACACGGACACTGACAGGATAGGCATGTGCTTTAGGGTATGAAAAAGTTCCGAGGTCATTGCACTGTAACAGTGTAATGATTTCTAAGAAGAAAAAAAAATCATTTCCTATTCTGGCTCAGAATGTAAAAAAAAAAAATGACTTTCTCATAACATTGTATAATGGATCTTCCAGTCACAGTCTCCTATGGAAG
Source organism: Nasua narica (assembly GCA_028533885.1). Lineage (NCBI taxonomy): Eukaryota > Metazoa > Chordata > Mammalia > Carnivora > Procyonidae > Nasua > Nasua narica. The sequence goes on from CM052798.1 coordinate 56,301,595, forward strand.
CATAATTTATGTAGTGGATGACAAGAAGAGTTTTATGATATCTGGAATTCATTTAAAATCTTTAGATGGGAAAAATTGAGATCCAATTAAAGCCTTAATAAATGACTCTGTGTTGAATATAAATATATTAAATTAATATGTGTGCAAGATGAAATTGAAAAAGTTATGGGAGTCTTCATTTTAATTCTATTTCTATCAGGAAACTGTGTAACTCTGAGAATTACTTGGTAATGGGGCTGTTTACAATGAAGCATAACTGAATTTAAATAGGACATTTTAGCCCAGGACTGGTCATAACTCATGAGGTCTCAGCCTTAAGGCATGTTGAGATCTTATTGGTGAAAGGCCTGTGAGGAGAGGGAAGATGGACCAATTGGAGCCAAGAAGGGCCCTAGGGAGACCCAGGTAATGATAGGACCAGCCTCCAAGTATCTTTCCATGAAGGAAGCAAGGGCAGTCAGGTTGCTACAAGGCAGGCTCCATTTTGTAGGTGAGATACAGTAGTCAGAGTCTTTGGTGGGAGGTAGTTCTCATGGGCAGAAGGTGGTAGCAGCTTGGTTGTATGGGGGATCTGGATGGGATGGGCAGTGTCTTTGTTAAAGGACCCAGCTGCTGAGGGGTGATAGATACAAGGTGAAGGTACTTATCCTGTACACTCTGATAGAGAGATCTATCTTCTACATATTTACATCCTTGCCCTTGGTTTTATATCCTAGTGTGTACCTTAGGGGGATATGTACTTACCCTAGCTTTTCTGACTACTAAACTTAAGACAAGAGACGAAATCTGAATGGTGACCAGAGATTGGCTCCTAACATACTGGGCAACTGAATGCAGCAGTTAAGAGGGTACACCTGGAAGTGAAATTACCCGAGTTCAAAATCCCTGTTCTCCCACTGACCAGCTGGGGATGACAACATCCATATCCATGTTGTAAAGATCCAATTGGTTATTGTATATAATTGCAACGTGCAACCAGTTCGTTATCTTTGGAAGTAGGTTTTTGGCTTAAGTCACATACTTGGGACTTGGAAAATTGTGCTACCTCCATGGGATAGACTAAGCTATTCTTGTAAGTTTGGTAAGTTATAAAACAAAAAAAGATCCTGGCCATACCCTCCCCCCATCTTCCCACAAATCTGGCTGCACCTTCATTCCCCAGTAGCTTCAGAACCTGTTTTTATTTCCATCCAACTGCTTTCCCCATCTAATTGCTGTCCATCTGAGACAGTGATTGTTATGGTTTTGTAAAACTTCTACCCAGATTTATAAAACTTCAGTTCAGATTTATTGTAGAATCTACTGAGTTTGTTTTTAGGTTGTTATAAACATGCCTCTATTCCTATCTATATTTAGGCATAACTGTGGATGTGGATCAAAAATACAACAATTTGGGAAGTGTGGGTATGGATGAGTGGTAGTTTGATTGAGAGAGCCATACCCAGACCGATGGAGCTGGCAAAGCTCTCATTGTGCCCTCACTTGGCTATACTCAAGTCACAAGATGCTATGTTTTTGCCTCATCAATGTTTATCTCTTTGAGACATTCAAGGTGAATGGCAATCATCCTATTCATCCTCTCCTACAAGCTATCTTTAGTCAAAAATCCCCCGCCCCCCATGAAGAGCTACCATTTTGAGAGTTTTTATAGTGCCAGGAATTGAGGTGAGTAGACTTATAAGCATCATCTTATTTAATTTTCACAAGGATAAATAGTACTTTGTAAAGTAAACGATAAAGAGAGGTTAAGAAACTTGAACAAGGTCACCCAGTGAGGAAATACTCAGCAAGGTTGCCCACTGGAGTCAGCTGGGTTGTTGCCCGGACCTGCAGACTTTCTGGAGAGAGAATGATGTGCTGTGCCCACCCTTGCTACTCTTACCTGCCACCCTGCCGGGTTCCATCTCTCTTTCCTTAGAGCTTTGCTTCTACTTTGGTAAAGGACCTTACCATGTTATAATATCATGTATCTCTTATCTTTCCCACTTGACTGAATCTGAGGTGATTCGATGAAAATCATTCTCTCATTCCTGACAGGTTCTGTAGCACCTCAGTAAGGTTTTTGTTTTTGTTTTTTTCTCCCCTCCAGTTAGTGGTAGCTCAAAAAAGATTTATCTTCTAGTAACAGTTCAGTAAAGGTTTGTTGAATTCATAAATGAATAAAATACTGAGTTTTCCTGGCTTACTAAAGATCATGAACTAAAGCAGTGTTTTAAAATATGCAGTTCTAAAAAAAATATACAGTTCTGATCAACCAAATAGAGGAAGCTCTTACTAAATTACTGATCAGAGTTCTTACTGAAAATGGAGCAGATCTCTGAAGCATATGGAGGGGCTGGAGGAAGGAGTGGGAGAGCAGGGAGTGGTCCCTTAGGGAGACTGAAAAGAGGGGCTTTCCCTGGGAGCAGGTAGTCTGTTCACTCTTAGTGTTTCCAACACGTTTCCTGTGGTGCCTCCTGCTCTCTCAGGATTCTGAATATTCTCACCAAGAAAACACCAAATCCCTTGAAAGTCTGGTTTCTGCCTTGTGGTTTGTGAGCCAATCTCATGACGTCACAGCCACCAGCAGCCCACAGTGCTTTTCCTGACTCCATGTAGGCAGACCAGACAAGGCTTCTAGCAAGTGAAAGCTCTTTTGGGTAAATATTTTGGGCCTGGTTTTAAGATTTCTCTGACAGACCAAGTGGTGGAAATCTGTGTATATATACAGAATGCTCTCTCTCCCTTCTTCAGCTATGTGTGTGATGTCACTTTCCTCAGAGAAATAATTCTGTTTCTCTTAGCCAGTTCCTTGCTTGGGAATTGGGCTCTCCTTGTTGATTTTCACTCCAAAAGGACTGCTAAGGAGGGGTGGAAAGAACCCAAAACTTAACTTCTCCCAGGCCGTCTGCCTCTTAAAGCTGTTCTATCACCTTTTGTTTTATCATCAGAGACTTCAGGTTGGATGAAGAATGGCCTTTCTGCATTTCCAAGCCTAAGGGGAGAGCTTAGTTTTAACCTTGTTACTTAAGTTGCAAAGAAGTTCATTCAAATTCTAAACTTGGGGGGTGGGGGGGAAGAACAAAGTCCAGTGCTTGCGGGCACAAACACAATTTATATACATATATAATCAATGTGTATATATGAGAATTCATTACATTTTCATATATATAAATTCTATTTACTGTATATTTATGTATACACACCTTTTTAATCAACGCACAAGCTCAAATAAAGAAAGTAGTGCATACATACAGACGTGCACATTCACATAAAACATGCAGTGTAAGTTTCCTGGCGTCTTTGTTGATAGGTACTTGTGCTCCCTTATTAGTGGCAAATTATTAATTTTAGATGAGCTATCACAGCATTTTTAAGCAGAGGGAAGGTTCTATCGTTAAACAGCCCAGGGAGAATTTCATCTGCTACTTTTGAAGAATCCTCTGATGCGCCCAAAGCCTGTAGAAGGGTGATTCCAAACCCACTTAACTTTTTTAAAAACTGAAATGTCTGCAAGGGGTTCTCTGATCTGCTAGAGGAGACCGAATCGAGGAGTAGAAAAGGGCGCTTTCTCTCCCCAGCAGGACCCGGATCCCTGCCTGCTGCTGAGCAGACTTTGTATACGTTGAGCCACAGAGCGTTTATTGGGGGAAAAAAAAGAGAGAGAGAGAGAAGAAAAAAGTAGCAAGCATCGAGGGGCTGCCGCGGGAGACCCGGACGGCACGTAATCCGTGGGCGGGGTCTCGGAGGCCGCCAGCCAGTGGACGGGCCAGGGGGCGGGGCCGCGGCGCGGGGGGCGGGGCCTGTGCCCGCGCAGCTCGCACCGCGGTCCCCTTATTTGGATCTGCGGGAATGTGGGCTGGAGCGGTCCTGCAGCGGTACCAGCCTCCAGCCTGTCGCCGGGACTGCCCCTGACCCAGGCGCGCCCGCTGCTCGGTGGCAGAAGGGCCGGCGGAGCGCCATGGCCTGCATCCTGAAGGTAACGACTGGGATCTGTGGCTAGGACGCGTGGTTGGCCAGTCCCTTGCTGCTGAGAGGCAAGGAGTCAGCCGCGGTCCCACCGCATCCTCATGTCAGTTGTCTTTTCCTGGCATTGATTTTCTTTTTGTTCCTTTGGCAAATGCATATGGAGGGAGATTCTGAAACATGCAGCTGGCACGGCTTCTCTTCCCACCATTCCTGCTTGCTCGCGCCTGCATTGAAGGAGCTGCAGACTGTTGGCTCCAGGGGAGAGCAGGGCTGTGTGCCGAATAATGGGGATGGCAGGGAGGGGAGGGGAGGGGTGCTCCCGCGGGTCCCGCGGCTCTGTTGCCTGAGGCCTTTCAGGGGCCAAGGAGAATGGAGAAGAGTCTGGGCATGGGTTACTGGTGGTAAGGGATATAGCACTTTGAATGGGGGTGAGAGTGAGCAGAGGGGTGCTGTTGAACATTTGATCTCGTGAAGACAGAAACTTCTGAGTTTACAGGTAGTCCCTTAGGAATGAGTTTTCTTTGCGATCTGCTGGCTTTATGTACCATTAACTTTATTTGGAAAAGTTCACAGAAGGACGTTTTTATTAGTAGAGAATTTCTGACCCTTCCTTAAGCTCGTAAATTTGAACAGACCCAGTGATTTCACTCCATATCAGACTCCGCCGAACCACCCCTTCTTTGTTGAGTTTTCTTTCCCAAAGTCTGGGTTCTGAGCCCGGAGCACGCAACCTCCTGGATTTACAGCTTTGTGGTGTCAGGTGGGAGATTGTGGGGTCAGTGCCTCACTTGAGAACTTTCCATTCCACAGGGAGAGGTGTTTTATTTGTTTTTTGTTTTCATTTTTCTCACTCCTGTCCCTCCTCATGCCTAACCTGACTCCTGACTCCCTGAATCATAAACATTCACAGCCTGAAGGATTCCTAGGCCTTGACTGGAAAATGCAAAGGCCTGTTTGTTCCAAGGTTGGGGGAGCTGTGTGTGATAGAGGAAAACATCACAAAAAGATTTTTGTTGTTGTTTATTGTGAAATAGTGTTTGTTCCTCTGTAGCATGATTTGAAGGCATCTACTGTTATACTAGTTACCTGTGGCATCTTGTCATCTTATACTATGCCTTAGTGTTAATGATACAAATCAGAGACTAACCTAGGGAAGGTTTTTTGTTCTTCCTCCCCTCCCCCCCCTTAGAGTAAAGGAGGTCAGGTATTTCTTGTGACTTTTCTGAACTTCCTCTCTTTGGTTTTGGAACATTTTCTGGGACATAACAAATGGTAGCAAGATCAAGAGGAAATATATAATACATTGGTATTACAATACAGGATTTTTAACTTGGAGACTCTTAGCACAAGGACTGAAATAAGACTATGAGTCATTCTTTAGTATTTATTATATTATTAGGTAAAAGGGAAATTGAGGAGCATGGCGTTTATCATTGGCCATCTTCTTTTGGTTTCTCCCTGCCTTATCTTGCACATGTTCCAAACATTTTTAACTAATACCCCAAGCTACACATGAATCTGATCCAGACTTTCTTTTCAAGCACCTCACATTGACCTCAGACTTTTGGGGGCACATCTGAGTTCTCCTTATCTTTCCTCCACTGAAATTCATCTGGGATGCAGACAGATAAACTTCAAAGAGGTTTGGATTCAGAAAGACCTTGGTCTGTATGCAGGTTCTGCCTGTTGCCACCTGTGTGGCCTTGGACAAGTTACTTAAATATCTCTGAGTCAGAGTTTCCTCAACATAAGATCAAAGCAATAGCACTTACTCCCCAAGGTTGTTGTGGGAATAAATTAAGATAGGGAGGAAAACTATTCTGTGGCATAGGCATTGATATGTGCCACTTTTTTTCTGTCATGTAATGATAACTACAGATTAATGAATATTTATCATATCTTCCACTTCTTTCATGTACTATAACTCTCATTCTTACATTAGACCCTGCAAGATGAGTAACATTGCCTAAAACCCCATTTTACAGATGAGGAAACTGAGGCACCTCAGTTTAAGAGATTTGCCCAAGGCAACAGGGTGACGGTTAAAGTGAGTGTGGGTTTAGACCCAGATCTGCCAGCCTTTCTTCTACTTTCATGCTGTTCTCTGTACTTTCCCAGGTGACCACTCTCTAAGATGTCCTGATACCATTCAGAATCCTTACCATGTTTGAGAAACAAAGTACCTTTGTGCAGTGATGGTCTACAGTAGGCCTTTTCCCCTTCTGGTCTTTGAAAGTCCATCCATGGTGGAGTGGAGAGTCCCGAGACCTGGATTCAGTGCAAGTCTGACCTCCCGTCCATGATTTTAGACAGTCACTGCAACTTGCTCATTTTAGAATGCAGATGATTATCATAATTATCTGACTGGGTTTTATGAAGGTGAAATGATGGACTTTTTTTTTTTTTTCTTTTTCTTTTTCTTTTTTTTCAACAAAACATTTTCTGCCATGCCAGCCCGTGGCTTGGTGTTGGCATCACAGGATGTATGAACCATTGGCTTGGTTTTCAAGTTGGTTATGGTATAGGAAAGGAGATGGAAGACTAAGTGAATGTTTATGTTACAACGTGAAGAGTAACATAGATCTGTGGAAGGCATACTACATGGTGGGAGAGAGCGATGAACCCTCCTACTGACTGCTCGAGACAGGCTTTCCACGTCCTGCATTGGAGCTCCGTTTTGGACACTGCATCAAATGTACTATCATGGAGCTTTTTGTTTTTGAAAGCTAACTTTTGAGGCAGTGTTAACTTTACTCTGTGAGTGAAAACTAATTTTCTTGAGAGATTTTTGAGGTCGATTTTATTATCCATTTTTATATATGAGAAAACTGAAATAGAGGTTGATTAAAATATCCTTATAGCCTACACAGTAGCGACCCTAAAAGTGGGGATCTCTGAGGAGCTAAGAGGAGAAGCCCATGCCATGACAGCTGGGGATGGTCCTTTGCAGCACACAGAACTGTCCTATTGAGGTACTGTGTATGGGGAAGGCCCATTCTGCCCCTCTGCAGAGCTGGCTCTCATAACAGAACCATGATTAGTATCTCAAAAATCATTAAATTGTGAAATACATATTCACATCGCCTGAGCTTTGAAGCTAGAACTATGTGGGTTTTAATTATGGCTACACCACTTTCTAATTGTGTAACCACAAGCAAGTTTCTTGATTGCACTCCTCTGGTTTCTGAAATGGGGATAATCATGCGTTCCTCAGCGGGTTATTCTAGGGGTTAAGTGAGACTATCTGCACATTAGAAAGCATAGGCTAGTTATACTTTAGTATAAACGTGAGTCCAAATCTTAGGTTCCTTTCTTGCCACGCTCCTGGTTAGACAGCCCCCCGGGGAGGCTGGGCTGTTGTGAACAGTTAAAGGAAGAACCCGTCTTTTTCCAAGGACTGTTTTTAAAGGTCTCGGTAAATTTTGATAGACAAGAAGGGCATCTCATTTGTATTTACTTGATTACTAGTGAAGCAAAACTTTTACATTCATGTTAGTCATTTGTTTTTCTTATTCTGTACATTAGAGATACTTAAAATTTTTCGTGTAATAAAACTTGTTTCTATTTTCTTTTATGATTTTACCTTTAGTTGGCAGGTCTAAAGATACTGGGCAGTTACTGGGCACAATATCTGGTGCACTTTTGGTACTTTGCAGTATTTGATGAATTGTATTCAGCTGTCTTTGTATCTGGCGCTAAAGGGCTCACTGAGTGGACATGTAGACAGAAGATGCTTATGAGTCATTGCTGCCTTAGCGCAGATCACGGTTTTGCCAGGTTGAGGAGACTCATGGACACGAAGCAGTTAGATAATAACATGACAGGTGCATTACTAAGGCACCGATTTCTTCCCTCCCAGTCACCTGTCCCCGTATAACATTTACTCGGATGGGAAATTGGATGACTGGTGATACCAAGTCATGAACTTGGTGTCTTCTCATTTACTTTTCTTCCCCCTGCTCCAGACCTAATTCTTCACCATATTGCATCAGTTATATTAGAAGATTCTCTCAAATCTGCCTATCACTCTCCATTCTTACTCTCTGCCTCATTCAGGGCCTAGTGTTTGCTGTGTCTTTTGAAGTAGCCTCCCTTTCTTCAGCCTCCACCAAATCTTGCCCATCTTCCACATCACTCTCTTGGTATTGTGCTAAAGTGCAGTACTGATCAAGCCATTGATAAGCCTGAAAGCTTGTTTTTGCTCTCCAGCCCCTGGGGGATGAACCCAATTGTTGGGCTCTAGCTCGGCATTCACTCACGTACCTTAACCATCTCGCCCCTGTACCCCTACCTGACCTCGCCACCTGTTGTTCCCTCACCCAGACACTTACCTACGCTCATCCCAGGCCTGTAGATGTGGCACTCCCTCATGGCTCCGTGTCATTGTGGGACAGTGTAAGGTTTAACAGCCTTGGCTCTGACGTCAGAGCAACCTGCTTCAGCAGTGAAGTCCATCAGCTTCCGCTTCCTCAGCTGTGGAACTGGAACAGAAGTCGTGCCGACTTCAAGTTATGAGGAATAAATGAGCTAATTCTGTAGAACAGAACCTGACATATCGTAAATCCTGGATAATCGTTAGCAATCCGTTGCTGCTGGCATGCCGTTTTCTCTGCAGGAAATTCCCTCTGCTATCACTTTTCCTCCAGCGACAAAAGTCCTGCTCATCTTTCAGCTCCTAGGTCAGTGTCCCATCTGCGGGGAAGCCTTCCTGTGCTTCAGCAGGCTTCCCCATGCTCCTGTGGGCTCAGTTCTTATCTCTGTAGCAGCAGCGATTACCCTGTCCTATCAGTTCGCTGTTTGCTTTCCCCGACTCTTCTGTTTGGGAACTCATAAAGGGCGGGGGACTTCAGGAGGTCAATCAGCTAGTGTTTGCTGAGCATGATGAGTGAATAGTGCTATTGGTGCCGGGGTCTTATGGACAGAGGTATGGGTGGCTGCCCAAATGAGTCTTGGGGACAGCAAAAGCCTTGTCTTAATACAACTTGGTATCCTTAAGAACCAGCCTGGCTCTCACTAAAGTGTTACCTAAATGTTTGTTGACTGCATCAATACATTAATGTATTTGTTTTTTGTTTTTTGAGATGCAATTTCTAGACATGGGCCTAACCTGTCCTCTTTTGTAAACGGCTGAATTTTTCATGGATATAGAATGGCTTTTTTCCCTCCAACATATAGGAGCAGGTTAGAGCTTATCAGTTATTTTTCTCCTTAAATTCCTTCTCTGTTTGCTTCTCGTACATCTGTTACTATGTCTCCTATAAAATCTGGAGCCAATTTGAAATCTGGAGGGAAGGGGAAGGCAGCACTGGACTGAAAGGAAGACACAAGGAAGTGCAGGAATGGCTTATCTTTTGTTATGATCATTTTGGTTCTTCAGGTTGACAGAAGCAAACAAAAAAGCAAAAGTAAAAACAAAACAAAAAAACCAACATCCACAATCCCAATTTGTGGTTCTCATACTATGAGGTCTCAAAGTGTTTGAAAACAGTCTGGCTTCGCTGAGCCTGGAAAGCCACAGAGACTTCATAGGTACACAGATTATAAATCTGAAACTCTAAGATCACCCCAGCACGTGGAACAGACAAGATACTTGGTCTAATAAATCTGCTAGGACGGTTCTGGGTTGCTGACGTCTGGGCAGTGGTCCTGGCTCATTTTCTGTCTTAAGGTGACTGAACGGAATACTTTTGCAACTTCCAATTGCACACTTTGGGGAACGAGTTTTCTTGTGGAGAAGCAACACTCTTTGGATAAATTGAGAACAATGGCAACAATAATAGTTACTATTTATTGAACACCTGGAGTGGTCAGGCTTGGCCCTGTGCTGAGTGCTTTATGTACATCATCTCATGCAAACTCGTATTATAATGAAGACACTGAAGTTCAGAGAAGCTAAGTAGCTTGTCCAAGTCTTAGGTTAGGTCCTGTGGTTAGTAAGTGGTGAAGATGGAATTCGCCTGGCTCTGCGTGGTTCTGTAGTGTGTCTTTTGCCTTCAGTGCGAGTTTAAGTGAATGTTTTGTGGGGACTTTGTTTATTTCACCATCTTCTACCGAGGCAATACTCAGTCTAGACAGCTTCCTAACACCCGCCTGGTCGGGATCACTTTTAGCAGTGTTGTTTTTAATCTGTTCCTTCTTCAGAGTTTCCTTTGTGACTGGGGAACTAGGGGAAATAGAGGGGCCACAGACACTGGGGACGTAAGAGAGTTCTAATTCTGCCTCCAACACTGAATAGCCCTTTGATCCTGCACAAGTCACATGACCCCTCCCCCTAGCCTGAGAAACCCACGCGTCCCTTTGGGGGTGGGAGTGAAGGAGAGGGGTCGTACAGAGGTAGATTTCCCTTTGGGCCAAGATACAAGGCCACTCCAAAGCTCTGGGAATAGGCCCTGGAATTTTGTATTTATAATTTTCTATTCATTTTCCTAAAGAGACCCACAGATCGTCTAAGCTTCAGGCTCCCTAACCTGGATCCGCTCTGGGGCGGCGTTGGTGTCCAAAAGAGCTAATGCTCACAGAGGCGCTCTTTAAAGCAGAATGCGCCGTACACATACGGCAGAACTATTATTAGTATTATTAATAGTCAGATAACAGCCCGAGTCGAGGAAACCTATCTTGGGAACTGGTGGGCTTTAAAGAAGGGTTTAGATTTGAGGAAAGCAGAGGGAGCCTATTAAGCTTTCTAGTAGATGACTGGGGAAAATTATGAAATCTCCTCCCCAGGAGGACAATTTCTATCTGTTTGTGAAAATTTAACACACGCTTGTGCCTGAGGGCTGGGAGTTGGAGGAGTTCTTTTCTGTTTCCTGGCTTCTGGGAAAAGTGGAGGAAGGCATTTTTCTAATTGGAGAGAGTAGATTTACAAGTGCTACCAGGATCCCATTACAGAAAGCTGCAGTTAGCTCCGGGTTATTAAAGGGCTCATTATTCAGTTTATGGATTACCCAGATCCTGTCCGTCCCCAGCCATTCCGATGTACACCTTTTATGCATTTTACTGCCAATTAGCACCTCTACCAGAGTCAGGAAAGGGAGAGGAGCTAAACCCCAAATTGTTTAATTCCTCTCCTCGTTTAACAGCTGTGTCGAGGGTTGTCAGCAGGAAGGTGGTTATAGGAAATGGCTCAAGTGAGGTGAAGGGATTATCTGTGCTTTCACTATTGTTTTCTTTTCCCTCAGCTCTAGGACCGATAGAGAGTCCTGGCTCTGGTTCTGATTTTAAACTGATTTGAAGTTGCCCCATCAGAGACCTTGGCCCAGGGTATCCAGAGATTCAATAAACAGGAGCCTCGGGGTAGGTAACATTCTCAGAGAGGCCCTGTGCCCCGGACCCCATCATCTCCGGGCCTCCTCTCATTTCCCGTGTGATGGGGAGGGGTGGGGGCTCACAACATCTGGTGCTTGGGAGAGTGGGGGAAGGTAACTCCCAGAGAGATGGCTTGGGGGCCAGGAAAGAGGGGTCCTTGGAGGGGTCCTTATACTTGAGTCATTCTAGTATTTGTGTAAAAAAGAAACGTATGTCTCTGCAAATACATAGGCAGTATAAATATATAAATAAAAATACATACCCACATTCATTCAATCAATTGTACCTTCCTATTCCTATTCAGATTTGAAAATTCCTGCACATAAAAATCCTTCTTGGAAGGCATTTCTAATTTCAGAGGCTATTTTTTTTAAGTGTATTTATTGACTGGGCCTTTATCGGACACAAAAATAAAAACTTATTTGGTTTGTTATGAAAACTGTATTTGCATCTCGCCCTGAGAAGATCCTAATCATGAGGGAATGGGAAGTAAGATATGTATGGCCTGCATTGGAAATGAGTCATGTTGTGGGATTAGAACGTGCACCTGGAGCTCATCTTAGGTTTCAAGGACTAGAATGAGCAAGGAAGTGTTCTGGGATGATCCCCCACCCTGGGACAAGTGGGATACACCCTTGCAGAGAGCAGAGGCTGCGGTTCCTCGAACTGTCATCTTTTGCTGTTCTTGGCCCCGCCAGTAGACTGACTATAGCGAGGGGTGAAAGTCTCTCTCTGAAGGTTTTGCCTCGTCAAGCAGGAAAAGTGGTAATCGGGAAAGAAGGGATGTTCTCTAGGGTGTGGGTGGTAAGAGGATTTTGGGTGCAGAGATCCGAGATGAACCAATGTCGAGTCTGATTCCAGCTTTGTGATGTATATGAGTCGTGATGGTGGTACGTCTATTTACTGCAGTGTTGTCCAGTAGAAATCTCATGCAGCTCACTTACATGATTTTACATTATCTAGGAGCCACTTTAAAACATAAAAGCAAAAAGAAACAGGTGGAATTTATTCGAATGACATATTCCATTTAACCCAATATATCCCAAACATTTTCATTTCAACGTGTAATCAATATAAAAATTAATGAAATATTTATATGTTTTTTGTTAAGTCTTCAAAATCAGGTGTACATTTTGCCATTACAGCATATCTCAATTTTCACCAGAAATTTAGATTTTATAAAATGTACAGCCAAAAAAGTAGGTTCACATGTTCAGGTTGCTCCAGAGATGCTCAAAAGTTTCCCAAGACTTGAATTGAGTATTAGTTTTTAAGTGTAAATAAAATAAAATGAAATTAAAAGTGTGGTTAAAACGTGGTTCCTCAGTCACGGTAGCCATATTTCAAAATCTCTGTGGGCGATTGTCGGTAGCGGTTACTGTCCTGGACGGCATGTTTATCCAGGTCTTCATTCTCACCATCAGAAGGGACCACTAACCAGGGATGGAGGCAGTGAGAGCAGTGGAAGGGGGTGAGAAGAAGGATTGCCTGGGGGTGCAGAAGGGGAAGGCACTCCTGTTGGTCAGACTTTTGGCAGCCAAAGGGAGGCAAATGATGAGCAAGTCATGGGTGCTGGACCCAGGGACACACTGGAGCCTTTCTTGAGTCCTTGGAATTTTACCTAAAATGGAGTCCTAGGTTTTTCCACATCCTGAGACCGGTTGGCCCCTCAGATGTTGAATAGCTGTGAATTCTACCGGGGAGTGCGGCTTTGGATTCAGTGTGGTAGTGTGAACTCCTGTAGGTCAGAGACAGACACTTTCATCTGAGCCATTCCTTTGCTCCAGCAGGGTGCTCCACACATGGCAGCAATTTGGAAATCGGGAATAAACCACGTGTCTTCTTTTAAGTCAAGAGAGTAAGGTGATTGGCATTCCTTTGTACAGGGTGCTTATTTTTCACTGCTTGTTTGTCTGTATATAAATTCAGCACTATGTGAGTAGCTGTGTATCCAGTGGTGCTTAGCGCGAATCATTTTGCAAACTCACAGCTCTGTTTTGTCTACACTGGTGCGTTACGTGCCTGCCCCACTCCACCTTGTCTTCTTGGATCATGAGATGCACACTTCGTTAGACTAATGGCAGTAGCTGCCATTTGTCGCATGCCTTTCCTTGGGCAGACAGCCTCCCAGATATTTTATAGCTATTTATTATCTCACAAGATTTCAGGACGGGCGTTATTTACTTTAGTTGGACTGACCAGGGAGCTCTGGTTCGTATAGCTGAACGGTTTTGCTAACACAGGAGTGCTAGACCAGGAGCCTCTAACTACAGCCCTTGGGCCAGATCCCTTGTTGCCTGTGTCTATATAGCGCTGTATGGCCCACAGTTAAGGATGGGTTTTGCATTAAGGGGTTGAAAAAAAATTGAAAGCAGAGTAAGATTTCATGATGTGGGAAAATGTAGGAGAGTCAAATATCCGTGTCCATGAATAGTTTTCCTGGAACAATGTGTTTATTTGTTACTTAGTGTCTATGTCTGCTTTCCCGCTACAGTAGCAAAGTTGAGAAGCTGGCATTTGGACCACAGAGCCTTAAAAATTTGCTGTCCCTTTGCAGATAAATTGTGCCACCCCTGTGCTGGGCTGTTAAATCCCTTCAGCAGACTGTAAGGGCTGGGGTCAGGGCCGGCGCGGGGTCTCCCATCGATCTTCAGCCCTCGCCCAGGGGGCCCCACACTGATCACGGCTTGGGGATTTACCGAGCGTGGAGCCAAGTGCTCCTTGTGGAAGAGGAAACGAAAGCTTAGGGAGGAGATGTAACTCCCCAAAGCCCCATGGTGGGGTTGGAATTCAGACTCCAGAGTCTCCCAAGTCTGTGGCTTCTGACAGATAGACTGACCACAAGTGCTGAGCTTGAACTGCACTGGGAAACCTGAATGGCCTGTTTGATCAGAGGTTGCTAAGCCCCACACCCAGATTTATGACTCCGTACCTCTGGGTTGGGGCTCAAGGAGTTACGGTTCTGACAAGCCTCCGGGTGATGCCGATGAGGCCCCTCTGTGGGCCACAGCCCTGACATCCTACATCCCGCTCAAGAAATAGTTGTTGAGGGATCCGTGAGTGGCTCAGTCGTTTAAGTGTATCCCTTCGGCTCAGGTCATGATCCCAAAGTCCTGGAGCAAGTCCCACATCTGACTCCCTGCTCAGCGGGGGATCTACCCCTCCCCCTTCTTGTGCTCGCTCGCTCTCTCTTTCTCCCTCTGACAAATAAATACATAAAATCTTTAAAAAAGAACAACAACAACTATTAGTTGTTGAGTTGTGGAAAGCTTCAAATGCGTGTGGCGCCCACAGAAACTGACAAGAATTTAAGTCAGTTTAGAAATTTAAGTCAAGTGCATTCTAATAAGCTTTTTTGGCATTATAATAAATTTGATTTCTTTCGTTACTATTCTTGTTAAACCCCAAGCTTTATGATGCCATGAATATTGAAACACATGTACCTCTGTGTCCAACAGCAAGGGGCTGGGGGGGTGAAATGAACCCCTTGCTGGTGGCACTCCTCCCTTGTTTCTGGAAACTTAGTTTCTTTCAAATCAGTTTCAAAGTCAGTTTATGTTGATTTATAATCCAGGACTTTGGTTCCTGCCGTGATTGTAAGTCAAACCCTTTCTTGTGCTCTGTTTCCGCCCCGGTGTACCACCCCCATCCCCCCAGGTCCATTTCTCTGCTGGGGGTGCAGGAAACTGCTTCTGTAGTCAGATTGTCGTGGCTTTGGCCATGAAAGGTAATGCATTAGTGCTAGAGTTCACTATCTTAATTATTGGCTCTCCTCAGTCTCATATTTAAAAATTGAGACTCATTGTTTAAGGATTAGGAATGGGGAGAATGAAGACTAGCGAAAGATGATAGTTTTTTTTTTTCCATGTTGATGATTCACAGCCTTGTTTGGGATTTTAATAAGTAACACAAAACATTGGAAACTGCTGATTTAATCTCTTCTTATAGGCTCATATTGGCATAAAGAAAATAAATCTCTTAAGGTATACATTTTTACTTTCTCCTGGTATTTCCATGCCTCTATTCATTGTGCAGCTCATTCCCTCCATCCCCCCTTTTCTGAGTTCCCAAACCCCCATGACTCCAATCCACATGGCTCTCAGCTGCAGACATTTATGGCAGAAGCAAAGCTAAATCTACAGACACTGACCAGAAAAGACGGGGAAACTGGAGATGGAGCTGAAGAAAATATTGTTTATCTCTAATTGTGTTGTCATAATTTTTCCAGACAAAACAAAACACTGGCATTTTGTGGAGAATTTTCCTGATTTTCCTGATGTGTGACTGTGTCCAAATTGCTTTAGGAGCAATATTTAATATTTTGTGCAAGTTCATTTTTGGGGCATGAGTCCAATTAAATTATTGAAAGCAAAAAAAAAGGGGGGGCGTCTGAGCCCCTCCCCAGTACAGTTGTTATAGGGATCATTAGTTAGTATGTGTAAAGAACCATAATCTCAGCTCTGTAGAAGGGAAGCCTTATAGTACTCTATTACAAAGTAGATAAAACCCTCTCACGGGGTCCCAGGCTATAAGGCATTCCATTAGGAATTCTTTGGGAAATGCGACTCATTTCTCTGCCTGGTATAAAACCATCAGGATGGTGTTCATGACAGCTCAGGGTTGTCATCCCCCTCCCCTCTGCCGTGGCCTGGAGGCTGACTTTACAACTGCTTCTGTTTGCTCTTTTATTGCTGACCTTCTCGACCTTGTGGCCCTTTCTTTCTCCCGATTTCCAGGAGAAAATTCATTCCCCTGAAGCAGCAATTACCTGCCGCCTTTCGCCTGCTGCCTTATTTATTCTTCTCTCATTCTTTCAGGTGGGAGTAAGAGAATCTCTCTCTTCTACCCTGGTTTATGCCACTTAATGATTTGTTCCTCAGCTGGTTTAATGTTTATTTAATTCTTCCATGCTGTTTAACCCCAGCAGCCTGGTTGATGGCTTAAGCTGAGCCAAGATTTCTGCTTGTGACTTATAACTTGTTGATAGAGTAAGGTTTGTTTTCCGCTTATCCATGTTGAACTCTTGGTATTAAAACCTTGTTTAAAGAAATGACGTCCGAACCATATACCACCCTAG
The DNA here is from genome assembly GCA_028533885.1 of Nasua narica. NCBI lineage: Eukaryota > Metazoa > Chordata > Mammalia > Carnivora > Procyonidae > Nasua > Nasua narica. Next base: position 56,317,925 of record CM052798.1, read on the forward strand.
ATTTCTGTATTAGAAAAATCGAAATTCGTTGTATGTTCTAGATTCGTGTAGGTGAAAGGGGTCTGTATTTGACCTGTTTTTCCCTTTTCCCTTCAGTAAACAGAGGCTTATGAAGAAGTTTATCATCAAGCACTTAGAACCCAAGTACAGTGGGTGAAAAGAGGGTAGAAGGCATGGAGATGAAGGAGAAGCTGAGGATTTATTTTTTTGTTTTTGTTTTAAACAATTTTATTTTATTTATTTTTAACTTTTTTTGTTAAAAAAACTCCACAGCCAACATGGGGCTTGAACTCATGACTGTGAGCTCAAGAGTTGTGTGTTCTACCCACTGAGCCAGCTGAGGATTTAATTCTTTACTAAGGGAAATTGAGTCTGCATGGATGATAATATTATTTGTGACAAGAGCTTACATTTACTGAGTGCTTACTGTTTTTATTGAGAGCTTTATATTTTTGCATTGTCTCCTTTAATCAAGCTCAATACTATTATTATCAAATCTATTTTACCTGTGAGGAACCCTGAGGCTTAGACAAAGCTCTTCTGCTTTGCCCAACCCTGTGGCTAGTGAGAAGAGAATTTATGTAGCCATATTAGTTTTATTAACTATTTTACTATTATTTAAAATTTTTTTTAATTTTTTATTTTAGTTCCAGTATAGTTAACAGACAGTGTTATATTAGTTTCGGGTGTACATTAGAGTGATTCAACAATTCTAAACATCATGACTCAGTGCTCATTATGATAAGTGTACTCTTAATTCCCTTCATCTGTTTCCCCCATCCCCCACTCACCTCCCCTTCTCATATGCTTTATTTTATTTCATTTCATTTCATTTCATCATTTTACGTAGGGCTTGAACTCATGACCCTGAGATTAAGACCTGAGTTGAGATCAAGAGTTGGATGCTTAACTGACTGAGCCACCCAGGCACCCCGATATGTTTTATTTTAAATGAGTACCCTCATTTAAAGTTTTTTTTTTTTAAAGATTTTATTTATTTATTTAATAGAGAGAGAACACAAGCAGGCAGAGAGGCAGGCAGAGGCAGAGAGAGGAGCAGGCTCCCTGCAGAGCAAGGAGCCCGATGCGGAACTCGGTCCCAAGACGCTGGGATCATGACCTGAGTCAAAGGCAGCTGCCCAACCAACTGAGCCACCCAGGCGTCCCTAAAGTTTTTTTTTTAACAAGAACATTCTTTTTACTCGAGGCGTACTTCAGAATACATGGTTCTTAAAGATATATATAAAACATTCCGTCCGAGAAAAATAGAACACACGTTTTCTGCAAGTACACAGGAGAATCTGCTGGTTAAATCACGTAAAAGGAGACATAACAAATATTATGAATTTAAGATGAAAATCATACCAAATATATTTTTCAACTACAGTGGTTCAAAACTAAAGATCAACAAAAAAACCAAGTTGGAAAATCTACAATGTAAATATTAAATATTTAATATATAAATATTAAACAACACACTATTGCACAAGCAATGGGCTAAATAAGAAACAGCAAATCAAATATGTCTCAAAGCAAAAGAAAAGAAAGGCAATATTCCAAAACCTATGGGATGAAGCAAAAGCAGATGTTAGAGTGAAATTTATGCTACAAATGCTTGTATTAAAAAAAAGAAAGTTCAAATAAACAACTTAACATTACACCATAAGGAACTAGAAAAAGAAGAAACTTAGCTGAAATTTTTTAGTAAAGGCAAGAAAAAACAAACAAAAATCATAAATAAATAGGGGCGCCTGGGTGGCTCAGTGGGTTAAAGCCTCTGCCTTAAGCTCAGGTCATGATCCCAGGGTCCTGGAATCGAGCCCCGCGTCGGGCTCTCTGCTCAGCGGGGAGCCTGCTTCCCCCTCTCTGCCTACTTGTGATCTCTCTCTCTGTCAAATAAATAAAGAAATCTTTAAAAAAAATCAGAAATAAATAAAATAGAGACCTGAATAAACAATAACATAACACTGAAAGAAATGACCAGTTTTTCTAAAAAATATTGTTATTAGCTAACATTTATTGTGCACTAAGGCCTGGGTCTTATTTCTAGCACTTCACACTTATTAACTCATTTAATCTCTGTTTTCCAAGTAAGGAAATCGAGACACAGAGTGGTTAAGGTCACCAAACTATTTCTGGCTATGGTGAAACCCAGGCGCTTTGGCTCTGGTATCTGAGTATGTAATAAACCCGCACATGGCCACACACCTTGTTTTTAAATGTTGTTGTTTATGTTTGTTTGTTTTGGTTTTTTGTTTGTTTTTTGCCACTTTTATGGTTTACCTCTTAGTACAGAGAATCACTTAGGACTATTGAAATCCATTCCAGGGACGCCTGGGTGGCTGGGTCGGTTAAGCTGCTGGGGTTGAGTCCCACATCGGGCTCCTTGCTCAGTGGGGAGCCTGCTTCTCCCTCCACCTGCTCTGCCTGCCGGTCCCCCTGCTTGTGCTCTCTCTCTCTCTGACAAATAAATAAAAATCTTAAAAAAAAAAAAAAAATCCATTCCAGTATGAAATCAACCCACATCAAAGGAGGTTATGTAAATAAAAAAGGTTGCTTGATTTTTGACTTGAGAGAAACTGAATTAAAAAAAATTTGAGTGTTTGTTTTCCCTTTGAAGAATTTGTATCAGATCACACTTCAGAAAGACCCTTTTAGGTTGTCAGATGTGGAATTAATTTCTTTGTGAAGATGGGATTTATATTTGAGCCTAAGGCCATCATTCTGACTGGGCGGAGAATGCCAGGCAGTTTTCCCTCTTGACTGCTCTCCATGTTCTCCCTTCCACTTATGTCCCCCTGGATAACTGGGCAGCTAGAGTGATCCTTTAGAAAGTAAATCAGATTATAACAGTTGCCTGTCTAAATCTTTTCATGGCTTTCCATTCCACTTGGGACAAAATCTAAATTCCTACCCATGGCTCACTATGCTCATGATCTTGCTTTTGCTTATTTGAAAAATCATCTCCTATACCTTAGTCCCCTGCTCATTTTCATTCCATCCAGTTCTTGGATCATGTCAAGTTCCTTTCTGCTTCAGAGCTTTTGGGCTGTTGTTCCTCTGCCTTCCATCCTTGCCCCCAAGTTCTTTTTGATGCTATCTCTTCCCCTCTTCTATGCCCCCAATTAATGCATTGCCTCAGTAGGCCTTTTGCTGATTATGCCAATAAAATATAATTCTTCCAGGGCACCTGGGTGGCTCTGTCAGTTAAGCGGCTGCCTTCAGCTCAGGTCATGTTCCCAGGGTCCTGAGATGGAGTCCGAGTTGGGCTCCCTGCTCAGTGAGGAGTCTGTCTCTCCCTCTCCCTCTGCCTCTAACGCCAGCTTGTGTGATCTCTCTCATGCATGAGCATGCTCTCGCAAATAAATAAATAAGGTCTTTAATATATATATCATATATATTTATATTTAAAAAATATATTTTAAAATTTATATTTTATAATTTTTTATAAATTTATATTTTATAAAATTATAAATTTTTATAAATTTATATTTTAAAATTTAAATTTAAAATTTATATTTATAAAATATTTTATAAATATATATATATATAAAATTTTCCTTTCTTCCTGATATTCCCTATTATGCTCCCCCGTTAATTGTATGCGTAGCACTTTCTTAATATGTGAATTCATGTGTATTTGTTTGTTTACTTGTCAGTCAAAAGACTGAAAGGGAAGGGATCATGATTATATTATTCATCACTGTGTATCTAGCATCTAGCACAATGCATTCAACAAACTAATGAATGGTTGAATGAATTAAATTGCAGACAAAAAATAAAGAAAAAGACATGCAAAGATACGGCAGCATGAGGCATGAAGCGACAGGTGATTTTGGGGAGTAGTAAAGGTTGTGGGGATGCCAGGGTGGCTCAGTTGGTTGAGTGTCTGACTCAGGCCGGGGTCTCAGGGTGGTGGGAGGGAGCGCTGTGTCAGACTCTGCGCTCAGCAGGGGGTCTGCTTGGGCTTTTCGCTCTCCCTGTCCTACCACCCTCCCCCTCATCTTAGATAAATAAATACATCTTAAAATAAAGTTGTGGAGATGGCTGTCACTGGCTTGGTTTTGGGACCTGGAGGTGTTGATATGTATGGGATTAGATCATGAAGGATTATGTGGGTCCTGCCAAGGAGTAGGGACTTTATACTCTGGAAATAAGGAAACACTGATGGGTTTTAAACAGATTATTAAATGCAGTTGAGGTATTGAGTCAGAGAGGCCATTCTATTGTCTCATTGTCTTTTAGAGTACTCATGAGTCCTTAGAGTGACTCTCGTTACTGTCCTTTGTATTTGGGACTTACGTGTCCCAGTTATGATTTTGCTATAAGGATTGCACAGGCAGAATGTCAAGCAGAATGCTGGAAATTAAAATATACCAAAGATGTAAGTGTGCTTGTTTATGACATAGCTTGGTGTTTTATCTATCAAATGTGGATGAGCCAATGATAAACTAAAACCAAATATTTTATGCAAATAAGTTATTAGTTGTTCAGGTCATTCAACCTTCCGTATAATGAAAAGAATCTTAAATTTGGACACTATCTCTTGAGTCATTTAGGTGATATGCGGCCAACTTTAGGCTCTGTTTGGTAGAGTTTTTACATTCACTTTGACAGTGTTACTTTGAAGGAGGGTGCTGTGTGGTTCTGCCCTGTGTATATATAATATAATGACTGTCTTGGGACCCTGCCTTGAAAGGACAGTATTTTGTGTTTGCACAGCTGCTGTTTATTAAGCATCTACTATGTGGCAGGCACTGAACTAGTCATCTTACATTACATGTGGGTAAAACTTTATCATATCTGTTTGTGATAGATGTGTTCCCATTGTACAGATGGAGAAACAGGTTCAGGGAAGTTTGGTAAAATAGTCTACCCTTGTCCACGGTGTTGCTTTGCACAGTTTCTGTTACCCCTGGTCAGCTGTGGCCAGGAAGCAGATGATCCTCCCTCTGACATATCAGAAGGTTAATAATAGCCTAGTGCCGCATCACCATGCCTACATCGTTCATTTCTCTTCAACTCATCACATAGACATTTTATCCTCTCATATCATCACAAGAAGTGTGAGTGTGGTACAATAAGATCTTTTGAGAGAGAGACTACATGCACATGACTTTCATTACAGTATATTGTTATAATTAGTCTATGTTGTTATTATAATTATTGTATAATTAGTTATGTTGTTATTGTTGATGATCTCTTACTGTGCCTAATTTATGAATTAAACTTTATCATAGGTATGCAAGTGTAGAAAAAAGCATGATATGGTTCAGTACTATCCATGGTTTCAGGCATCCACTGCAGGTCTTGGAATGTATTCCCTGTGGATAAGGGGGGACTAGTGTAATTCTCCCAAGTGAGTGTGGAGCCAGCGGATTAAATTCAGATCTGTCTGACTCAAAATGCTCCACTTTTATTTTAACCCTCTGCTGGTCCTACCTCTAGAGAGGAGAGAATCATATAGGACTACTGAGATGAACTAAACATAACTGTACTTTGAAGGAGCATATAGAAATAATTTTAATCTGACTTAAACTGAATATTAAAAAAATTAAAGAATTCTAAGGATACTTTATTTAGGGGGGGAGAGGAAGAGGGAGAAAGAGAATCAGAAGCAGTTTACATGCCCAGCACGTGAGCCTGAGGGAGACAGGGGAGAGGTGGGGAGGTAAGGAGGGACTCGATCTTACAACCCTGAAATCATAACCTGCACTGATATCAAAAGTCTGATGTTTAACCAACTGAGCCACCCAGGTGGCCCTAAGGTCACTTTTTTAATTTGAAGAACTTTTAAACTAGTTTACACTTAGGTAGACATTTTATTCAACCTGTTCAGTTCGATTCAGCCATAGTGAGATTAGTTTCACTGATGAGCAAGTCCCTGAAGAGAATCTTGATGGAGGGGTGTAAACATTGGGACAGCTGTGCTGCCTTCACCTACTGGTCTCTCCACCACAGCCTCCTTTTCACTTGCCATTCTGGAATCTGTTCTTGGTGCAGCAGCCAGAAGGAACTTTTAAAAATGTATGTAAGTTGATCTCATTGCCTTGCCTAAGTGGTCATATTCTGGGCAAAAAAAAAAAAAAAGTGAATAATTTGCAAATCATAAGGGGTTAATAACCAAAATCTATGAAGAACTCCCACAATTCACTAGCAAAGAAAAGCAATCAAATTAGTAAATGGGCAAAGGGGGCACCTGGGTGGCTCAGTCATTAAGTGTCTGCCTTTTGTGTAGGTCATGATCCCAGGACACTGGGATTGAGCCCTGTATTGGGCTCCCTGCTCAGCAGGAAGTCTGCTTCTCCCTCTCCCACTCCCTCTGCCTGTGTTCCCTCTCTCGCTGTGTCTCTCTCTGTCAAATAAAAAATAAAATCTTAAAAAAAAAAGAAAAAAAATGGGCAAAGGCTCTGAGTAGACATTTTCCCAAAGAAGACATACACATGGCCAGTAGGTAAATAAAAAGATACTCAACATCAGTAATCATAAGAGAAAGGTAAGTCAAAAGCAGAGGGTGATACCACCTCAGACCTGTTAGAATGGCTATTATCAAAAAGATAAGAAATAACAAGTGTTGGCAAGGATGTGGACAAGAGGGAACCCATGTGAACTGTTGGCAGGAATGTAAATTAGTGTAACCCCTGCAGAAAACAGTATGGAAGCTCCTCAAAAAATTGAAAATAGAACTACCAAATAATCTAATAATTCTACTTCTGTGTATTTATCCAAAGAAAATAAAAACACTAACTGGAAAAGAAATCGGCACTCTCATTTCACTGCAGCATTATTTATAATAGCCAAGACATGGAAATAACCTAAGTGTCCATCGATGGGGGAATGGATAAAGAAAATGTGGTGTATATACTTATAATGTATGTGTGCATGTGTGCCTGTATACACACACACACACACAGAGGAATATTACTCAACCATAAAAATGGAAACCCTGCCGTTTGCACTTGAGAACATTATGTTAAGTGAAATGAGAGAGAAAAACACATACTATGTGGTCTCACTTATATGTAGAATCTAAAACAAAACAAAAAAACAAAAAGGAACTCACAGATACAAAGAGAACAGATTGCCAGAGGTGGAGGGTTGGGGAGGCAGTGAAATAGGCGAAGGGGATCAAAAGGTATAAACTTTCAGTTATACAATGAATGAGTCCTGGGGATGTCATGGGCACCATGATGACTATAGTTAGTAATACTGTATTACATGTTTGAAAGTGGCTAAGAGAGTAGATTTTAAAAGTTCTCATCACAAGAAAAAAACTTGTGATTATTTACGGTGATGGATTTTAGTTAATATCCATTTACTGTGATCATTTTTGCATTATATGCAAATAACAAATCATTATGTTATATACCTGAACCTAATATAATGTTATAAATTATATCTCAATAAAAATGCATATGAGATGATCTTCTTTCTTTCTTTCTTTCTTTCTTTCTTTCTTTCTTTCTTCCTTGTTCCTTTTTCTAACTGGTCAATGGCTTCCCTTTCATTTGAAAGAAATGATAATGTTTTCATCATGATTCCACAGGCCTGCATGATGTGTTCCTGCCTCCCTCTCCAGCCTCCAAGACACTCATCCTTACTATCTCTGTCTTGGCTACTCTGAGATTTTTTCAGGTCCTGGACCTGAAACAGAACATATGTGGGGATTGGTGGGTAGTCCTGTGTTAGGTGGGTAGCTGAAGCTGGACTGAGGGGACTAGTGGGAGATTAACTTAAACAGTTTGGACTTAACCTTGTCCAAAGAGCACCTTTGGAACATTTTTGTTGATGACACCTTTGAGACATTTTATGCAGAAGACTAAATTTTCTTGAAGCCATCGAGCCAGAGATAGAATATCCTATTGTCTTATTGACTTTTTAGAGTGTTCGGAGTACTTGGATTGGGTCCGGTTATCATTCTTGTACTTATAAATTACTTGTTCCAATTATGGCAGCCTTAATGATTACACAGGCAGAATTTTTATCAGAAAGCTGTAAGTTAAAACATGGCAATGCCTTTTCTCTCCCTGGGTGTGGTACATTCGGTCACAGTTAAGGAGCATGTTCCTTGAAGTCAAAGAGCTGGCCTGGGGTCTTGTACTGGCCCCCAGACCACAGTCTCTGTGACTGCTTTAGTGAGATTGTTATTTCTAAAATACGTAATATTTGGACGACCATATATCAATCCATTTGAAAGTGCTAATAAGGGACGCCTGGGTGGCACAGTTGGTTGAGCAGCTGCCTTTGGCTCAGGTCATGATCCCAGTGTCTTGGGATCGAGTCCTGCATCGGGCTCCTTGCTCCGCAGGGAGCCTGCTCCTCTCTCTGCCTCTGCCTGCCTCTCTGCCTGCTTGTGTTCTCTCTCTGTTAAGTAAATAAAAAAAAAAAACTTTGAAAGTGCTAATAAAAGTAAAATATTCTTGGCAAATAAAGCTAATAATATAGGTATTCAAATTTCACTTAATCAGGGCAATCCTACATTTAGGAGTAATATTTTGAGCCTGTAGATCGTTAATGGGACAGTTCAGGTTCCTTCTGACATGGATGAACAGTTCATGTTTGTAATCTGAAACTGTAATTTTGGCTGTGTGAGATACTTCTGGCCCACCGCCTATTAAGCACCTGCTGTTTCCCATCCTTGACGTGGGGTATGGCTCCATACTACTGCCCTGAGGCAGCTGTTTAATGAACAATACTAGGCTCCAAACCTAAAGCTAAGCACCACATATAGATGGCAGCTAAAGCTTCTATCAGCCTGTGACTATTTTGTAAGCCCTCCATGAGTCTGCATTATTAATGAGGAAATGTAGTTTAGTAAATCCTTAGAAGTTAAGAGTTTAGAGAAGTTAATTCAAAGAGCTAGTGGACCTTGGGCCAGGGAGTCCAATTCAGTTCTCACTGACTCCCAAAATCCATTCTCTTAACCCCAGCCCTGTCTTAGACATAAGGCTGCCCTATAGAATAGGTCAGAATTGCAGGTCGGAATGGAGAAAGAGATCTCCTTTCCTGTAGACCTTGAATAAAAAACCCATTTTGTGGCCATTTTGTCTGAACCCCATCTTCCTTATTGGGTTTATTTCTCTAATTAGAAATATACTTTGTTTTGCCTAATAGATTTTTTAAGAAAAGATTTAAAAGATAACTATTTGAGAGGAGAGAGAGCACGAGGGGGGGCGGTTAGTGGAGCAGCAGGGGAAAGGGAGAAGCAGACCCCCCGCTGAGCAGGGAGCTGACCACAGGACTTGATTCCGGGACCCTGATATCATGCCCTGAGCCTAAAGTGGACGCTTAACTGACTGACCCAGGAGCCCCCCAATAGATTTTTTAAAATAATAAGTAGGATAGGCATCAGTCTTTTGTAAACTCAATCAGGATTAAGTAAGGAGGTTTTCTAAAATAATAGTGGCAAAGCAAACATTTTTTTGTTATGTACCAGGTGCTCCTATAAGTGTTTTTTTTTAACAAAGCTATTTTAATTTTTTTTAATTAACATATAATGTATTATTTGCCCCAGGGTACATGTCTGTGAATCATCAGGCTTACACATTTCACAGCACTTAACCATAGCACATACCCTCCCCAATGTCCATAACCTAGCCACGCTCTAAGTGTTTTTTATTCTTTTTTTTTTTTTAAGATTTTATTTATTTATTTGAGAGACAGAGAAAGTGAGAGAGAGCATGAGAGGAGAGAAGGTTACAGGAAGAAGCAGACTCCTGGTGGAGCTGGGAGCCTGATGTGGGACTCAGTCCCGGAACTCAAGGATCATGACCTGAGCCGAAGGCAGTTGCTCAACCAACTGAGCCACCCAGGCGCCGTCTAAGTGTTTTTTAATGAGAGTTTCAAATCTGAGCCTCACAACAATGCTGTGATAGGGATGCTATTATTGTGTCCATTTTACAGAGAAGGAGACAGAGATGCAGAGAGGCTAGATGAAGGGGTAGCTTCATGGCAGGTGACATGTGTGACCTCAGGACTGACTGATGCTTAGAGGACCTCATGCTTGATTTAATGTTCTGCACTTGCTGTCGAAAAATTCTTCATAATTTTGAATAAGGGTCCCTGCATTTTTATTGGCCCAGGGTCTCCCAAATTATGTAGCTGGTCCTGCCTTGGTGAGTTGCCTAACTTCACTCAGCTGTAAGCGGAAGAGTTGGGATTCAAACCCAGACTGCCTGGCCTTAAGCTTATACTCTTTCATTTATGTTCTCCAGCTCCCCATATCCCATATTCTTAAGGCAAGCTCCCTCTACCTTCTTTTCCTTTGCCCCTGTCTTTAGAGACGGTGGCTCAACTCATCTCTGTTGAATTCTTTGGATTTGAGTTTTGTTTGTTGGGCCCCATATCTGGTCCATACAGTTTCCCAATTTGGTTTGTAGGAGAGCAGTAGGGAAGATTTGAAGATGTGGCAAGAACTACATATCTTTGCCATAATGAGAGAACCATACCCTAAAAATAAACGAGAATAAAGTGGAAATACTATAACGTATTTGCTTTGCACAACTTTACTAGAAAAAATAGAAAAAGACAGCTCCAGTGCCTGTGGAAGGGAGGCTGTCCCTCAGCACGGCCTGTCTGCACGCGGAGCTCTGTGGATCGGCGGCACTTAATTACCACATACAGTTTTATGGACTGTTTTATGAGAAGCTGCTTTTTTAGCCTTGCATGGATTGCTGTAGAGGGAAATACAGAAAGACAGGAGAGGATTTACATCACATTGGCAAAAATCGTCCCTCCACGGTCTTTGGTTACAACCGGAGACAGCCCAGGATCCATCTCTCAGCATTTCCTGAGAACTTTCTGTGGAGAGGCAGAGGCCAGCAAGATGCCAGAGCTCAGAGGTGGAAGGAGTAAGGACACAGGGCCCCCAGGGCCTTGACCGAGGCACATGTTGGCCACAGGAGCCCTGGGAAAGCATCTGACGACATTAAGAGGAGTCCAGGAAGTTCAGGGGAATTCTCTAGGTGGAGGGACGAGAAAGTGTCCAAGATGGAGGGAACTATGGGAACAAAAGTAAGGAGGTGAGGAAGGTTGTGGTCAGGATGAACTGCAAGTACATGGTCCTGGCCAAAGTGTTGGACATGATACTGGAGAGGTAGGTGGGGACCATATACTGCTGAACTTTGTGTGCTAACCTAGGGAGTGTAGGTTTATAGCCCAAGATATTAGGGGTGATGATGATGCTGATAGCTAACATTAATGAGGACTTCTCTGTAAGTTGTAAACATCCACGTGGTCCTTGATCACACATATACCTGTTGACAGGATGTGCTCCCTCAGTCATCGTCGGTGTCTGAGACGACTGAGGACTTTGGATTCACCTGGGATCCTCACGCTACCATTTACAGAAGGATATGGGGACAGGCTGTGAGGCATTTTGGACCTTTGTTTCCCTGTTTCTGAACTGTTTCTGAATCATATCTGCTCCACTCTTCTGTCAGGAACAATATGAAGTAAGACTATATACTTTGTATAATATATATATATATATTAAAGATTTTATTTACTTATTTGACACAGAGAGAGAGATCACAAGTAGGCAGAGAGAGGGGGAAGCAGGCTCCCTGCTGAGCAGAGAGCCCCATGCGAGGCTCGATCCCAGGACCCTGAGACAAAGACCTGAGCTGAAGGCAGAGGCTCAACCCACTGAGCCACCCAGGCGCCCCAATGATATTTGTTTAAATTGTCTGTAGTGGGCACCTGGGTGGCTCAGTGGGTTAAGTGATTGCATTTGGCTCAGGTCATGATCCTGGAGTCTTGGGATCGAGTCCCAAATCAGGCTCCCAGATCCATGGGGAGTCTGCTCCTCCCCCTGACCTTCTCCCCTCTCATGTTCTCTCTCACTCTCTCTCTCAAATAAAAAGTAAAATCTTTTTAAAAAAAATTGTCTTTAGTGTAAGAAATTTTATCTACTACTTATACTCTACTCTTTTTTTAATTTTTTATTTTTGTATCATTCATGGCAACTTTATACATCATTTCAAAGCTGGGGAGTGCTCCTTGGACTCTGGTTAATTAGTTGCCTTTCAGAAAGACTGGGTGAGTCATTGCCAGAATGGAAGTTGAGGAGGGTAGACAGTTTCTTCAGGATGTGGGTCAGACTTGTCTAGGAGCTGTGATCTTGGACATATCACTTAACCTGTCTGAGCCACAGTTTCCTCCTGGAAAATGAAGACAAAGCTGACAAAGCTGCCAACTTTGTAGGGACTATTGTGAAGATTTAATGAGCTATTTGATGGAAAGTGTTGGCACATAGTAACTTGTATTGCTGGTGGTAACTTTATGGTAACTTTTATTATATTTATTCCTGAAGAGAAATAACACTGTGTAGCAGTTGAGGAGTGGGGCAAAGAGCCTAAGAAGTGTTTATCCACTTTCTCCCATCTCCAGTTTTTTTTCACCTGTCCAGGATGAATGAGATTGGATATTTTGTAAATGTGGTGCGGCCTTTGCCATAGCACCTTCAGACATGCCCATGGGACACTCTGACAATTAAAACACGAACAGCCGAGGGCTGTTGGTTGGATTTTCTGACTTTTCATCCCCTTGCGTGCAGGGATGGTGCCAACTCTGCCTGGCTTAGTCAGCCCAGACCGAGATTGGAGGAGCTGGTGCGGCTGGTGGAGGGCTTGGTTGCCTAGGCAACATTTACCGATGCTAACAACAGAGGAGCTGTCACTGTCGCCTAATGCATGCACAAGTGGATCAGGTTATGGGGGAGATGGAAAGAACCAATTTTCTCTTGAAATGAGATAGATGCAGGTGTTAATTTCTTTTGAATGGCAGCTAATTTCCCGTTTTCAGAGAGCAGGACAAAGCTTAAACTTTCACTTGTGGCTGAAAATACTCACTTTGTGATCCTGGCAAGCCTCTTAAGAAAGAAGCATCCTGGCGCTGGACTGGGGCTTCCTGTCTTTTTGGAAGCTTATTGCATTTATTTTACTGTTTTGAGGGATTAGAAAATAGTCTCTGAAGGACATTTCTTTAATGACTTGGAATATTAACGTGGAAAACTTGCTTGTTGGACACTACATTGAATGCTGTAGCTTTTGTCTCTAATTGGCTATTGGATTCTTCACTCTCTGAAGTTTTTTTTTTAATTTTCTTTGTTGTGAAAGATAATGTACATTAAGAAAATACACAGAACAATGAAATAGTTCGGTGATTTGTCATAAGTGAATATGTTTAGAGATGTTACCTCTACTGAGGTGAAGATAGAACATTGCAGGTGTCCCAGAAGTGCTCCCCCCGCCCCATGCTTACGATGTTCTCTCACTCCCCACAGGAGACCACTGTCCTGACTTTATAATGAATAGCAAGAAGGTGGTACTAGAAGTTTTGTCACTTAAGCATGTATTTCTGAACACTGTGGTTTAGCTTTGTACCTGTTTTGAATTTCATATAGATGGAATCATACAGTACTGTTTTATGTTTGGTTTAGTTTTTCCCAACATTTTCTTTTTCTGAGGTTCTTCTCTGTAGAAGTGTGTAACTGTCTTTCATTCATTTTACTTGCTGTACTTTATTATCTGAATATATCACAGTTTATCCACTTGACTAGCGATGGGTAGTTGGGGGTGTTTATAGTTTTTAGCTATTATAAATAAGGATGTTATACACATTCTTTTTTTTTTCTTCTTTGTAATGTATACTCCATGCCCAGCCTGGAGCACAGCTCAGGGCTTGAACTCACAATCCTGAGATCGAGACCTGAGCTGAGAACAAGAGTCGGATTCCTAACTGCCTGAGCCACCCAGGTGTCCCGATGTTATAAACATTCTTGCACATGTTCCTTGGGCTACAGATCCATGCATTTCTGTTCGTTGTGTACCTAGAAGTGGAATTGCTAGAGCATCAGGCATATATATCTTCAGCCTTCATGATATTTAAGGATTTTTTTTTTAGTAAAATCATTACTCTCATACAAATATAGAATGAACATGTGTCAAAGATTTCATTTAACTCATTAATGAAGGAAGTGCTAAGTTATAACTGGTTAAAAGGACAATTGAAAGAACCACACATATCTAGGCAATAGGGATACTGAAATGAATTTACAAGTAAATGCAAAGTGAGTCTATCCATAAGGGAATAATCCATTGCGTTCTCTCAGACAATTCATTATCATTTGTGTAGTTAGGAAGCATTTGTATTTTTATCAGTTTCTAACTTGGAGAAACAGTGCAAAGCAGCGAAAGGTGGGACAACACAGAAAGGTACATTAGACTGGACACTCTATACTCTTTTTTTCTTCCATATCCAAAGCCTTGCATAATCTTTCCTGGCAGTCTATGATTCCAAGTGATTGTTTCAAATTACCATCTTACCAGAGAGGTACTAGAGTTCCCCGTGCTCCACATCCTTAATAGTTGGTGTTGTCAGGCTTAATGTTCCCCATTCTGGTAGGTTATCAGTGGTATCTCCTTGTGGTTTTAATTTGCATCTCCTTGGTAAGAAAGAAGTTGAGCTGCTTTTCAGATCTTCTTGGCTATTTGAATATCTGCTTGTGTAAACTGCTTGTTCTAATCTTTTTACCATTTAAAAAAAATGGGTTACTTCCCCCTTCCTTTTTGGGTAGGGATTCTTTATATGCGTTCTATACATTAATATATTACACATGTTCCTATATGTTATAGATATTATCTCCCACATTTTTGCCTGGTTGCCTCTTCATTTTTTTTTTACTGGTGTCTTTTGACGAACAGACAATTTTAATACAGCCCAGTTTATTATTCTTTTCTCCTACACTGATGATTTTTAAAATCTCTCCTTAAGAAGGCTTTCGTGACCCTGATTTTTTGAAAATATTTAGTATATAATGTTAACTCCTAGAAACTATATTGTTTGGCCTTTCAAATTTAAATATAAAAACCATGTAGAATTTATTTTTCTGTAGAATGTGAAATCAACTATCAGTCCCCCCTCCCCTGCCCTATTATAGTATGCAATTTTCCCGCCACCATTCATGAAGAAACTGCCTTCTACTCCTGCTTGGCAGGGACACCTTGGTCACATATCAAGTGTTCATGTGTGTTTGGGTCTGTCTCTGGACTTTTTGTTAAATTCCATTGATCTGTTTGACTTTTTTTAAGATTCATTTATTTATTTGAGAGAGAAAGGGAGTGCATGCTTGGGTGGAAGGGCAGAGGGAGAGAATCTTCAAGCAAACTCTGCCCTGAGCATGGAGCCCCTGGGGTGGGATGGGGTGGGGGTGGGGTCGATCTCATGACGGCGGGGGGCGGGGGGGGGGGG
>CM052798.1:56333276-56503412 GCA_028533885.1 Nasua narica
TGTATATGAATGTTTATAGCACTTTATTCATAATTGCTCCAAACTAGAAAGAACCAATATGTTTGTTCATACGATGTAAAACTACTAGGCAATGAAATGGAATGAACTACTGATATATCCAATAACATGCATGAATCTCAAAAATGTTATGTTGAGCCAAAGAACCCAGGCACAAAGAATATATACCATGGGACTCCATTTCTAAGAGGTTTTAGAATACCCCCAACTACTCTATAGTGGTAAATATCAAACCAGTGGTTGAATACAGTAGGGAGTGGAGGAGTTGTTGGGGGGAGGGTGAACTGCACAGGGGCATTTGGGTACTGATTGGGGTGGTGATTACAGAGTTCATCAAACCATACCTTAAAAATGTGGGTATTTGTGGGGCACCTGGGTGGCTCAGTTGGTTAAGCGACTGCCTTCGGCTCAGGTCATGATCCCGGAATCCTGGGATTGAGTCCCACATCGGGCTCCCAGCTCCACGGGGAGTCTGCTTCTCCCTCTGACCTTCTCCCCTCTCATGCTCTCTCTCACTCTCTCTCTCTAATAAATAAATAAAATCTTTCAAAAAAATGTGGGTATTTGATTGTCTGTAACTTAGAGTTTGGTAAGGTTTTTGTTTGTTTTGTTTTTGTTTTTTTTAAGACTCCATTAACTATAGATCTGTTTGGGAAAATCTGATATTTTTACAAATTAAATGTTTCAATCTATGAATATGGCATATAGCTCCAAGGAGTATTGCCTTTAAATTCTCTGAACAATATTCTGTTGTTTTCTACATAGAGATTTTTCATATCTATTTAAGAATTAATCTAAGGCACTTATTTTTAGATATTGTTGAGTATTTTTTATGTTATTTTGGAATTTACTTTTTTTTTTTTAAGATTTTATTTATTTATTTATTTGAGAGAGAGAGAGAGGAAGCATGAGAGGGAGAGGTCAGATGGAGAAGCAGACTCCCTGCTGAGGGGGGAGCCCGATGCGGGACTCGATCCAGGGACTCCAGGATCATGACCTGAGCGGAAGGCTGTTGCTTAACAACTGAGCCACCCAGGCGCCCCTGGAATTTACTTTTTAAAGTTTCATTTTGTTTATACCTGGTATATAACCAGGCAGTTCATGTTTGTTTATTGGTTTTTATTCTACAGTCTTGTTAAGCTCACTTATTGTCATTTATCTAGATTTTTCTTTGGATTTCTATAGCCACCATCATATCATCTGCTAAAAATGATACTTTTATTTCATCCATTCTAATTGTTTTATATTTTATATTTTTTTCTTACCTGATTATACTGGCTACAGCCTTTAAAAAGATACTGATTTCAGAAAGAAAACTTTCAACATCTCAGTATGTGTTAATTTTGCAGTAGTCTTTTTTTTAAGATATATTTTTAAGGAATTTTCTTCCTATTTTGCTAGAAGGTTTTTTTTTTTTTTGCTAGAAGTTTGTTTTTTTTTTAAAGATTTTTATTTATTCATTTGAGAAAGAGAGAGAGTGAGAGAGAGCATGAGAAGGGAGAAGGTCAGAGTGAGAAGCGGACTCCCCTTGGAGCTGGGAGCCCGATGTGGGACTCGATCCCGGGACTCCGGGATCATGACCTGAGCCGAAGGCAGTTGCCCAACCAACTGAGCCACCCAGGCGCCCTAGAAGTTTTTAATCATCAATAGATACTGACTTTTATCAAAACTATCCTGCATATATAAAAATCACTGTATTTATTTCTCTTTAATTCTATTAATGTGGTAAATAACATTAAAATATTAAACAATCATGTACTTATTACAAAAGTAATAAGCTTAATCACATCAAGATGGATTAATCTTTTACGATATTGCTATATTTGGTTTGCTAATAATTTGGTTAGGCTTTGTATCTCTATGTTCATGGGTGCAGTAGACCTCAAATTTTTCTTTATTGCAAAGTCCATCTCAAGTTTTGGTAATCAAGGTTATGCTTAAAGTGAATTTGGAAATACTTTCTTTTTCTATTCTCTAGAGATGTTTGAGCATGATCACTATTGTTTCCTTTGGTAGGATTAAATTTCTGGTAGGATTCCCTGGTGAAGCTGGTGTTTTCTTTATGGTAGCGTTTTAAATTATGCATTAAAATTTTTTTAATAGTTTAATACTTCAGATTTTTAGAATTTCTGTTTCTTTTGTGTCAGTTTTGGTGAAAGTAGTTTTCTAGAACTTTGAACCTTTCATTTGAATTTTCAAGGTTACTGGCATAAATTTGATCATAAAATCTTATATATTTAATGTCTGTATGATGTGTAGAGATGTCCTCTTTTAAAATTTCTGATACTGTTTGTTTTCTGTTCACTATTCTAAGGGATTATCAGTTTTATTAATTATTTCGACAACCCTCTGGTTAATCCTCTGTATTGTATGTTTGTTTTGCCTTCACTCTTTCTGCTCTTATTTTTTGCCCACTTTCTTCTACTTACTTTGTTTTAAATTTGTTGATTTAAAAAAATGATCTCTTAAAGTGGGATCCCTAGTTTACTGGTTCTCAGCTTTAATTCTATTGTAATATATGTATTTAAATAAAAAGTTTCCCTTTAAGTACTGTTTTCATTGCATCCCATAATTTTATACAAAACCATTTTGTTGGGGCGCCTGGGTGGCTCAGTGGGTTAAAGCCTCTGCCTTTGGCTCAGGTCATGATCCCAGGGTCCTGGGATGGAGCCCCACATCGGGCTCTCTGCTCAGCAGGGAGCCTGCTTCCCTCTCTCTGCCTGCCTCTCTGCCTACTTGTGATCTCTCTCTCTCTCTGTCAAATAAATAAATAAAATCTTAAAAAAAAACATTTTGTTATTATTCAATTAAGAATATTTCTAATTTCTACTGGGGATTTCCTAGCTATCATTTTGCTATTGATTTTTTAGCTTCCTTGAATCGTGAGTAAAGAACACCATCTGATTTCAGTACTTTAAAGTATGTTGAGACTTGTTTGGTTTCATCATATGTGGCCCATTTTTATACATGTTTGTTAGGTGCTTGAAAATAATGTATATTTTCTAGTTGATCAATGCAGAGTTCTATATGTTTATCTGGTCAAGTCTGCTGTTTCTGATCTTCAAATTTCCTGTATGCATACTAATTTCTTTATTCTTCTTCGTTCTACAAATTTCTGAGAGAGGTGTGTTCAAATTCCCTACATATTCCCTACAAAAAAAGACTTATCTTTTTCTTTTTTACTTTTTTCAATGTTGGCTTTACTTAATTTGGAACTATGTTGGAGAAATTTGCAGTTTGGAATTGGTATATCTTCCTGGTGAATTGAACCCTTTTTGACATTACAAAGTAACCCTCCTACACTTAATAAGAATTTTTGCCATAAGTGCTACTTTGACATTAATAGAACAACACCAGCTTTCTTTTGGTTAGTATTTGCCTAATATATCTTTTTAAAAAGTCCTTTTAGTTATTACATTTTTATAATCTTATATTTTAGATGTGTCTCTTGTATATAGCATAATAGCATTGGGTTTGACAACTTTTGTCTTTTAAATGGAGCATTTCGTTCACTCACTTTTAATGTAATTATACACATAGCTGGGTTGAAATTTACTATCATATTAAATGCTTCCTTTTAGACCTGAATGTTCCATGTTCCTATTTTTTCTCTCTTTTTGAATTGAGTTTATTTACCATTCCACTTTTTCTATTAAGTTGGAAGTTTTGCATTCTTTTATTATTGTTTTGATGGTTACATTAGAGATTTTAATATGTGTCCTTGATTTAGGCCTTAAAACACTTTAATGCCATTGATATCTCTCTTGTCTGTCACTGTTGTGGATTTTACTTCTATACATTTCAGATGCCCAAGATAATATTATTGTTTTACACAATCATTATTTATTTTGACTTACTCATACATTTATCCTGTTCTTTTGCTCTTTATTTATTTTTGTATCATGGTTTTCCATGTAGGATCACTTTCTTTTTTGCCCGAAGAACAATTGTTGTACCCTTTAGTAGTTCCTTTATTGTAGGTCTACTGGTGACAAGTTCTTTCAATTTTTGTCTGTCTGAAATGTATTTATTTCACCATCATTCTTAAGGATATTTTCTCTGAGCAAAGAATTCTAGGCTGTCACTTGTGTTCTTTCAACATTTTAAAGATGTTTACTTACTTTTGGCTTCTCTTGTTTCTATTAGTAAGTTAGATGAAACTCTAGTTTTTGTTCCTTTTTTGTCCCCCTTTGGCTGATTTTACGTTGTTCTCTTGGTGGGTTTTTTTTTTTTTTTCTCTTGGTGGTTTTAAGCAGTTTTATAATAGTGTGCCCAGATAAAGTTTTCTTGTTATTTTTTAAAAAATATTTTATTTATTTATTTGACACAGAGAGAGAGAGATCACAAGGAGGCAGAGAGGCAGGCAGAGAGAGAGGGGGAAGCAGGCTCCCTGCTGAGCAGAGAACCTGATGCAGGGCTCGATCCCACGACCCTGAGATCATGACCTGAGCCGAAGGCAGAGGCTTTAAGCCACTGAGCCAGCCAGGCGCCCCAAGTTTTCTTGTTATTAATCCTTCTTGAGATTTCTAGGGCTCCTTGTCTTAGCTTCTTCTAAGGCCAGTGTTATTCTTCAGTTCTGGAAAGTTCGCGGCTATTTGCTTGTCAAATATTCCTTTGCGCCATACATTCTTCTCTCTTCCTTAGGCTATCAATACTTCTATTTACTTCATTAACAATGTGGGCTTAATTACTTTCTCACTGTATTCTGTAATGTCTCTTTTCCTGTATTTTCCATTATTTTGTCTTTCTGTGTTTCACTCTTATTTTCCTCTAATCCCTGCTTCAGCTGTATGTATTCTTCTAGAGCTAAATTCAGTCATTAAGTTATTAATTTTAGTTTATATATTTTTACATGTCAATTTTCCATTTGAGCCTCTCTTTTTTGAGTTTCCCAGTTCCCTTAATTTCCTAGGGCCTTTATTTTTATTATTTCTTTCTTTATTTATTTTTAAAGATTTTATCTACTTATTTGACACACAGAGAGAGATCACAAGTAGGCAGAGAGACAGGGGGAAGCAGGCTCCCTGCTGAGCAGAGAGCCTGACGCTGGGCTTGATCCCAGGACTCTGAGATCATGACCCGAGCCAAAGGCAGAGGCTTTAACCCACTGAGCCACCCAGGTGTCCCAATTTCCTAGGGCTTTTATAGTAATTTCCTAAATTACTAAAAACTGGATGGCCTAAAACAACAGAAATTAATTCTCTCATAGTTTTCGAGTTAAGCCTGAAATTGAGGTGTTGGCAGGACCATACGCTCTGGAGGCTCTAGAGAAGAATCTGTTTCTTGCTTCTTCCTGCTGGTGGCTGTCCACATTCCTTGTCTTGTGGCCACATCCCTCTCTGCTCTGTATTTACATTGCCTTCTCCTCTGTGCCTCTGCCCTAAAACTCCCAGGATAAGCTTCTCCTTTTAACACCCTTAAGTTAGGTCTTTTACCATAAAGGAATACTCATTCTGCTGCCACATAAAGAAACATTCACAGGTCGCAGGTATAAGGACATGGACATATCTTTTCGGGGGCCACCCTTTAGTACCATCCTATGCCGAAATTCTCAACTTTGTAATTTTATCTTCTCACATATAGTAAAACTTAACTAATGTCTATTTCAGATAATTCCAAATCTGGAATCCTGTGGGTCCATTTCTATTTTTTTTGTTTCTGCTGGTTTTTACTTATATCTCATCTCTTCATGTGTTTTTATTTTTGTGTGCGAATCATTAGTTTTGCTCAGTTGTTTACATATATAATTTGAAGTCAACATTATTTCACCTCTCCAAGGGATTCATGTTTGCTTCTGCAAATACTTGGGATATTAGCAGTCTAGAAACACCTTATTTCAGTTTCAGAGATGGTTTGAAGATAAACCATGGATCCTCTGTAAGGTCTCTTAGCTTTCTTTTCTCCCTTCCTGCTAAGGCGCAGCTCTTTGGAGATCCCAGCCCAAAACAGATGCTATGCTCAAGTCTATTCCTGCCATTCTCAGCGGACTATGAACACAGATCTCTATTCGCCTAATTTCTCAAAGCATTCACAGAGGAAGAGCAGGTCCAAAATGCCTTCTGGACTTCCTCCCTTTCACCCTCACTTGATTCTTCCCTCCCGCCATACAATCTTGCTGGTTTGTGAATGGCTTTAAGCATTTAATAAATATTTTGTCTAGCTTTCCTATTTATCCTTGATAAAAAGCTTTATCTGGCACACGTGGGTTATTATTAGAGGCAGAGTTCTCCCTGAATTTTGTCTGATCTCTCTTAAATTTTTTTTAAAGATTTTATTTATTTATTTGACAGAGAGAGACACACAGAGAGAGGGAACACAAACAGCGGGAGTGGAAGAGGGAGAAACAGGCTTTCTGCTGAGCAGGGAGCCTAATCCAGGGCTCAATCCCAGGACTCTGGAATCATGACCTGAGCCGAAGGCAGATGCTTAACCGACTGAGCCATGCAGGCGCCCCATCATCTATCTTAAATTTTTATGATAAAAAAAAAATCTCCAATATCCCCAAAGCGGAAGAATAGTGCAAAGAACCACGCCATTACCTACATTCAACCATTATCAAAGTTTTGTTACATTTGCTTGGACACCTTTTTGTGACATACAAGAAGAGAAAATTGTAAAGCAGGGCAGTATTCCAACCTGCAGCCATCCATTCAACTCTGAAGTCCATTGTTAGATGGAGGACTTGTGCTTCAGTGACTGCCACATCTCCAGCCCCTGAGGCATGGTGTACCTGGTGCAGAGTTTGCGCCCCATGAGCTATAGTTGAATGAATGAAGTTCTCCTTAGAAAAATAGACTGTTGGAGCTGGAGAAGCTGGAAGAGGTCTTTTCCTGCGGTAGTGAACCTCAGTTTACAGATGGAGATGCCAGAATCCTGAGACACACAGGGAGGTCACGCTGATGGTCATGCAGGTGCACAGCAGAGTTAGGCCAGGGTCCTAGCTGAGGGCTCTTACCACTTGTCTACACTTCCTTCTCACTTTGGTAGCTTGCTTAGCCACCACTTTTTCTGTTCTTCTGGTAACACCGAAGTTTGAGAGCCTTTCATTACAAGTGTAATGATATAATGTAACATCAAGACACGACAAGACAAGTTTTATCGGCCATTACTACTTGCCTCAAGTGAGTGGCAAAGCCTTTGACCACTCGAGGCGTATATTAATAGCCCCATAAAATACATCCAGAATTGCTAGTGCTGGGTTTTATATTACAATCATCTGGGTTTTACATTTCCTAAAATTATTGTACAAATACCACTTTAAACAATTTTCCTTCTTTTTTTTTTTTTAAACTGGGAAGATTAGCTTTCTTTTATGAGAGACAATTCTTCACTCACTAGAGAAAATGGAATTGTCAGGTAGCTTGGAGCACGTACGAGCTCAGGAGTCAGACTATTGTGTGTTCATGTGTTTGCTCTGCTACTTACTAGCTCTTTGGCATTAGGCTAGTTTCTTAACCTCTCTGAGAATTAGTTTTCTCTTCTGTCACGTAAAAGAATGCTTGTCTTTTAGAATTTATATCTGTAAAACACCTAGCATAGTGCCTTGTACATAGTAAGCAGTCAATAAATCATAGAGTGTTGTTGTTTTGATGGTGATAAATGCAAGCAGAGATTTTTTTACTTCTAATTTGTCAGTTTATTTGTGAAATTAAAAAATGGCTCAGAGCACTAACATGAACTTTAATTTAAATTCTTTTTAATAGAAGAGCTAATATGGGTTGAACATTAGTTGTGTTCCAGTAAGTGTTTCTAAGTGCTTTGTGTATACTCTTTCATTTAATCTTACTTTATGAGATAGACATTATTATCCTTACTTACAGGTGAAGAAATTTAGAAGTCAAGTAACTTGTCAGGGATTTCCGGCAGATAAGAAACGGCTAATACTAAGCTCAATCTTCCCATTGCCTGTGGTCTTAACTATTCTGCTACATTGCTTCCCTCTAGGACATCTTGAGGTCACAGTGATGCCAAGGAGTTCATTGAAACAGAAACATATCTGATGAAAATTAAAATCGAATGGAGAGAATTCAATCAGAAAAATGTTGCTAATGCAGATGGTTGTTGCTAATTTGGAATTTGTGACCAGGCTGATGGAGGGCTTGGCCAAAAGTCGGCTCTGGTGCTAATCTTGAAGGTGGCCATGGTTAAGGAAATGAATGATATTCCCAACAAAGGGAATATTGAACATATTTAAGGAAGTAAATTTTCCCAAGCATCTTACCACCTCTCTACACACAGAATTAAATGCAAATGGTTCTAATGTGTTTATGATTGCAGATATTTCAAATGTTCTCTGCTTGGCACACTTTTGGTTAGCAAAGTAATATAACTACTGTGGGTAGACATTTGTTGGTTACTTTCTTAGCATCCACCTCCTCTTTTCCTTTTTTTTTTTAAAGATTTTTATTTATTTATTAGAGAGAGAGAGACTGAGAATGAGAGGGGGGAAGGTCAGATGGAGAAGCAGACTTCCTGCAGAGCTAGGAGTCTGATATGGGACTCGATCCCGGGACTCCGGGATCATGACCTGAGCTGAAGGCAGTCGCCCAACCAACTGAGCCACCCAGGTGCCCCACCTCCTCTTTTCCTAAGAGAACCTAGAAAATCCTTTTGGGAGTCATCTTATACCTCATTTGATAGCAGCCACTGAGTTTGGGATGGATGAACCCTGATTGGCATGGAGCCACTTTCCCAATCCCATGCTTTTTGAGGAATAGTGGGCAGACCCCATTCAGGCCTAACCTAGTGAGTACACAGCATTTTTCCCTGTCTGCATGAACAAGTTCAGTGCTGTGCATATGACCTAAGTTGGTCAGATCAGTATGAAGCCCAGGACTTTTGTTTGATGCCTGGAGAAGAGAAAATTGTTCTTCCTCAATATGGTCTGGGCTGCCCATGTGAGTCCTAGAACTGCTGCAGCTATTTTGCTCCTATGAGGGAAGCCAGCCAAGGAATTAAGCAGACACAAGGAGGAGGGCAGAGGCGAAAGAATTTCAAAGAGACTGAGCTGGAGCCCCCTGGTCAGCCCATCTTTAAAGTCTGTCTAACTGCAGGACTTTTTTCTTACATGAACTAATAAATTACTTTTATTGTATGAGCCATTTAAGTTGGGTTTTCTGTCTCATGCAGTTGAACTTATTCTGACCTATATAATTGCATTGTATACATTTTCTGTAATTTGGGGTTTTCAGTAATAGGGATAGAACCTCCCATCATTAATTGCAGTAAGTAAAGTTTAACTATTAAGACAAAAGGACCTGGTGAAAAAAGGCAATGTCATCTATGTCCTTGAGGGAGTCTAGGACTCCCTAGTCTAGGGCATGTCCCTGTAGCCTCTTGTGATGCCATGGCAGGATTTTAGGATGTCAGGCTTGGTCTGTAAGCCTGTCCCTCCTTGGTCACTTTCTGGTTCACCCAGTTATGTGATATCCCTAACTTGTCCTTTCCTCATATGTAAATTCAGGATACTAATCATGCCTACTTGATTTGGGGCTATACGGATGTCTGAGCTGATTTACATAAGGTGTTTAGCACAGGGTCCCTCACAGAGCAAATGCGAATGAGTGTTAGTTATTACTCTTATTGGGATTATTATGGTTCATGTTACTGTTCTTTTCCAGAACAAATGTCTATTTCCTCTCTAGTCCTTATCCCTAAATAAATGAACTGAACAATGTTGATGAGGGCAAGAGGGGCAGACAGCGTGAGTTTTGCTAAGTCTGTAAAACGACCTTGGGAACTCTGCCATTTCCTCCATACTCCACGCTTCTCGGAAGTGGAGCTCTCTGAGCGAGTCTTCGTCTGTACTTGTGACCACAATGGTGTTCCTTGTGCTTGGGATGACCGTGTCCCCCATGTAACTCTGCTGATGGCCTGCAGGGCTCTGTGACTCTGTGCACGAATCAGATCGTGCTGCTGAAACAGTCATGTCACCGGGTGGTGGGGGGAGGCAGAGCTATAGCTATGAAATACTGTTTTTTTTTTCTTATTGAATTAAGTGTACAGAAAAATCCATAATTCCAATATGAGGAATGTTGATTTTCGGATGGGAGAGAGTGGACTTATTAGCAACAACAACAAAAGCCTGGGACAGAGACTAATGACTGAAATCAGTGTGCTGAAGTATATAAATAAATAAAATCATGGCACTTCCTAGGTGACGTTCTTCCCCCACCCGGGGCTCACTGCCCCTGTCGTGAGACCCGCATGCTGGGCAGCACTCACTCTGGGAAGTGGGAATGCGACATATACATCTGTGCCTGTGCCCACTCCCTTTGAACACTTTAAAGACCTAAGGACAATTCCTTGATACTTTCCTGAGAAGTTAACTTCTGTTTTTCCCTTCCTGTGAGCCGAAAGAGGAATGCCCCTAGTTAGAAGTTTGGGGAAAGAAACACAGGCTTCATTCAGGGTCTGCACCGGCCACGTGGGGTTTTTCTTGGTCATGAAGGGGATTTCCACAGCCTGTCAGCAGCTGTCATGCCCGGGCTGCCTCCGGGCCTCGTGCACTTGGTTCCTCCATCCTGACTAACTTCTTCCCTGACTCACCCCATGAATACACTGGCACATGAGAATAAAAGCAGCTCTTGCTAGTAATCAAATACATTTTTCTTAAAATGCAGGCTAATTCCTCTCACAATAATCAATGGTCCAGTGCTGTGTGTCCTATTTTTATCCTCATTTCACTGAGAGGGAATGAAATCTCTGAGGGGCTCGAGAACTTCCCCAGGTCACAGCTTCAGGAGGGACAGCCAGCTCTCAATCCCAGATTGGTCTGATACTAGAGAGTGTGTTCTTTACCCCTATTCTGCTCTCTGATGCCATGATTATTTCCTTGCCTTGTAAATGTTCTTGTATGTGATGCTGTCCTTGTTTTTTTTTTTTTTAATTATTATTATTCCTGGTATACACAGACTTCTTTTCTCTTGCTTTTGCTCCTAGTTCCTTCCCCATTAATCACTATGCACCTTTTGGTGACTAAGCCTCTCTTTCCTTTGGTCCCACTCCCTAGCTCACCTCATTTTTACATCGAGTCCTGCTCATGGACGGGAGGGGGTGGTCCATGTGCAGAGGCTCATGGAAGATGCAATGTGGAGAAAAAGGAGGCTTCTAGGTTTTTTTGTCCATCTCCTCCTTCCTTCTGTCCCCCAATAGACAGTTTTTGTCCATTTGCTCCTGTCGGAGCTCCTTTCCGTCGTCCTTGGAGCTCACATTCTGGCATTTGGTCTGGAGACCTTTACAGCTACTGGTGTCTTGGCTACAGATCCCTAATACTTGAAGTGATTTTCAAAAATGTGAAAAAGAGCTATGATTTCAATTACATATTTGGGCTGAGTTGAGAATTATGAAGAGTAAGTAATGTTTGTAAAAGAGTTGGGGGATAGGATAGCAACTTAGTCTAAGCCTGACTCTTAGGCTGTGTGATACTGGTTCAGTACTTCCCAGTTCCCTTTCCAGCATTCTTTAATGTGTTAATAAAGAAGAATTTGATCATGGTAGGTCAGATCATGGGCGGTCTGGAGCTGTTCTCCCTGAGTTCATTTACTCATTTATTCAATAATTACTGCTGTGTTTCTCAAGGTTCCTAAATTTCTTTGAATCAATTAACCCTTCTACTAAAAACCCTTCTACTAATAAACGCTTCTACTAAAAGCTATGGACTCTTTTTACATAAAATCCACAGAATATGTAACATAAATTTGCATTCAATTTGAGGGGTACACAGACCTTTTAAAGGCCATCTGAGGAGTCCTGGCTAAGAACCCCAGCTTTGGGATGTACCACCTTTCTTGCCTAACCACATTCTAATTTCTAAATCAAGGCCTTTTCCATTATGAATAGAGGGAGGTATTCAACCTTGGGTGGACTGTATTCAGCCAAGTTCTGTTGGTTCATCGCTGAAGTGTTACAAGACTAAAAATAGAAACGAAGTAGCTGTGCAGAATTACTCATGATCAAAAAGGTATCCTTCACAAAGGTGCTTCTTTGTCCAGGTGGCCTTCTGAGCCTTTTCATGTCTAGGGTCACTAAAATAGTTGCTGAGGAATTTAAATCCATTGATTGAAATAAAGATCTGAGGAGGCATGAAAAAGAAGATCTCAGTAATGGTTAGGCATAGTGGGTTATCTATTTGCAAAAGGCTTGGTTACTTTGAGAAAAGAAATACCAATACATTGAATTCTTAAGTCTGTAGACATGTGTGTGTGTATAATGTCTGAAGAAAGTGAAAATTTTCACATGTAAAGAAATGAGCATTTTCCTTTGGGACTTTTCACTCCACAGCCCTGTGACAGCTAATGAGAAAGCTGCCACACTCTGAGGGGTGTCATTGACTCTGTTTTCATATTATTTAAGTTTCTTTCAGATTTATAGTTTCTCTGACAGGTCTGGTGCAGCCTTTGCAAGGAATCACCTATAACTTGGAGCACTAGAATACAGGAAGAGAGCAACAGTACCCAGGCCTCCTTTGCTGAAATGGTTTATGTCGGTGACTTAGATATGTCTGACTTCTATCAGAAGTCAGAAGTTGGCCAGTCACAAAAGAGTGATTGGAACTTTGTGCTGACTTCCCTTCTGGTTGTACTCTCACTGTCTCCTGCCCCATGAAGAGTAACTGCAGAATTCTCAAGCTAGAATGGCACTATGTTGCAGAAAACCAAAGCCTCCTGTAAACTGAGCTGAGGTGGGAAGGGCATCACGTCCAAGGGCTGGGCATTTGTCATTTGTTATTAAGAGCTGTGACATAATTAGTCAGAGGGGCTCGTCATCCAGAGCTTTGTATAGAACCATTCATTCTGGGATGTCTTGGCCAAAGGGAAAGAAGCCAAGCTCTGTCTTCACCTTCCTGAAGTCTTTAGTGGCTCCTGTCCATTGGGCACTGTGTCCTGCTTGGGGCCTGGCCATCTTGCTGTAGCATTTCGGAGGACCCATGTTTCTCTTTGGCCTGTCTGGATCCTGGACGATGCCATCTCGGGCTGAGTGACGAGAGGCTGAAGCCGCACTTGCATTGCCTGGTGCCGGCTTTGCCTGCCTGCCAGGGCACCCTGCAGAGCCTGGGCTTGCAGGCACCCTTGGATGAAGTCATTCTTCCCTGCAAACTGAGATGGGAAATGTCTCCTGACGTGTAGGAACTGACTAAGGAGGTTGAGCAAAGCCTAGCTGAGAAACAGGCTGGGGGTGTGTTCTTTCAAGCAAAGGTCTAGAAGGGGGATCACGTTGCTCTTACTTCTATTGTTTCCTCTGCTAACTAACAAATTATTAAGGTCAATTTCCACTGGAAGAAAAAAATGGGCACTTGAAAGCTTTTGAAAATGTACTGAATTACCCAGTCATTTAAAGAATTGTAAGACAGACTGTGAGAAGATCAGGCAGTGAGCTGAGAATTAGCATTGAAATTTGTTTGCTTGCTTGTAGATATCTGGATGGAAACTAATGGCTGGCTATGCTCACTTCCTCTTTTTCCACCTGCTACCCAAAGGGCCTCATTATAATTTCTTTTGATTATTTTAGTACCCTCATATTCTCCACATCCCCTCCTCCCTATAGTCGTGTTCTCAAAAAAGAATCTGACCTTGGTTACCCCTACCTTATACACCTTAATGTGAATGCAAACCTGGATATTGATCCTCCCAGGGGATTCAGAATGCTATTACTTATTTTGAATTAGAAGACTTTGCCTCCTTTATAAAAGAAGTAGTAACAACTAATATCTAAGTACATTTGAAAAACAAACTTAAAACTTTCATGCTTTGCCCTGTTTTTGAATTGCCGAGATTAACACTAGGACTGGAACACAGAAGTGTGTGTGAGTAAGCCTTCTAAACAGTCCTGTCCAGGAAAGATGGAGACCTGGCAAAATTTAGGCTTGCCAGTAGTTCGAGCTGTGGATTTGGGAAAGTGAGCTCACTATTATACCCTTGTACAATGAAACGGTTGTGTTAGATGCTCTCCAAGGGCCCTTGTGGACCCAAGAGTCCTAGGAGTTGAAGCTGAGTCTTGAAGAAGCAATCTGTGTAGACAGACAACAGATGTCCACCAGGGGATGGTCTTAGAGTAACAAGTCAGCTTCATTGTGATCTTTGGTTCCTACAAAACCAATGTAAAATGGAGAACATGTTATAATCTTTAGAGCTGGTACCAGACATTTCTTTGGGGAGGGAACTACCTTTGTTTGGGGGGGAAATACCATGATCAGTCATTTGGAGTAGATGGTGAAACACTGAAAACATTAGTCTGTAGTGAAAACATTAGGGTGCAGGAGCCCAAGCCACAGAAAGATGGCTAATCTTTTGAATATGAGAGAGTTGGAGTGCCTGGGTGGCTCAGTTGGTTGAGCGTCCAACTGTTGATTTCGACTCAGGTCATGATCTCAGGGTCGTAGGATCAAGCCCTGCACTGGGCTTGATGCTCAGTGGGGAGTCTGCTTGAGATTCTCCCCCTCTCTCCTTCAGCCCCTCCTCCCACTCTTGTGTACGCACTCTCTCTCTCAAATAAATAAAATTTTAAAATTTTTTTAAAAGATTTTATTTACTTATTTGCCAGAGAGAGAGAGAGAGATCACAGGTAGGCAGAGAGAGAAGGGGGAAGCAGGCTCCCTGCCCAGCAGAGAGCCTGATGTGGGGCTCGATCCCAGGACCCCGAGATCATGACCTGAGCTGAAGGTAGAGGCTTTAACCCACTGAGCCACCCAGGCGCCCCTCTCAAATAAATAAATCTTTTAAAAAAATGAATATGAGAAAGTGAAAGGGATTTATGTTTTGCTCTGTCCTGGGCAGAGGGGGAGAAGAAAATAGAGGAGCAGAGACAGAAGAGGGAAAAGAGAATTTGGAGAGAGGCAGAAGACAGGGTGCTGTGTATTCTACAAGGCCAATAAGAAAACCCTAGAGATATTAGGAACCATAATGTCTAACGTGAGATTTTAATTTGCTTTTCAATGTGCTATCTAGTTCCTGTAACCTACTAATCTTTTGCAACTCTAATTTTACTCTCAAATAGTTTTTAAGTGGATTACTTTGTAGACAATGAGGAAAGTATTGAGATTTTTATGTCTAGATTTTTGGGCATTGACATGGAGCTAGCAGGTATGGAAATAAAATCTTATAAGCAAAGTTGGACAGTGAGAACACAGCCTCACCTAGAAATTTGCAGAAATCTTAGTAAGACATTTATATTTCCATCGGGCATGGAGTTGAGGGGATCCCTACTCAATTTTTAAGATCTAACCAAATCTTAAAGGGCAGATCAGATGAAGGAGTTACCATTATTATGGGGTCTTATCTGAAAATCTGTGATGATAGATGATAAATAAGAATGGTAGATGAGCAGTTATGACAAATTTATAAGACCCTGGGAGGAAGAGGAAGAATCTGAATGTAGTTCTTATATGTGTTTCTTTGTTTGTTTGTTTGAGATTTTATCAATTATTTGACAGACAGAGAGAGAGTGCACAAGCAAGGGAAGTGGCAGGCAGAGGGAGAAGCAGCCTCTCCATTGAGCAGGAAGCCTGATGTGGGGCTCTATCCCAAGACCATGGTCACGACCTGAACCGAAGGCAGATGCTTCTCCTACTGAGCCCGCCAGGCACCTCTCTTATATGCCTTCGATTGTACCTTTGAGATGAGGTGATGAACCTCATCCAACTCTCAGCAAGGGCCCTCTTTTGGCCAGAGGGTGACTGCTTCAGAGAGCTGTAGAAAACATCATTCCCTGGTTTCATCTATAGCCATTTATAACGTGCGGATGGCTGTCTTATCTACTGTTGTCTCCTAGGGTTTCTGAAGGAAATTCTGGAACAAACAACTCCTTTGGCTGTGGAAGTTGCTTTGGAAATGACAAATGGAGTGTCTATCCTCAAACAGTATGCACTATCCAATCCCAGGTGCATAAAATGTATGCATATTTTACAATTGCTGTGAAAAATGTAGGAAGCATGGGTCTCATAATATTTACTAGAGTGAGGGGTCCTATCTTAATTTTCATTGTGTCTAATTTTATACTTTTTCTTTGTAGCATTTATCAAAATTAAAATTTATTATCTCTGTGCGTTGTTATCAATTCCTTTCCTAGGACAGAGACTTTCTGTCCTGTGCCAGGCCAAGAGTCTTACACACTAAACCTCCAAGCGTTGGAATAAGTAGTGCTTATTTTCTTCTTTTAGAAAGAAGATTTTCTCTAGTACTGTATTTCTAGTACTGATTTTCTCTAGTACTGTAGCTTCTACAAGCGCTTATTTTTTTCCCCCGATTACAAAATATAAGTCTTACCAAAATGGAGCAAACAGAGTTATATACTCCACTTTTAAGAAACAAATTTGTGCCACTGAAGTAGAGACCTACAGAGACAGATTGAGAAATGTAGGTTAGTGGTAGGTTTCCTTTCTTAGATCTAAGAACTTGATTAGTAGAGAAGAATCCTAAAGAGTCCAAAGTGTGCTGAGGGCAAGGAGAGTCCGTCCTCATGATAGAGGGTCATTGACATGGCAGCCTGATCCTCATTTTAAATAATCACAGTATGTGTTTTGTTCTCCACCCTTTAGAATTGCGTTTTGTTTTGTCAAGGAAAAAAAAATTAATGAGGCTGCAACTATAGCTTTACTAATCGATGAGGATCACTTGTTCGATGTGTTATGTTTCAGGATGTATTTCCAGGCACTTCCTGGTAGAAATTTGGCTTTTGGAGCTTAGGCTTGGTTTTCATATATTTCCTTCCTTCCTTCCTTCCTTCCTCCCTCCCTCCCTCCTTCCCTCCCTCCCGCCTTCCCTCCCTTCCTTCCTTCCTTCCTTCCTTCCTTCCTTCCTTCCTTCCTTCCTTCCTTTTTAGATTTTTATTTATTCATTTCAGAGAGAGAGCATAGCTGGGGAGCAGTAGGCAGAGGGAGAGGGAGAAGCAGGCTCCCCGCTGAGCAGGGAGCCCAATATGGGGCTCGATCCCAGGACCCTGAGATCATGACCCAAGCTGAAGGCAGATGCCCAACCGACTGAGCCACATAAGCACCGAGATTTTCATATATTTTCTGTGTCTCTGGGTAAAACCGGATAGCTACCTCTCCCCCATCCCCCATGATTTGTGACAGATTTGGGGTAGCTGTGCTTTTCTTTTTAATGTCAGTGAGAAGGTAAAGAATTTAAATTTACGACATGCCAATTGTATTCCAAAGCCACACTTAGTATTAAAACCACAGAAGGGGAGTCATTTACATTTGACAGGGGCTGTGGGTCTTAAGCAATGATCTTTTGGCAATGCATCTTTTGATTTTAGGTTGAAAAGAACCTTGATGTTGGGATTTCTGGTTTTCAGATGAGTGACTATTAGCCTGTTTAGAGAAAGGCCTTGGGGACGGGAACGGGTACTTGGCTTCCTCGAGTGCTTCTTGGTGGACCACAGTTTGACTTTGTTTTCAGGGTTGCCTTGGTGTAACAAAGTGTCTCTTATGCCTCTGGGGCTGCCCTTGCCAGCCGTCACCTGCCAATTGGTTCCTGTCTATGTAAGTGTTCTGAGTTGGAAAATGAGGTGTGAGAAATACTTTATTTGATTCTAGGCCACTCTTACCTTTTGGATAACGTTAAATTTGAAAGTTTAGGATTTGGCCTGGTTCGCTCGCTCATTGTTTTCGCTCAAAAGTATGCATTGGATATTTTTTGAGTGTTTACTATTTTAGGGCACTGTACGAGGCACTGTAGAATTAGAATCAAGCAGGAGAGACAGGCTCTACTCTTATAAGGTTTGTAGTATGAGAGGAAAGAAAAAAGAAGTCAATTCAAAAGCCTCACGGCCCTTCTGCGGGTGTAGTCAGTGCTCTAGGCTGGCTTGGGTGTCAGACCAGGAAGTCCAGGGAGAAGATAGCTAAGGGGGGAGCGGCTGCATGGGAGGGAGAGAGGGCAGGGGACCTCACAGACCTGGAAGCGAGTGGCAGCAGCTGTCATCGAGATGACAAGAAAAGGCAGTGACCTATGGGAAGGAGTGTGTACTGGGGGGGCGGGGGGGCGGACAGGACTGAATGGAGGTCAGGGGCTAGATTCTGAGGGCTCCCAGGCCATGTCGAAGACTCTGGCTTCTTTATAAGCTTGGAGCTTTCTACCCACCTAAGAAAGGTGTCTATCCTAGGAAGTATGTGTAGGGGACAGGTATCATTTTATTTACATCTAGCTTGACCACCCCTCCTTTAGTCCCCGCCCAGTTCCGGAAGTTGCTTCTTCATTACTCTGTGGTTATCATGGAAGCAACTTTGTTACATTAGGCTACTCTGTGTCCCCACCACAGCTGATTGACCCAGGATTTTTTCTCCTTTCTTTTTCCTTTTCTTTTTCTTTTTTTTTTTCTTCTCTTTTTGCTTTCTTTCTCTCTCTCTCTCTTCCTTTCTTATTTCTTTTTTCTCTCAGTTTATTTATTTATTTGAGAGACAGAGAGTGTGGGGAGGGGCAGAGGGAGAGACAAATGCCAGTGGCAGGGGAGAGGGAGCTTGGTCCCATGACCCTGAGATCTAGCCGAAACCACCACTGCGCTCCCCAGGGAACCCCAGGGGTTTTTCTTGCTTGATTCATTGGGGTATTAGAATTGCAACTGAGAAAGTGAAGTTAGTTTTTCTCCTGGTGGCTGCCAAGGAGAACCTACAAAGTGAAGGGCTGTTGGAGGCCGCTGTTCCCTCAGATGGCCTGAAGCAGAGAGATGGAGGAATGAAGCAAATCTGCAGAGAGATGAAATTTCAGGTGAAATCAGCGAGGGACGGCATATCTTTTAGTTCTCCACCTGCTCTGGCCCTTGGTTCTTGATCTTTCCAGCTTATATCTTATCCTTAGATTCCACAATATAATTGTATTCCTCTAAAGACATCTCCTACGTTTTGTTTAAACTAGCCAGAGTTGGGTGCCCGGGTGGCTCAGTGGGTTAAAGCCTCTGCCTTGGGCTCAGGTCATGGTCTCAGGGTCCTGGGATCAAGCCCCGCTTTGGGCTCTCTGCTCAACAGGGAGCCTGTCTCCCCACCCTCTCTGCCTACTTGTGATCTCTCTCTCTCTCTCTCTCTCTGCCAAATAAATAAATAAAATCCTTTTTTAAAAAAAGAATCTTTAAACTAGCCAGAGTTAGTTTCTGTTACTAATATAAAAATTATTCTTTCTGTTTGTGTGGATATTTATAGACATATATTATAATTTTGCTTTAGGCCCATTTTCTGATTGTAAATGAGTCTCAAAGCTTGTTAATTCATGGAAAGTCAATTATCCTCCAGTTTTGTTTAAGGTATAAAAGGAACAGGGGAAGTTAAGTTCTCTAACATTTCTCAAGAAAGGAAATGTGACCCAAGGAAACTCTGCTGCATAAGCAGAAATACTTTAGCAAGTTAACAACATAATTTATGGATTTGATTGTAAAACCTTAATAAGAAATGAAATTTTACCCGTAGCGTTCTCTCTCATCTGAGTCTTTACAGCCCACTCAGGTCTTATTTCTTTTTGAAGGTGATGCAAACAGCAATAGTATTAGCATACATTTTAAAATGTGCTTTATTTATATGTGTGACCAACTGCATTTTCTCAGTTCTGTCTTTGCTGCATCATCAGCTCTTGGAGAAAGCAGGTTTACTAAGAGCAGGGTCACTCACGCCTGTCTGGCCTCTGGGCCTGCTAATTTGAATGAAGTCTCCTCCAACCAGTGGTGAGACTGGAGAAAGTGCTAGCCTGAAGGGTGGGCACATTAAAGAGAGTTCTGCACTGGGGTGTGATATCCAATTAGTCTGGTTACCTAGTTACTGAGGCAGTTGGGAGGCAGCGTGGTGCCACTGGTAAGAATAGAATCTGTGGATTCAGACCTGTGTGGAAATTCTCCTGCTATTTGCTGGGTGACTCCGAGCAAGTTATCCGATCTTTCTAAATCTCAAGTTTCTTATCAATAAAATGGGGTAATAACAGGACCTACCGCCTAAAAATATGGTGATTCAGTAAAATAATATTTATAAAGCACATAGCAACTTTCTAAAAAAGATTTTATTTATTTGAGAGAGAGAGAACGAGTGAGCATGAGTTTTGGAGGGGGGGAGGACAGAGGAAGAAGGAGAAGCAGGCTCCATCCCAGGACCCTGAGATCAGAACCTGAGTGGAAGGCAGACATTTAACCGACTGAGCCACACAGATGCCCCAAAGCACACAACTTTTTAAGTATTAGCAATTATAGGTTTTATGACATAAAGCAGTTACCACAATGCCTAGAATTTGATAAATGCTATGGCTCTTTGACCCCCCAAAATGTACAGATTCATATCCTTAAAGCTTCAATGGATAAACCTCTCCCCTCATCTATCTGTCCTTGGATAGTAGTTAAGAATTCCTCACTTCATCCAACCTCTCGCTTCATAGGCAGGGAGATTGAGACCCAGAAGAGTGGTAGTTCCTCAATGGTCAGGCAGTGCCTGGCAGAGCGGGGTCCCAGGGACCTGTCCCTTAGATCAGTTCTGTACCCACTGTGTTGTTTCATGTGCTGAAAACCTAGAGCATTCCTCAGCTACACTGACATGTATACAGAGGATACATGACATTTATGAAAGATACATTTGAAGCCACCACAAAGCTCCAGACTTGGGCACATGGAGATCCTTATCTGGATCCTTGTTTATCCCAAGTCATGTTTCTATTAGGATCATGTTTGCTGTGTGGAACCTTTTATGTGAAAACATTTTGTCTGATGTATCTTCTCTTGCTGGTTGTCAAGCTTTCACAAGCACCTGAGTTTGTAGTCATGTCATGGGCATTATCATACCTTGGGACAGGGAGGGAAACGCCAAGTCTTATTTGCAGAAAGATGCTGGGCCCTTGGAACTCTCCCGAACACTAGGTGCCCTTGTCTGAAATACCCAAATTTGTACTTCAGTGAAATTTCCCACTAGAACCTATCACAGATCTTTGGAATTGCTGCTCATGAGCAACTGAGACACTGGTTATTAAGCGCTTTAATATGCTGAATATTTCTCTGTAACAGTTCCATTATACTTGGCATTGGTCAGACCACTGCGTTCCGCTGAGGACTGCATTTTAAGAGGGCTGTAGCCAAACGTAATATATGTAAGAAGAGGCAGTGAGGCTGGGAAAGAGTTCAGGGAGCTGGATTCTGTGAGGGATGGTAAAGGAATTGGGTATATTTGCCCTAGAAGAAAGATGGAGAGGAGTGATAAAATCTGCCTTCGGATATTTTAGGGCTGTCTGGAGAAGGAGGGATTTTAGCTAGTCTGTCAGACTGGATATTTTAGGGAGACATATTTTAGACTGTTTATATAAAAAAATGAGGCGACAAGGTGGCCAGTTAGTGGGCCCTTAATGAAAATGAATACCACGTCCTGTGCTAAATGCTTTCCAGGAATCATGATTCTTATTTTATAGATGATGGAACAGAGATGCAGACAGGATTGGGAACTGGCCCATGGGCACCCTAAGCGGTGGATCTGTAGGATTCCAGAGTCCCTTGAAGAGCATATGCCTCCTTTCCTCCGGGGGTGGATGAGAGGTTGTAGGAGGAATAGGTTCTGTGAGGACCTCTCCCCTTTTCCACTCCACCCAGGACGGGACCTGGTTTTGCCTGTGCTCAGCAAATCATCATGCAATGAAATGAATAAATGGATCCTGCATTTGATAGGGGCGTGGATTTCTCTGGGCTCTAAGACTCTTTAAAACTCGCTAATAATTTAGCAGGAAAGGGGATCTGACATCTCATCACTTGGCCATTGGATCTGAGCTAGTTACGGTCAGGCTGGCACGGCTGGATTTGGGGAGAGAGTAGCAGGCGGTGAGAGTGGGGAGGCTGGGATTTCCTTATAGCTCTATTAATTGGGAATGCCCCAGGCAATCTGGTGTTTCCTTGAGAATTGTGGCCATTTTTTTGCCCCAAGTACTGCTCACTGCTTTCTGTGGAGTTTGATGGGATATGATAAGCTTTGTGGAGACAGAAGACTTTGGAAAGTCTTTGAAAAATGACTCCTATTGCCTTTGGATTAGAGGCTGCTTTCTAGGAATAATAAATGCCTTATGTTAGTGGCATACTTCGAGCACTTGGATAAAATGCCTCCTTTGGTCCTTGAGATAAAGAAGATAGAATTCCTCTTTTACAGAAAACACTGAAATTGGGAGAAATTAAGGGACTCGCTCAAAGTCACATGCAGTTCCAAACTTCCTTGTAGCTGCAGGAATGATTGTCATCTACCTCCTAGGTGTCTCCACCTGGATGGATAATGGGCACCTCAACTCCAGCATGACCTAACAGAGCTCCTGATTCCTGCCGCTTCTCCAGTGCTCTCTGTCTCAATAAAAGGCATCACAGTGAACTCAGCTGTAATAGTTTCCTCTTGCTGCTGTAACAAATTACCACCAACTTAAAGCAACATCAATTTTATTACTTCACAGTTCTGTAGGTCAAAAGTCTAAAATGGGTTGGCAGGGCTGCGTTCCTTCTGGAGGCTCTAAGGGAAAAAGCCGTTCTTCCTTGCCTTTTCCAGCTTTCAGAGGACGCTCAGATTCCACGGATTCTTGCCCTGCATCACTCCGCCCTCTGTTTTGATCATCACTTCTCTTTCCCTGACTTGACCCTCCTGCCTCCATTTTTCTCTTATAAGGAACCTTGCAATTATATTGGGCCCACCCAGATAATCCAGGATAATCTCTCCATCGACAGCTCCATAATTTTAATTGTATTTGCAAAGTCCCTTTTGCCATGGAAGATAGCATACTCACCGGTTTGGAGATAATGTGGATATTTTGAGGGCCATTATTCTGCATATCATACTAAGTTCTAGGGCCCAAAGCAAGGTCTTGCCTCTCTTCTTCCCTCCATTCCATCAGCAAGTCCTGTCGGGATCTCTGTCCTCACCCCTTGCCCACAGCCTGTCTCACTTGGACCGTTGATGCCAATGCCACCCATCTACTCACCCTGCACTCTCCTTGCCTCCCCACTCTCTCTTCTCAGCATAGCTACTGGAGTGACTACTTATTTATTTTTTTTAAAGATTTTTAAAATTTATTTGAGATAGAGCAAGAGAAAGAGAGCATGCACAAGCAGGGGGAACAGCTGGCAGAGGGAGAAGCGGGCTCTTCAGATGCGGAGAGCCAGATGCGGGACCCGATCCCAGGACTCCAGGATCATGACCTGAGCTGAAAGCAGACGCTTAACTAACTGAGCCACTCAGGCGCCCCCAAGAGTGATGTTAAAGTCTGGGTTAGATCACACCACTCCTCTTCCCGTGAGCCATCCAGGATGTTTATATCTTACTCAGAAAAAGATAGCTCAATCTCTTTCCGTTAGTTATGGGCCCTACCGTCTGGTCCTCTTGGCTTTGCAAGTCTCACTGCTCCTCTCTCTGCCTCACTCATTGAGCTCCAGTCACGCCAGATTTCTTGCTGTTGCTTAAACATGCCTGGAACATTCTTCGCTCAGATATCTGCGTGGCTTACTCCCTCCCTTCTTTCATGTCTCTGGTGAAATTTTATCTGCTCAGAACTGCCTTCCAATGTCAGCCTGTCCACCCCGACACTGTTCTTTTGTCCTGCTTTATTTTCCCATCCGAATACTTAGCATTCCTGACAGTATTGTGTGTGTGTGTGTTTGTGTGAGTGTGTCATCTGTCTTTCTATGAGAGCATCGTTCATGAGGGCAAAGAATTTTGCATTTTCTCAGAACCTGGTATGGTGCCTTGTGAGTAGTAAAAATTTAATGAGTACATAAATGAAAGCTGGGCTTTTTTTTAAGAAACAATTTATTTACGTATTTTAGAGAGAGAGAGTATGTGTGTGTGCACACAAATGGGGTGGGGCAGAAGGAGAGACAGAATCCTTGAGGCAGACTCCCCACTGAGTACGGAGACTGATGCAACATGGAGCTCCATTCCAGGACCCTGAGATCATGACCTGAGCTGAAATCAAGAGCTGGAGGCTTAACCGACTGAGCCACCCAGGTGCCTCAGAAGCTGGACTTTAAATGCAGGTCTTCTGGTTCTGGATGGAGTATGTTCTCCCGTCCCCTGTGCTTCCTCGCCGTAGTTTAGTTGTTAGTTAGAAACTCTCACCCCTAAGAGAGAAAACAGGGTGAAATATTGACACCTAACCTAGGGAGTGGAAGCACTATTAACCATAATAGTGGTTATACAGTTAATGGACCAGGCTTTGGAGACAAATCCAGATCCCACTGCTGACACTGGCTAGCTGTGTGACCTTGAGCAGAGACTTGACCTCTGCAAGAATTCTCTTATCTGAAAAGTGGGGAGAATAACCATGAAACCTCAAAGAGACTTGGGAGGGTTAATGCATTGAACTAAGCTTATTAGACATTCAAATGAGTAGAACTGGGCCTGGAACACGCTAAGTAGTGTATATGTGATTACAGTTACTCATTATACCCCAAGAGTGGTATAGTAGAGTTTCTAACTAACAAGATTTGCAGTTATCCAAAGAGAGAAAGAATGTTCTTGGTTTCAGGTACAGTGGTGAGGTCCAAAAGCTGGAAAAGTGAAGGCAGCAACATTGAGCTGGGCTCCTGGCTGTGATTACTGGCGTTCCAGGTGATCTGGGCAGGGCGATTTGACGCTCCCCTGTCTGTCCTTCCTCCCTGGGGAGCCCGCCTTGCAGCTGATGAGGCAGAGAGAGCAGGAAAACCAAGTCCCGTTAGTGTCCCCACGATGAGGAGATCACCTGCACCCTTGCAAGGTGATGTGAAGACGTGAGTAAGAGACTTTGAGAAGTTCCAGATAGAAATCTTTTTAGCTGCTGTTGTCCGGCCGGGACCAGGGAGGGGCCTCTCTCCACGGGCAAGCTGCATCCCTCCCCTGGGTCTCTAGATGGCAGGCAGTCCTCCACCTACTGTGGATGAAATGCTGTATTGGCTGATTCCTCACAGGTAACCAGCTCTGTGATCTCCTTTCCATGGCAGCCGCCGCCTCCTGCACACTTCAGCAATGAGCATGAGGTCGGCCTGTCCCCAACTTATTTTCCTTTTGTGACGGTGTTAAAGAAAAGGCTCTACAGTTGTCTCAATTCTTCTTCATGTGCATTTGATATCCTGCTTGCTCCCTAGACCTTTCAGAGAGCTCCTATTGATCATAGACATCCTCAGGGTTTTTTACTTGTTTACCTAAGATTTGAGGAAAGGTAAGTTGTTTGTATACAAACCGTACACCTGCATTATCCAATATGGCAGCCACCAGGTCCATGTGGCCCCTGAGCCCTTGGAAGGTGGTCAGTCTGAAAGAGATATGCTGTGAGAGTAAGGTACCCACCAGGTTTCAGAGACTTGGTGAAAAAAAAAAAAAGTAAAATGTAAAGTAAAAAAAAAAAAAGTAAAATGTCTCATTCATCATTTTTTTATATTGATTACTTAGTGTGATAATATTTTGGATATATTAGGTTGGAATCATATCTCCTGTTTTTAGTTTTTAATGTAACTGCTTGAAATTTAAAATTACAAATGTGGCTTATATTTGTGGCTTACCTTGTATTTCTCTGGGATGGTCCCTCAACCTGTTTGACCAAGAAGCAGCCAGTAAGGTTTCTGTCTACTGTAATCCATTCTTAGAGCTGAACATTAAGTGAGTTTAATTTTTCCCCCAAGGATTTTCTCTCCCTTCCTCACCCCTTGCCTTTGTTTGTGATCCTGGACCCACGAATCAGATCCTGTTCAGGTTTTAGGCATTGAGACTGTTGACACTGAGAGGTTTCTGGTTGGTGCTTTGCCTCGTCTTCTAGTCTTTCTCTAGGACTCCTCAGCAGGTGCCCCCAGCCAGCCAGCCCTAAATGTGAGTGACCTCACTGTCTGACCTCAGCCTCTTCCTTCCCTTCCTTCCACTTCCCCCTACTCCTCTTCTCATTTCATACTGTCCTCGGGTGATCCCATCCATGCTTATGGGCTTCATTTATCATCTTTAGACAGGTGACACTCAGATTTGTGTCTCCTGCCCCAACCCCTCCCCTGACATCATTAGCTCAGCCCCTTTCTGGATGACTGCACTGGGGTGCCCTGAATTACCTCGGAGCTTAGTATGTTCCTAGCGGGACTCAGACTCTTCCTCCTCCCATGTTTGTTGCAGCCTGTTTCATCTTCAGATCTTAGGGAATGGTGCTCATATCCCCCCACTTTTCTAAGTCAGGCGCCCAGACTATAATATCCTTGATGCTCTTGCATCCCGACGTCTAGTCAACATCCTGGCTCTGTCAATTCTATTTCCAAATCCTTTGGAGTGTACCCTCTTCTCCACACTCTCTGCTGCTGGCCTAGCTCAGGACCCCATCTCTCCCTCTATGTCCGCCTCAGTTGTCCTACTCCCCTCCTCATTGCATCTAGTTTTGCACTCCTCTTGGCTATTCTCTTCAGCAGCTGTGATTGTTCTCGAACACAAAGAGTTTTGCTCTTAGGACCAAGTCCTATTCCTTTATGTGGCCTACAAGGACCCGTGTTTTCTGACTTCCTTCCAGCCTCATCTGCTCCCCCTTCAGCCCCAGCTCCTTACGCACCAGCCAAACTAGATCTTCTTTATGCCTCACAAGTCCACCCGCCCTTGCTTTGTCCTGGCCAGTTCTTTCTCAGTTCAGGTTAGGTGTTCCTGCTGTGCCCCTGGCTTCCTGTCTGCTGCTGTTCTGACGAGGGCGGCTGGGCTGCAGTTATTGATTTAATTGGTTCTCCCTGCCCTTCCTTCTGTGAATCCATGACATTGGGGAGCCTGTGCTTGTCCACCTGTATCACAAGGATCCTGTGCCCTGTCCAACCTGCACAGTAACCTCAGTCAGTCTTTGTGGAGTAAATGAATAACGATTTTGGCTATTAGAGGTCGTTATAACATGGGATGGGAGTGGAAGTGGGACTCTCATCCCTTGGCTCCTCGCCTGTGGGTGGGGTAAGAGCACAGCCACTCAGAGCAGTGCTGGTTGGCCATCCCCCCCAGACTGGGTTCTGCTCCCCTGGCGAGCTCTTCGATGTGGAGTTGCTGGGTCACGGGGAGGCCCAGGGTCCTAGTCACTGTTGACCAACCATCAGGATGGTCTGAATGGCACAGACTGGTGAAAGATCCGATGAGAGAGAGGTCACACTTAATGACTCAAAATAATTGTTTTGTGTTCACATGTGACTAGGGTTTTCATTTACCCACCTACTCTTTCCTGCACTTCTGAAGACCCAATGGTGACTTTGGAACACTTGATGATTGAGATGGGTGTGAGACAAGATCTCTTTGAGAGCCTCTGCCTTTCTGGCTGTGTGCAGCACGTACCCGGAACCCCTGGAACGATGAATTTAACTTCTAGACTGTTGCAAGCAATGATGGTCAAGTGCGAGACCGAGATAGTTTCACTGACAACATGAAATGTGGGAAATGGGGTTTGTTTCTCGCTGGACAGTGTATTTCATGCCTCCTTGGAGATGAGACTTAGGAGTGTGATGTAACAGTTATATAGCTAGCGAGTGTCCAGTCCGGTCCTGCTTCCTGCCCTCGGAGCCTCCCCGCCTGCTGGAGGACACGAGCAGCATCCCACAGTCCTGAGCTGTGTTTGCGCTGTGTCCCACCCACTTGGTCGTGACTTTGGTAGGATCTGAGGATCTGAAACTTGTTTAGGTCCAGATATACAACAGCATGATAAAACACCGACAGCTTGTGATTAGAATATGAATGGTTGTTTGGGTCTCAGATTCACATTGAACGTCTTTCAACCCGTGCTGCAAGATTCTGTGGTCCATCTGGAAAGAGCCATAAAGCATCCTTTGTCATCTTCTTTTAGTACCTAGAATACACTCAGAAGATCAGAAGCGGGTTTCTCTGTACGACAAGGCATGTGTTTCCCATCAGCAAACAGCAGTCTCTTTTGTAGGTGGGTTCAAAATCTTTGTCGTTGCCTCCTTCTGGCATCTTCTCCCCTTTTGTGGATCTGCGGGATGATACCTTTTGGTTTGTCTGCTTTCTCTTTAACACCAAGATCTGCTTCATCCCAGTGTATTTTTAAATGCCAATCAGGATATGCAACTTGTGTCCATGTGGAAGTGTCCACTGATAGCGTCAGGCCAGTCTCCTACTTTTAGTCCCAGTTTCTATGTTAGAATCCTATTTAGACAGATGGAGCCAATTGAGCGGGTCCTGCCGAAAAGCCGTATTCGGTTAGTGTAAATCTTCCTGCTGATTTTGGAGACAGCAAGGTCTCCTGGGATTCCATCTGGAAATCTTATTGGATTTGCAAGGCTTAAGTTAATATAGAAACCCCCCAAATAGTGTAGAATAACGTAGGGCCTCATTTCTTTGCCTTGAAAGACATTTTCAGAGGTCTGTCTCAAGAGTCTTGCTGATAAGGAAGTTACTTCTAATATTTCAAGGGAAACAGAACACAAAAACACTTCTATTGTCTTAATACTTTTTCTATCCATGCCCTTCCATCTCTGTAGTGCCTTCTTAATGCCTCTCCCCTACATTCCTTTTCCTCTTTCTCTCACTCGCTCATTAACCTTCGGCCCCTGCTTCAAATGGCATTAATTCCTAACCATGAAACTTAGTAAGTGATGCCCATAAGGGAGAAGTCATTCATTTTTCCCCTGCTTTGGTGAAGAATGAACGTCTCTTTTAGACATAAGTGAATACATTTCACAATGGAAAACATTTATATTTTTTTCCTAAATCAAGTGAGCATCTCCTTGCTCCCATAAAAGATATGGTTCCCCGACAACTGTTGCTCTGGGAAGCAGCATCTGACAGAAGAAAGAGCACGGGCCTTGGAAAAAGAGCCAAGGGTTTGAGACCCAGCTTGGCTGTTATTCTGAGCAAATGACGTCACTAGTCTGTATTTCCATTAACTTGTCTGTTACGTGGGGTTAATAATACGTACTTTGTCACGCTGTGTTAAGAATTAAAAAAGAATGAACACGTGCTTAGACATTGGAATGGTAGTTCTAAACAACTCCAACCAGGATCCTTGATAAACACCTTACCTTGGCCTTCTTGAATCCAGCAAAGATATCATCCTCATGCCTTCTTTAAACTAGATTGTGTTCTCTCAAAACCTCATGAGGCATATAAGAGACTGATTACAACAGAATGCAAAGTTTCTCAGTTTTTTTTTTTTAAGTTTCTCAGTTCTTCACTGATGCTTTTAAAAGGGAAGTTTTGAGGTATGAAATAGGTTTCTGGAATCCTCTTTAAGATTTTTGTATTCTCATTGTGGTGGGCTACGTAAAATGCATGGCCTCAAAAATGTGGGCGGGCACATAAATGAGGAAGCTGATGTAACAGGAGCCCAGGAAGGCTGGCAGGAGAGGCCCAAAGAGCTTCTTCAGGGAAGAAATGACTGTCTCTGGGGCTTGGGCTTTTAATCAGTGTTGAAAGCCATCATGAGGGCTCCAGGGCATTAGTAATATTTTTATGGGCAGCAGAGTGATACTGTATCTACTTTGGCAGAAAAATATGAATTTCCT
Source organism: Nasua narica (assembly GCA_028533885.1). Taxonomy (NCBI): domain Eukaryota; kingdom Metazoa; phylum Chordata; class Mammalia; order Carnivora; family Procyonidae; genus Nasua; species Nasua narica. The sequence continues at coordinate 56,362,701 of CM052798.1, forward strand.
ACTCTCGTTAACAGGACAGTCAAGGGGCAACTTATGGACTGCATGTTTGTGTGTCCCCCTCCCTAGATTCATATATCGACCCTAATCCCTGTGATGGTATTCAGAGATGGGAATTAGATCACAAGGGTGGAGACCTTATGATGGGATTAGTATCCTTATCACAAGAGAGAACTCCAGAGCTTGTTTCTCTTCTGTCTCTCTCTCTTCCCTTCTTTCTTTTTTTTTCTTTGTCTCTCTTTCTCTCTTTCTTTATCTTTGTCTCAGTCTCTCTCTTGACCATGTGAGGATACATCCTGAAGGTGGCTCTCTCCAGGTCAGACAACGGATCTGCAAGCACCTTGCTCATGGACTTCCCAACCTCCAGAAATGTGAGAAATAAATGTTTGTTTAAACCACGCGGTCTGCAGCATTTTTGTTACAGCAGCCTGAACTGAGACAGTAACTAAAGGATTATGGCAAGAACCATGTTACTCAAAGTGTAGACTTTATCGCAAATCTGAAATGGAAATAAAGTCAAGGCTCTGTCTTTATTTATAATAAACTTTGTGTGTTAAGTGGGCTTTTCTATTCTTACATTTTACTGTGCGGTGAAATAGTAAACATTTATTATGTGATTATGACACGCACTCCTTTCAACATTTTACATGGATTTTCTCATTTATTCCTCACCATGATGCTGAGGAAGCTATTATTTCCAGTAGCATCCAAAGGTTGGAGTAAAGATTCTGCAAGGGCACCTGATAATGTGTCAGTGGGGTCTGTCATCTGAGATGACCTGGTGACGGACTAGGGGATGGCTCATGCAGGGAGGCAGCCTCCCATGGGTGCCAGGAACCCTGGAGGGTGTGCCTGGACACTGTCCATGCAAGGTAGGTGACCGTGTGCACCCCCTCGCCCCGACTGTACTCTTCACATTAGAGCACATCTAATGATTCGACGTCATCTTAAAGGCTCTACGTGACTCTACGGGCCTTTTTCATACCCTGCTTTCTGTTTCTATGGAGCAGTTATTGCTACCTGACGCGATGTTATGTGTAGAGCAGGAAGATCCGGCTAACATTCCCAGGCCAGGATTACCACTGTACGAAGGATGTTCAAGAGCATAACAGTGCCAACCTGCGGGCTCCACGTCAACACACAACGTGCTCATCGAACACTCTTTACTCAGGAAGGAGAAGTGAGCAGCAGGATCAGTGTCTGTGGTGTGGGCCAGTCTCCCATGGTCAGTGGGTCCCTCCTCATGGCTGGCACCGGGGGCCTGGACTGCACATGCCCTTTGGTTGGCAAAGACCCCATTCGCTCCCTGAGGAGAAGGCAGGGGAGTTGTGGGGGTGGGGGGCAGATGTACTAATGGATCTGGCCAGATGCCATATAACACACATTTAATGCAATACAAGGAAATTTGCTGCTTATCCAGAAGAGGGAACAAATTCTCCTAATAAGGAAGAAGACTGTGGGGCTAAGTGACAGCTCAGCATCTGGCCTCCTTCTACAGGGATAATCTAGACTCAGAGCACCCACTGGATGTCCTGGGATGCTTCCTTAGTCGTCCACCCTCCACTCTCATTGATGCCAGGAAAAACGGACCAACAAACAAAGCATGTTACACTGGATAGGACCAATGGCTACCCTGCATGTGGAGGTAGAGCGCTATCCTGTGTGGGGCTGGGTGTGATCCGAGCCTCCCCGCCCAGGTGAGACAGCATGTGGTCACCGCCACTAACAGCCCCTTTCAAGGAGGAGGACCAGACCTCTCTGGGGTAGCCTCTCAGTCAGGACCCCCAGGTGTCAGGGTTTAGCCAGCTAAAAAGGTCAAAGAATGAGTATTAATGGGGACTGTGAGTTTACTGATAATAGTATGTGGATTTTCTCAGCTCTGTCTTGACCTTCCCCAAATTGTGGATGTCCACACAGCAAGAGTTCTTGGCCGTGACAGATTCCACCCAGTACCACCAGAAGGTCATGAAGGAGGGTCCGGTTACCCATCATCAGCTTGTGTAGCTTGTGTATTATCTTTTCTGCGGCCTGTTTGCTATTCTGGGGTTCAAACTTGGATGGTCAAATGGAACCGGTCTTTAGTCTGCCCCGTGGGGAGGGTGTCACCTGCTGCCCTGTGATGCGCCAGCAGCGTGGCGACCCTTCAACCCGCCACGCAGTTATCCATGTGGACAGTGGATCCTTGGACCCTGAGGCAGTTCGACTCAGGGGAAAGGCATCCCCTCACCGATTAAGGTTCACCGAAAAACGTATTCCAGGGGAGAATAAACGACCTCCATCAGGGTGTGGTTCTTGTGTCATTGACTAATCCAGTTCTCCCTTTTCTCTGCCTGTTGTCAGCTTGTGGCTTGAAAAGAAAAATGTACCAATCATGTTATAGGTGACATTAAAGCAGAGGACATTGGAATGATCTTGCACCTTAACTTGTATCAGTGGGGTCACTCGATGGGTGGGTCCCCTGAGGGCGTGAGGAAATCCTGTGTCTTTATGGATTAGCCAGGCCACCAAGATGGGAGTCTGAGGTAAACAGGATCTCAGCTTTGGGTGCCAGATCCAGTTTGTTTCTGGGCATCTTCCTTTGCTACAGCAGTGCTGATTTTGGTGAGGGTGTTATCAGGCCAGACATCCCTATGGGTCTAGGGTGGGGAGAGAGAGATCAGTGTCCCCTCTCCTCCCTTACTCCCATACATGCTGAGGCAGGAGATGTTCCTGTGTCACTTGAGGTATAGAGTTTCTAAGGGTGGCCCTCTAGTACCTCTGTCCTAAGCCAGGGGTCAGCACCTCCTCAGGAACCCCTTACTCTAGCTGTTTCACCCAAGACTTTTACCCCATCATTCAATCCAGACAAAGAGGTTCATCCTGTACAAACTTTGTGTGTCCTATAACATCACCCACCAGTGCAGGGGACTTGGAGGTTCCTGACACTACCAGGGGAATTCTGGTATCATGCCTTTCTGTGACCCCCGTATCTGACTAAAGGCCAGTATGGTACCCGAACACGTGGCAGAGATTTTTTTCCAATGTGACTGGGGTGGTGGTGACATGTGGGTGCCATATGAGGGTAACAGTTCCATATCCAGCAGGGGCGTCAATGGCTGTGAGTCGTCAGAGGAACCCACAGCTAGGTATTATAGGCTCAGTGTGGTTAACCTGCAAAACCCTAGCCTCCAGGTGCCCCTGCACACATGTGCTAATTCTCTTTGCTGTGCTGCTTGGGCTCATTGGCAGGAATCACAAGATTGCACTGCGTCTTGACTTTAGCATCTTTGAGGATTACTCCCCCTGGATTTGGCCCATTTCTGCATTTGAGATGGGCATCCATGACTGGTTTGCTTATGTGCAGAGCAGGCTACCACTGTAGCTTGTTGGCTCAGGAGTTCCACTCATGTTCTCATTTGAAAGATCCTTTGCTATGGGCATCCACATGAGTGACAAAGATTTGCTCATTCCATGCAGCAAGCTGTTGCTGCATGTTGTCCTTGTCCCCAGACAGAGGATACCTTAGTAGACTTTAGTTGCCAGTCTCCTGACCAAATGGCTAGTCCAGTTACCACAGCCCTGGAATCAGGGAGGATTTAGTGAGGTGTGTTGGGTGGGGGTGGCTTGCACAGTGGGTAAAGCATCCTCCTCAGGTTTCCATCGAGAGTTGACCATCCATGTGGTGGATAGCCATGGCAGCCCAGTGGACTCCTCCAGCTTTCAATTTGGCAGGACCATTGGTAAACCAGGCCAGGCTTTCAGTCGGAGCCTCTTCAAGCGGTGGTCCCCAGGTGGCTAGGGAACCCCTACAGGATGCTCTGCTCTCTCACAGAATCCACTGCTCCCCTGGGGTCCTGCCTCCCTTTGGCTCGGTCTTGGATGTACCATTTCCATGTGACACTGGAACGCTGCTGGGCTTGTCCGATTTTATGAGGGATTTGTGAGAACCCAGGTAAGGATGGTCCCTAAGGCCTCCAGGTCCCATAAGGTGCTTCGATGGTGAGACATTTGGTCTTGATCGGAGCCCAGCATGAGGGAGAAGCTGCTGGTCTAAGGGTGCCTAGCGGGCAGTGGCTTCAGGCAGCTTGTGTGTCCAGAATCGGAGACCGGCCCCCGGTGTGGTCCCCTGTTGCCACAGCCTCGCCAGCCCGTGTCGGTGTTGTGGCCACTCGCAGCTCCACACACCTAAGAAGCTCCGGAGGTCGCAAGGCCAGCCCTGGGCTGCAGTTTGTTGAATGGCTTCTAGTACTTGCGCTGAGAAGAGCCCCATTCTAAGGTGGCTCCGGAAGGCTGCCCAGAGGGTACGAACTGTTTCCCGTATCCTGGGAGGCCCGCTAGCTGCCGTGCTTCTGATTAGTGCGTGCAGCCAGGGACACCGAGTCCCGTTCAGCCTCCCCAGAGTACTCTGCTGACTCCTGCTCGTGTCCCCTGGGAGGTGTGGCGACAGGACGCTTCCTGTGGGCCCGACTTCCACCGGCTGCTCCGAGAATGCGCTGGCTTGTTTTCTGGTCGCAGAAACCACCCATCTTCAGACAAGCTGCCTCTTTCCAAAACGGTTTTGAACCTACCTTTTACAAAAACTATAAAATGTTGCTATTTATAAAAGCAGTATTTTCTTCTTAAAACCATTTGGAAAAAGGAGAAAAAAAAAGTTACTCTTAACCCCGCTGCAGAAAAGTAGGTTGGCGGAGATTCTAGTGTATTTCCTTTTACTCTGTTTTGTGTATTTGTTCGGTCGCACAAAGCTGTGGATTTTGCATGTTGTCCCACGGTTTGTTTTAAGAATGAGTTAAATAGAGGCGCCTGGGTGGCTGAGTGGGTTAAAGCCTCTGCCTTCGGCTCAGGTCATGATCTCAGGGTCCTGGGATCGAGCCCCGCTTCGGGCTCTATGCTCAGCGGGGAGCCTGCTTCCCCCTCTCTCTCTGCCTGCCTCTCTCCCTAATTGCAATCTCTCTCTCTCTCTCTCTCTGTGTCAAATAAGTAAATAAATAAAATCTTTAAAAAAGGAATGAATTAAATATTGAGTATCTACCGATATGACAGAAATGAATTGGGTGTTTCTACATCTACATTTGTCTGCAGCTGGGGGAAGGAAAGCTCTGAGAGCTTCTGTCACCTACCCAGATCATAGAGCCAAGAAGAACCAGAGTCAGAATTCATCCTGCTGAGGGCTGACTTCAAAAACCCATGTTCTTCCGACTTTGCATTTTACCGGCCATCAAATATCCCGTCTCATGATAGCATGATGTGAATGGACTGTCAGGGGAGGACGTCCTTGGTGGGGGTACCTGCCTACTGGCGGCGGGGGGAGGATTCCGCCTTTCTGGGTGTTTCTGTCTTCCAGGCCCAACTCAGCACACAGCCATGAGGTGAAACAAATGATCTACTTGTGCTCCCGGTGTAGTTTCTTAGCAGGGTGCTCTGCTATAATGTTGGGCATACACGATTGGTTCCAGGTGTCCCATGTGTCCTGAGCTGGGTCGTGGCCCAGGGCCCTACAGCAGTGCTCTTGAACGGCTTGGCTTGGTCCAAATTGTACCCCTGACTCTGTAATTTGATTGCACGCCCCAGGCTTTTCTGCCCTGGCTCTCCTAAAGACCTCAGCTCAGGAGGGGGCCCTTCTGAGGTCAGGCCTTTGTGCTTGCTCCCGTGCAATCTTCTGGAATCCATTGCACAGGGCTGAGGCACAGCCCTGCCTGCCCCTACCGGGCTCACGGTAGAATTTTTTAACACTGGTGCTCTATTTTAGAAGTTTATATCCTTCATTGTAAATAGCTAATAAAAAGAGACAGCTACAGGCCATTTATAAATGCAGTTCTAGAACCAAATTCGGAAGGTTTACTAAAAGCCGGGAGCCTGGTCAATAGCCATTTTAAGTGCATTTATTTCTGTGGGGAGGCAAACTTTCTCCAAAATAGCTTTGCTGTCAGTAGACTCTTTGTTCCTTGATGTACAGTTTACAAATAAATGCATTTACAGGACTTGCTAATGTGCGAGGGTTTTGAAATTAGTGCTAAATTTGCAGTCTATAGCATATTATCTAGTCATTTTTAACAAACTCAATTTTTTTTTGACAAACTCAATTTTCATCTTATTAAGCAGTATCTTCTGTCATTATGAGTAGAGATTCCTAAGCTAACTTTATCCTACTTGTTTTTTACAGGGGAAAAAAAATTTTCCAGGGAGCTATTCACCAAAGTGTGTGTGTGTGTGTGTGTGTGTGTGTGTAAAATATTTCTTTTAGATGAGGAGGACCCAGAAGATGCCTGGTAATAAATAGCTTTCACAGTTGGTTCACTATTAAAGCTGGGGAGGCATTTGACTTCAAAATCCTATGACATCTTTTGTGCCTACCAATTCCGGGAACTTTTTTATTGGTATTTAGAAAAGGTTTGAAATATTTGGGAAGTTGTATCTTTTCACCTTGGTTAGGGTGATTTGGAATTGCAGACTCTGTCACTAACCCTTTGGTGAGATTTTTTTTTTCCCTCCCAAGTGTGCTGAATCTTTAGGCCTCAGAAATGGCAGTTGTCGGGGCACCTGGGCGGCTCAGTGGGTTAAAGCCTCTGCCTTCGGCTCAGGTCATGGTCTCAGGGTCCTGGGATCGAGCCCCACATCGCGCTCTCTGCTTGGCAGGGAGCCTGCTTCCCCCGTCCTCTCTGCCTGCCTCTCTGCCTGCTTGTGATCTCTCTGTGTCAAATAAATAAATAAAATCTTAAAAAAAAGAAAGAAAGGGCAATTGTCACCCACATCCTCGCCGTCATCCTAGCCATCATTTATCCAGTGTCAGAGTCAGCTCTTGGGGCTTGAACAATAGCATCTCATTTAATCTTTACCACAGCTCATGAACTTGATATTTTTAGCTTGCTTTTTTTTAATAAGCAAGCCAAAACTCAGATTGGTCCGGTACCTCGGTCGAGATGGTACAACCGAGAAGACAGAGGAAGGACTGCCCGTGACGTTCCAGGGAGCCTGTCCCCTCTGCCTTCTGTGCCGCTACCCTGCCTGTTCCTGCAGAGAGGAGGTCACTGCCATGCCACCTGACTACCTGGCGGAAAACCCTGCAGAGTTGGTCATTTCTATAAGGTGATGTCTGTCTGGGAAGCCAGAGAGTGTGCAGAGATTCCTACCCCCTTTGTCAGGTACCTGCGGTTGTTTGCTGCTGTATAGACCTGAGGTCTGGGAGAGTTCTCGGGGTCCAGTGGCCAGTTGCATATGCATGAGAAGACTTTCTTAACTTGTGTAACTGAACACGCTCCCCAGCTGAAGTGTGTTGGTAGAAACACATTTTGAGGAGGCAGGTGATTAAAGTGTTGATGGTCAAAAAGCACGAAATGGATTGAGATAGGATCCAAACAATTGCAATGAAAGTTCAGGGCATTTTGTTTAAAGTAGAAACTTTCAGTAAAGCAGAATCCTCCTCACCTTCCTTTCCCACCTCTATGAGCTCAGAAGGTTCTGATTTAATAATCCTTTATATGTAATCTTTAGTATTTGAGCCCAAGCATTACTGATATGTTTCTCATTAAGTTGAGGCCATGACTGTGCCAAGAGAAAATGTGGGTTGCCATGGGTTTCAAGATGGTGATTCTCCAGGCTGGAGATCCTTCTAAGGGATTTAATCTTGTAACCAAAGCCAAATGCTTGTCTGGTTCAGCAGGAAATGTCTATTTAAATAAGCTCTTCTTGCTTTCAGCTGCTTGTGACTCTGAATTCACTGGTGTCCCAAGGAAGTCTTCCCAGACACTCTTTGTGAAGCTATTGGCATGGAACTCAGTGTACTGGCCTATAGCTAAGTGACTTAGGAGACTTACCTACGTGCCGTTGCATCATCATAAGAACAAATCTTCATTCTTCTGTGGTCAAACTTTAGTCACTATGCTCCTCAGGCATATGTTAAGAAGGATCTCCATTCACTTAAATATGTGCCATGCACCATGCCAGGTCCTGGGGATATGGAGAAAAAAATGCATGGTCCTTGCTCTCAAAGATCTTACAGTCTAACGAAGAAGGCCACAGTCTCAGAATGTCAAAAAAATGCTAACTGAAAAAATGTCACCTTTTTTTTTTAAATGTGAGAAAAGGTAACATCATTCTCAGAAGGGCTTGTAAGGGGAAGGTATCTGGCCCTTAGGAAGACACGCACATTGAACCCGTTAGTGCATTAGCGGGGTGGATGTGCAATGATGTGTCCTTGCGATGATGTGTCCTGCAGGTTTCTTCCAAATGCGTGATTCCAGGCCCGTGTTTAAAAGTGGCAGCCTTAGCCATGGCCAAAAGTTGATGCTTGGATCCTGGCTGCTCTATCTAATGTTCTTGTAAAGCACCTCCCATCTGGTCATTATTTGCAGATACAGACCGCCTTCCAAATAGAATTTCAATGCTCACCTCAACAAGTATTTGTGTGATTTCTGTCTTATATGGAGAGAAGTGAAATCTCCTAGTTTTTGACTTGGTGTGCTATAGCTTCTTCTATGTGTTTTTCGGGCCTCTGTGTACTCTTTAGGACTGTGTACTCTGTAGTAGTGACTTTTTTTGTCCACTAGGCATTAAAAAGGGATGCCAGGCCAGTGAACCCCCAATAGCTCGCTAGTGAGTACACGCATAGCTTTGTAAAGGCAGTTAAAAGCCATTTTTAGAGATTCTTCTATTCTCTTCCTCCCTCCATAAATACAAGGTAGAATTTTAAAATGTGTAAATATACACCCACATATACACGTAATCACACTCATGAACACATGTGCACATATATATGATACTGCTGTAGACTAAATGTTTGCGCCCCCTCCCCAAATTCATATTAAATCCTAACACCCGATATGATGGAAGGGGGGAGGGGGAACTTTGGAAGTTAGATCGTGTGGTTAGATCATGAGGGTGGAGCCATCACAAATAGCATTATTCTCTTATAAAAGAGCTCCCTAGCCCCTCCCACCATGTGGGACACAGCAAAAGGGTAGCTGTCTACAAACCAGTTCTCACCAGACATTAAATCTGCTGGCAACCTTGATCTTGGACTTCCCAGCCTCCAGAATGGTGAAATATAAATTTCTGTTGTTTACAAGCTACCCAGTCTGTGGTTTTCTGTTAGAGCAGCCACAATGGACAAGGACATGTACACACACATCCACAAACAAGACCTTCACAAGCATGTACACACATACTCACAACTCTCAGACACACATATGTACGCACACACCACTCATACTTACATACACACCCACACACGTCAAAACATGCAGGGACACATATAAGCACATACCCTCACATGCACATATACTGTGTACTTGGGCAAAACCCTCTTTTGGTGACAGTGGCTTCTTTTTCTCTTTTGCACATCTGTGCCTTGGCCTTCATCCCTGTAACAAGCCAGGCTGAAAACTTTTTAAAAATTAAACAGCTACAGCTTTTTCCCGATAGCTATGTTCGGTGACGTAGATTCTCGGTAAGAGAGGGGTATTGAAGGAAAAAGGTCTCTAAGCAAATCATAATCTTCCCCAAATAAGTACTTGTCTGGTGCAGGTTTCTAGGCTCACCAGGTATTAGTGGGACAAGCCCTCAGCTGAGTTCAGGACTTGAGTTCTAATTCTTGTTTTGTCACTAACTAGCAGGGCAAGGCATTTATCTTCTCTGAACCTCTGAATCTTTACCCATAAAATGAGCAAATGGCTAAGTGAGCTCTAAGATTTTAGCTCTGAGATTCCATGCATGTCTCTTTCCCAGTGACAAGGGAAGTTCAAAGCCGAATAGGATGGGAGTAGCATGTGAATAAGATCTGAGTCCCCACCTGTAATAAAAGCAAAAGCTATTCCCAAACAAGAGAACCTCTTTACCTCCTCACTGCTTTGCTCAGTGCTCATGTTAGATGTATCTATCAATCATTGGTTTATTCATATGGTGCCTCTCACCATGAAATCGAGGCTCTTGAACAATATAATTGGTCTAATTTTGGTTTCCTGACTGCAGAAACGGATGCTTCCCCCGCATGTCTCTTGTCTCAGCTCTTATTGATTTGGATGGTGAAAGGGATTAATCTGAAGCTCTGTGGAAGCAGACATCAAGATCTCTTGAGCAGAGAGAAGTTTTGCATTCTGCCCATTTGGCATTTACAGGGTATTTCATTAACACCACGGCGATTCATGCCCCTTATACTTTCGGCTGCCCTGGCAGTGCTCCTGAAAAAAGGAAAGCCTTTCTTTTGCTAGGTAACACCTCCCTGGAGGCTGATGGGGATTCGGTTCATTCCTGCTGCCCCTGGGAAACAGGCGCTCCCCTGCTGACCTTTCTGTGTCTCCAGCTACTCCCCAAATTCTTGCACTTCTTTAGCCTAGTGTTTATGAGATTATATTGAAATGACCTGTTTATCTCTGCCTCTCGTATAGAATGTAAAAACTTCAGGTCTTTGTCTCGTTTCTTATTATAGCCTCTGCAACTTGCCTGTAGTAGGTACTCAAGAAATATTTCTTGAAATAATTACTGCCTTGAGTTAATCTGGATGCAGGCAGGGATGGAGAGAGGACACTTTTTGTAGCCTGGAGACTTGGTTTCATTTCTCCAGGCCGCAACGTCCCTGGCAGCTCCGTCTACCGAACTGGCACCGGGGACGTGCCAGTCTCCTCTGTGCAGGCTGAAAGCACGTGGCTACTGGCCAGGGTGGCCTATTTTATAATGCTGAATTGAGACACCTCACGTAGCCAGGGTTTCTGCAGTGGGTCGAGGCAAGTTCTAAGGGCTGGGCCATTCCCAGACCCAAGAGTGGTTCTCTTGTCTGTGACCCGGGGAAGAAGTGAGCTTGGGTGTCCATCTACCTTGTGTGTCTTGGGACAGGTTGAGAGGTGGTCCAACCACTGGCCTGGCAAACTGAGGGAGTCTAATATCCCTTACAGCCAGTCCCTGCAGCAAACCACAGCTCTTAGGTACCCCCGTGGCCCCCGGAGTGCCGGACTTAAAGTCGCTGGAACTCCTAGAGAATCCAGGTCAGAGGAGGGGAGTCAAGATCTAACAAAAGATAGCATATTGTTTTTTTTTTTCTTTCCTTTAAGATATATTTATTTATCTGAGGGAGAGAGAGAATGAGCAGGACAGGCAGAGAGAGAGAGAGAGAGAATCTCAAGCCGAATCCATTCAGTGTCCAGAGCTCGTCCCAGGGCTCCATCTCACGACCCTGATAGCACGGTCTGAGCTGTAACCGAGAGTCAGGTGCTTAACGGATTGAGCCACCCAGGCACCCCGATAGCATGTGTGTGTTTTTAAAAAAAAAAAGCATGAAAGGGGCGCCTGGGTGGCTCAGTCATGAAGCATCTGCCTTCAGCTCAGGTCATGATCCCAGGGGCCTGGGATCAGCCCCACATCGGGCTCCCTGCTCAGCAGGAAGCCTGCTCCTCTCTCTCCCACTCCCCCTGCTTGTGTTCCTATTCTCACTATCTCTCTGCCAAATAAATAAAAAATCTTAAAAAAAAAAAGCGTGAAAGACTGAAGATTACCTTCTATGCATATGGTCAGCATCATATTTGCTTGTACAAGAAAGCCTAAAAAAAAGGGTATTTTTGTGATTTAAAGTATTTTTTTTTTAAAGATTATATTTACTTCAACAGAGAGAGAGAGATCACAAGTAGGCAGAGAGGCAGGCAGAGAGAGGGGGAAGCAGGCTCCTTGCTGAGCAGAGAGCCCGATGCGGGGCTCGATCCCACGACCCTGGGATTATGACCTGAGCTGAAGGCAGATGCTTCACGACTGAGCCACCCAGGCGCCCCTGATTTAAAGTATTTATTAAAATCCATGGTATATGTCCTGTTCTATAACAAAATTTTGGGGGGAAATAAAGAACATGGATAGCTCCTCCGTCCAGAAATGAAAGGCACAAGCAAAATTGTTTGAGTGTCTTCATTGTGCTAGGTATTTGAGCCTATGCTATTGTCTCTTCGTGACAACTGTGGTTTAAGGTATATTCCTTCAAGTCTTCATGAGAGGGGCAATGCAGTGTCTTAGACTTTTTTGGTATAATGCTTTGCCCCTCCCTTGAAGACATGAAGGAGTATACTCATGAGACAGAGTTCTTTCCAGTGAGCCAAAGTTTCAGATTGAAAGGGCAACAGAATTTTTTTCTGTCTTTTTTTTTTTATTAACATGTAATGTATTATTTGCCCTAGGGGTACAGGTCTGTGAATCATCAGGCTTACACATTTCACAGCATTTGCCATAGCACATACCCTCCCCAATGTCCATAACCCGACCCCCCCCACCACCTCCCAGCCACCCTTAGTTTGTTTCGTGAGTTTAGGAGTCTCTTATGGTTTGTCCCCTTCCCCATCCCATCTTATTTCATTTCCCCCCTTGCCCCCCACAGCCCCCCGCACTGCCTCTCAAATTCCTCATATCAGTGAGATCATATGATAATTGTCTTTCTCTGATTGACTTATTTTGCTTAGCATAATACCCTATAGTTCCATCCACATCGGGGCAACAGAATTTCTGAGGACAGGGATCATATTAATGCGTGGACCTTAGAGAGTGAACACATTGAGTCTGGAAGAGGACACTTCATAATGGGCAGGTACCCCTAAAGGCACAGACATGGAGATGGGAGGGAATGTGGAGAAGGGTGGGCAGATTTTACCTTTGTTGGGGCAGGAGTCCAGGATAGTGAATTTGTTAGGTAAGAAGCTAAACTATTGTAACAAAGAGATTTAAAAAAAAAAAAAACACACTAAAACCGAAAAACAGTGGCAATTAAATCACATACAAGTTTGTTTTTCTTTCACCTGCCAGTATAGATGTAGCTGGGCATTTAGAAAGGGTAGTTGGCTCTGCTTCAAGGTGTCTTCCTGGGACATTGGTCTCTTTTGTCTTGGAGCTCCATCATCTCCTGGGGTGGTCACAGTTGGAGTGCCGCGGCTGCCGCTGGCCAGGGGGAAGCGGAAGGAAGGCAGCCTCCTTTCCGTGAGGCGTGGTTGCCCGTGGCCCTCCGCCCGAGTTTGGATGTGTGGCCACCCTCAGCTGCAAGGAGGGGTGATGACAGAGCTTTTGACTGGGTGGCGTGCGGGACCTGCTGCTGAAGGAAAGAAGGGGGAGCCAGTCACTCATCTCGCCAGCAGGAGAGAAGGAGAATGGGAATAAAAACTGCGAAGGCCCTTAAATACCTTTGATCACAGAACTCGTAGTCTTTCTAAAGATGGAGAGAAGCCCGTTTCAGACCTCTGCAGCCAGGGCGGGAGTGCAGTAGGCAGAACCAGCTGGTAGAGCGCACACCTCACTGTCTTACACACCTGCCACTTTTTCTCTGAGACTGTGCATCTGCTTCAGGACCACATCGCCGTGAGCTACGTTGGGTCAGTTCGCGTGAAGGATTAGACTTGGGCGCGCCATGTCTTTTGGGTCTTTGGTTTGGTTCTGTTTGAAAATGTTGGCCTGCAGCCAGAGCAGAGAAAGGGAAAGGGTGGGACTACTTTCGTTTCACGAGGAAATGAGACGCCGAAGCTAGAGTGTCGTGATATCTTTTAAAACAAATTTTTCGGGAAATTCAGCTTATCCTGTTTACCCTTATGGTAGGCTTTCTGGGCCGTGAGAAGGAACCTATTTTTGCACTTAATGAAATGGATCTTGGCAGGAAAGGGTGTAAAACTAACTTTAGGTTTATTTAAAAAGTAATCTCTGTACCACTGACTTATCTTCTGTCCTTAAAAAGAGGAGAATTTTTACAGTGCTTATGTAGAAAGAACACATAGTTCCTCTCCAGTTGCTCGATGGTCCCCTTAGCAAACTTATTTGTCAAAGCCTTGGTAGGTGATCATAGAGGTCCTTGCCCAGGACCCCATCTGGACTTCTTACCAAGCCCCGTGTGTGTGTGTGTGTGTGTGTGTGTGTGTGTGTGTGTGTCGTGTATTTGAAATCAGAGGGTTCAGACATGTCAGTATAAAAGAGAGACTCACAGCACCCATTTTTCCTCTGATAAAAGGCTATATCCAGGAAGAGGACTTAAAACATGAAAAACAAGTAAATTAAGCCATTCCATTGGAATATAATATCAGACATTGTGGGGTTTTTTTTTTCTTGCGTCTGTATGTTGGAGGATCCATAAACACTTTTCTATCAACTCAGTAAATTACACCGTGGCACTCTCAGGTTGAGGTAAGAACTTGGGAGGACAGTTATCTAATAACAATATCCAGCTTTTGTTTGAAAGGAAATAGAAGCTGTGGGATTATTGCCACACAGTCTGAGGTGCGCAACACATGTCTAAGACGAAGTCTGTGACGCTGGTGCACATTGAGGACCGTGGGGTCCTTGACGTCGTCACCTGGAGAGGCAGTCGGAGCTATGGTTGGAAGAGTGGGCTTTAGAGGTAGACTGCTCGGGTTTAGAGCCATTTGGCCACTTCCTCAATGGCTGGTCTTGGGCAAGTCAGTAGCCTTTCTGGTCTCGGTCCCTTCATCTGCAAAACTGTGTCCTGCCCCCTCACACAGTTGCTGTGAGAACCAAGTGATGGATGCCAATAACGTTTCAGAGCAGTGTCCGCCACGTGGAAGTGCTCAGTAAATGAACCAGGTTTTTAAAACTCGAGAGCCCATGTTTTTGCCACTTCATTTGATACCTCACTAGGAAATGGGGGCTGGGGATAACAGTAGGCTCCTGGGCCCAGAACAGGGGCGAGGTGGGGTAAGCATGCTCCTTTTCCCTAAGGAAGGAGAAGAAGTCACTCTTACCTGCCCAGAGGTCAAGGAAATGGGAGGAGGAAGGATCACGCAGAATATCGAATGTCCCATAAGCAAGAAACCATAGCTCTCTTTCCAAAGTATAATTATGGATGGATGTTAACTGCTTAGAGCCAGGAACTGTGTGTTATTTTTGAATCCATAGTGCTTGGGCTGTAGTTAGAACTCAGTAGCTCCATAAATGTTGGGGTGTGTTGGCTTGTTCCTTGTTCATTTATTTGTTCAATCATATGGCACCTCTTTATTAAGCACTTGTGGACTGGACACACTGCCAGATGGAGCTGGCCGTCTGCAGCGAAGGAAACAGGACAGACCCCTCTTCCCTGATGGAGCCTTCATTCCGTCTGGAGCGTGAGCCCGTGCTAGCTCCCGATGCTCACCACTTCTTCTAATAAGTACCATACACCTCTTTCCCTCTCCACCCCCACTTTTGTTAACCGAACTCCTCTGTTGTTCCTAATATTGTATTTCTTGAAGATTTGGCCTCAATGATTTTCTCAAACATAGGTGCCAACAACAAGTTAGGGATCTCCCTGGCAAGTTGTGTGATTTAGAGGAAAGAGCTCCTTCCTCGGTGCCAGAAGACCTCCTAGGTTTGAATCTTAGCTCTGTCATGGTTGGATGGACTTGGGCATCTCCTGAGTTTTTAATATCTTTCTTGCCAAATGAGAAGAATACTTACCTTGCAGTAACTTGTCTAGAACTTGTGTGCTCCTAAGAATCAACTGGGTTTTTATAAAAATCCAAATTTTGGACCTCAGCTTATACCCACTTAAGAACCCCCCCTTTATTATTTTTAACAACTCAGTGAGCCTCGCACCAAAACTCTACTATTATTACAACGTCGTATTTTCCCTTTGTATTTGCTCTGTTTCATTTTGCACCTATGATTTTAGAACCTGAGCTTTCCCAGTCTTCCCAGACATAAGGTGTGTTGACTTATCTGGAAGGTTCGACCGGGATCACCAGGCAAACTCCAAAAACGACTCAGTTGCTTTCACCCAGCCTCACTCACCAAACCACGTTGCCCTCCCTTGAACTTAAGTCCTGAAAGATGGTTTATTGCTCTGCTCCTCGAAAGAGTGGGGTATGTCCCAGCAGCATGGGCATGGCCAGGGAGCGGGTTAGAGATGTGGGATTCCAGGCCTGCCCTCGGACCTCCGGAACCAGAATCTGCAGCTTGAGTCGTCCGTCACCCGTCTCCAGAGTACCTCTGCATCCAAATACCCTGCAGGTGTCGTGTTCTTTTAAAATGATGATAACGTCAGTGACTTGGAACTCACTTAGATTCAGGACCTCGGGGCTGTTTAAATAGATATATCTGCCTCCATGCTGTTATCCTGACGTCACAGAGCTGATGCCATTTATGAGCCAGCAAGTAAATTCTGTGTTGAAAATGAGATAAATTTCACGTGACGGGTTAATAGGGGCTTTAAAATTTTAACATGTGTAAGTCATCTTCTACTCTCTCAGCGCACTTTCCTGAGTAGTGGAATCAGAGAAGAAATGTTATGTTAGGTCTAAGTTTGTGTGTGTGTGTGTGTGTGTGTGTGTGTGTGTGTGTGTGTGTCCCACTGTGGACTTACACGTGATTAATTTACAAATGAGCTCTCCGAGTAAGGAGGTGACACTGATGGCCTGGCCCGTGCGGGTTGGTGCCCTAAGCCAACTTGGGCGATAACGTAAAGAGCATCCTAGGTCTTTGCTTGGGAAGAACTTACGGCCATCTAAAAGATGGAAGGCAATTGAGTAAATACAGACAACTGCCCAGCAGCCGAAGGAAAGAGATGCTTGAGTCATACACGTCTGCAGGAGTGGACAAGATGGGCTTTTCGCGATTAATGATTTAAGATGTTCTTTACATTCCTAGCCTGATTAAATGAGCCTTAATTCGAAACCACGCTTTCTCCTTTCCTTGCTGCTTCAAAATTCGCCATCCGTTCCCATTCCCTCAGGATTGATTGTGGGGCTGATCTAGCGTGCTCCCTGTCTACAGCCGTAACTTCTCTCTTTTTATAAAAGGAACATGACCCCTTTCTTAATTCCTTGTTTTTATTGCTGTCAGGTGTGGGGCTTTCAGAGAAGTGAGTTAGCATTCATTATACCTTCCCAGAAGGGGGCTTACCTTTTGACAGAGACGTTCCTGAGGATTCTGTTAGTGGCATCTTGATGTCCTGTCTTCTCTGGCTCTCACGGCTCCTCCCCAGCGCCCTCCTTCCTACACTCCCAGTCAAGTGGTCCCTGCGGCCTGTCCATTAGCTATCGTTCCCCCTTTTGGAAACCCATCCTCTGCTTCCAAGGTACAGGGTTTTATTCCTTTCCCTCTTGATCAACATTTCACAAAGTTTATCCTGCCAGGTTTTCCTAGATATTCTGCCTCCCCTCGATCCCTAAAAAGTGGATTGGTCAGGAAAGCAATGCAAAATGCTGATTTAGAATTAAATACGGTTCTCTTTGTTCGTTTAACCACAGGACAGCCCAGAACATTTAATACGCTGCCAGGCGGGGTTGGGCTGTTGCGTGCCTCATTCCCAAATTGCTTTCCCAGTAGAACCTTCTTGGGAAGAATCTAGCGAGATCAGCGTGCAGTGAAATGCACCTTCCAGTCTCTTCCTTGGTATCTCTGCTGCGTGGTTCTCTACTATGTCCGATGTTCCCATGTGCTGCTGCAGATTTAGTATCCTCAACTACACCCCAGATTAACTGCTTTTTACATGCCTTTTACGTGCATTTTCTCAGAGAACCTCCCTCGCTTCTTCAGTACCCATCAAATCAAGTTCAAGCGCCTCACCTCTTATTCAAGACTATCTGTGTTCTTAGACCAACCAGTTGCAACCACAGTTTGCCCTTCTTGAGCATTCCATGACCTCCTTGCACTTGGTTTTCCTTTATAGCCCTTTATAGCCCTCTTAGTTTACTTATTTCTTCTGTTCACCGTCCATCTTCCCTCAGCTAGAGCGTAAGCTCCGCGAGTCTGGGATGTTCGTTTCGTCCCTGGTGCTGTATCCCAAGCATGCGCAGCAGTGTCTAGCTCCTCGGAGGTACTGGGTACAAGTTTCATATCTACTTGAGTGAATGACTGACAATTTTCGGTTTCATCTCCTGCCTGTGCTCCGTGTTGATTCTCTGCTCTTTCCTTTGTGTATTCACTCTTCTGAAGCCCCTTGTCTTAATCTGTCATTACTTCTCTGTACCCTTCAGAGTCTAACATCCTAAGTACTGTGTCTCCCAAAAGGTCTCGGAGCTCTTTCCCCGTTGGAATGTTCCCGCATTTGGGGTGTTGTTGTACCTGTCTTATCGGTAAGTACATTCAGCCTGGTAGTCCAGTTCCTTGTAAGCTGCAGGCTGCACAAGGAGCATGGGGCATTCGTGCTTGCCTCTTACTTCATGGTGGGGTATGCTCGGTAAATGTATAAATGAGTACAGCAAATCCAACATTGGGTTTCCAGTACAGCAAGCCGCACTTGTGTCTCTGGCTGCCGAGTGGGCTGTGGCATTGTGCTCCATACATCTGTCCTCATGAGCCCTTGAGGCGAACACCTGGTGTCCTCAAGAGACTGAATGGGAATGTTTCTTTCCCCAACATTTCTTTTCTCCTGAAAGGCTTTTCTATGGTGGGTAACAAAGCTTGGGTTGCAGAAATGTCAAGTGCTCATCATGGGAGGAGATAATGGTCTAAGAATTCAGATGGGAGGGTCATGAGGGGCTCGAGGACTTTCTTTTCTTTCTGGGTTTCATTCTCGCATTTCATTCCCCCCCTCCCCTTTTGAGCAAATAGGTTTTTTCTTTCAGGCAAATACGCTTAATTTTTCCCCCAATATATTTTAAAAAATTTCTTTCTCTTTGTTATTGTCCTCCTCTCCCTTCCCTCAGAGAGGATCCAGACACTCCCACAATGTATAAACAAATGCTGGGAAATTGCAGTGCTCTTTTTCGCAGAGTACGTTTTCTTGGGCGTCACTGGGCCCCATGTGTGTTTTAAGGCTGCTGACGCTGGCTTTCCAGCGAGCCACAGGAAAGTATGTCATTCTTTCTCTTCCACAGCATGTCTCCTGCCCCAGGGGGCTCGGTGCCAGCCAAGCCATAACTTGTCCTCTCTCTCATAAACCCTCCCTAATCTCCCAAGCCCTTTGTAATACAGCTTTTCTATTTTTCCATATATCACCACCTTAAGTGTGTTCTGCTTCAAGGTGGGGATTACCTAAATGAATAAAAAATATATATTTATTTGGGAGGTAGGATAACAAAGGCTTGAAACCCGGCGGACTTTTATCCCCAGATTCTCCCATTGGCTAGTTGTGTAGCCATGGCTGATGGTCTTTTCTATGCCTCAGTTTCTTCATTTGTGAAATGGGGATAGCAGCGCCTGCCTCGTAGTGTCGTGGCAAGAATCCGATCAGATAATTCATGTGAAGTTTGAAGCTTGGTGCATGGTGCCTGGTGATCATTCTCTAAATGGCCAAGATAGAGCAGGTCATGCTCTCTGCTTTTCCAATACGTGGGGTCCTAGGGCCTTACATGTGCCTGATGCGTAATAGTCAAATCATTTTGGTTTCAAAGACAAACACGCAGCATTTTGCCTTCACACGCCTTTCAGCTAAGTAAAGGGAGGAGCAGAACATCGTTGGTCTCTGTCTGCCATGTCCGGACATGGAAAAGAAAAGGCTCATCCCTGAAGGTGACTAGATAGTGCCATAGAAAGCAGCATACTCCCTGGGAGTCTGGCATTTCCTATGAGTTTATAAGCAGATCTGTATGCAAAAGAGGACTTTTAGGAGGTATTTGGTATGTCGGGTCACATTTCCTGGATGATATGGTGACTTTTTTTTTTTTTTTAAGATTTTATTTATTTATTTGGGAGAGAGTGCAGAGAGGGGTGGAGGTAGCAGCAGGCAGAGGGAGAAGTAGGGAGCCCAACCCAGGGCTCAACCCCAGGACCCTGGGATCATGACCTGAGCCGAAGGCAGATGCTCAGCCAACTGAGTCGCCCAGGTGCCCCGTGATATGGTGACATTGTTAAATACAGGAGCCCTCCCTAGAGCATGAAGATGACGTGAGGTTGTTCACTCCAGCAGTGGTGCTGGAAAGAGCTCTGTTGAGATTCGGGGCTTCAGTGTGACTCAGGTGAAGCCTACACATTTCTGGAAGGCCCTTCCTCCTCTGCGGGATGAGGAGACAGGGCTAGATGACCTCCAAGAACGTCTAGGACTGAAGGTCACATTCTCCATCCCCATTTAAGAGCTGCTTTATGGGGGTGCCTGGGTGGCTCAGTGGGTTAAAGCCTCTGCCTTCGGCTCAGGTCATGATCTCAGGGTCCTGGGATCGAGCCCCGCATCGGGCGGGCTCTCTGCTCAGCAGGGAGCCTGCTTCCCCCTCTCCCTCTGCCTGCCTCTCTGCCTACTTGTGGTCTCTCTCCTCTCTGTCAAATAAATAAAAATCTTAAAAAAAAAAAAAAAAGAGCTGCTTTATGTTGCCTGTAGGGACATCTTCGACAATCACCGCGCCAGTGGGCTGGCTTTGACACGGAGGGCTTTGGTGCAAAGGGCACAATTCTTTTAAGTTGACGTCAACTTTCCTTTTACCTTCTGTCTTTTATTCCTGCTCGCTCTCATCTTTAAAACAGTCAGGTGAAGCCAACAGTGACACATCAGGTCAGCTCTGCCTTTGGTGATGTGGGATCCACGAGTGTGGAGGTTACCTCTTGTCTCCCTCTTAATTGCCTTTTTCCTTCTGATCCTTCACATTTCCTGTCCTGGTATTGCCTTGAAGTTCTCGCATATTCTCCCTTCACCCCATCTTTGTGCTCTCAGACTCTCTGTGGATAGAACCTATTTCTTGCAGCCTGCCATGGACAGCAGTGCTGCTGAGCGGGGTCCAGCAGGTTCCAGCCGGTTCCAGCAGGTTTCCTGGGAGCGTGGCCTGCACAGCACTGGGCGCGGTGAAACATGCCCGGTGCGCCCACCGTGCGCCCGCTGCTTGCTTCCCACCTCAGTTCTAGCTGGACGGTGACGATTACAGCCCCTCAGACCAGGCGCAAAGATCCCTCCAGAGATGCTCTCAGGGTAGCCCGGATGTGCAGCTTGGCAGGTCTTGGCCTGTCTCTGCCAAAACTGTCTCTACAGACGGTCTGGTTCTCTGAGGCGCTAGGCCTTTCTGCACCTCTGTTGTGTGCCTGGCTGTGGCCCTGGTTATTTCAACCACCCTGGCCTCTGAAAGGGAGTGGCTGGGCCTCAAAACTGCAGGCACAATTCCCACTCAGCCTGCTTCTCAACCCGACGTTGCTGGCCTTCGAGCTCCTTTCTGAGCAGGCAATAACACATTGGTAAACACTATCCTACAGGACGTGGGCTCACAGCCTTCTCTATTCTGCTGCAGAGAGCGGAGATGCGCTTAGATCACTGCCTCTGCCTCCGCTGGAGAGTCTAGGACTAGGAGAAGCCTGCAGGAACTGCCTTGGGATATTAGCAGGGAGATAGGAACACCAAGCCGTGTTACTTTCAAAAGTTTACACTCTAGTCGTCTACTGGAGAAAATTGCCTATTTCCTACATCACAAGGAAGGATTAACCGCCTAAAGACAGGCCATTTAAAAAGCCTAAGCCCTCAACAGAAAGGTATATAACTCCCTGTCCTAGTTTGAGTTCGCACAGAAGCAGAAGCTGAGACAAGGATTCCAGGGCACATAATTTATATGAGAGCTGATCCCAGGAAACCCCGGCGGGGGAGCAGGGGACTGAGATGGGGGAGGAAGGCAAAGGTGGTGTTGTCACACTAGCAATCCTTGTGGCAATTGGAGGTTAATCCCAAGGGGAAAGTCTGGGATGTCCTGGAGCACAAGCCCTTCCAGGTCACCCTGAGAGGTGAAGGGCCTGCGGGCAAGGAGATGAGGGACTGGCTATCGGAGGTCAGGTCCATGTGCTTGGAAATAGTGACGGCTGAGGTGGCGAGATGGAGCGCTGGCTCTGCTCCATCTATTATCCCATATTCACCTTCTAAGAGATCCCAGACTTTTTTTTTTTAACAGAGAATGGATTCAAAACTCAGAAAGGCAACTGAGCCCCAAGGTCACAGAGATGCAAGGTCACGAGGATCCAGGTTTCCTGACTCCCACTTGAGTGCTCCTTCCCCTTGGTGGAAGTGGAAGGAGCCACTCAAGGCAGAAATTTAGATTTGTCATGATTTATGAGGCTTCTGCACCTGATGAATGGAACAATGTTTCCCTCTCCAACGTGGGTTTGTTAGTCTTTTTCTGAGTGAAATATTGTCAAAGGAATTAAATCCCCTTTGAGAGCCAGAGAAAGCGCGAAAAAATGGCTGAGTGTGTAAATAAAGTCTCCCAGGAAGATCATATTTTTGAAGGCATTTATTATTCATGTCTTTTTGTCATTGTCATGTCTTCAGTGTTTACTTGGTCTTCTAGCTTTTAGCTTTTCGAAGGGTGCGGCTGATCCGTCCTAGAAGAGCCCGACAGCCATCGCCTTAACAATGGCTCATTACTGTCCAGGTTATTTAAGATGTGGTGCAAATATTCATCACAGAAAAGCAGCTTCTCGGCGTGCCCCGCCAGGTATGATGAGGCGTGTGACTTTTGCACATCACACATTTGTGGAGCTCCTCCGGCTGGAAGGGTCAGGCTGATTTACAATGCACTGCACTAGGCGAGGATGGGCTCTCTTGGATTCTGAAATGCCTCCCAAGCCTTTGAGCATGCCAAGAGTGAAGCATCTGTGCGACTCTCCAGGCTGAGCCTGAGGCTTCGACCAGCCTGTGCCCAGGGGGACACATCCCCCGAGGGTGTTGGCTGTGGCCTCTGGCAGAAACAAGAGACCCCAGCAGACCAGAAACATTTACATTGGAAACAAAATGCTTGTGTGGGATTCTAACTCCTGAAACTAGCTAGAAACATGACCAATTATTCTGAGCTCTGCGCTCAGAGGTTTCCAGTCATGGATTAGCCAAAGACCACGTCCACTGGACAAGTGAGAAAAAAGATCCAGAGCTTTCACCATCCTGTTCTCTAATTCTTGGCGGCATTTTGGCGTTGATTTCTGTCTTTTCATTTGCTTGTTTCTCAGAAGCGGAAGGTTTAAGTCCTGTTATGTGATCATTCATAAAATTTTGAGAAAAAGAGCTTCATGTTGAAAAAAGCTTGCCCAAGTCTTTCTTTAGAATTCCCAGAAGGGAATTGCTGAGTGTTAAGGGGAGCACGTTTTTTTTTATGGGGATGCTTCTTGTTTCGAGAAATGAGGAAAACATTTTTACACTCTCCTTTGTCGTGGTTCCTGGTATTTCTTTCCTTAGGTCTTTTTCGGTCATGGACTTGACATTCTTTTCCACTTTGCCAATCAGATAGGTGGAAGATGATGCGGCATCACCCCTTTAATTTGCATCCCTTTGAGTACAGCTGTGGATATTTTTTCTTGCGGGTATTGCCTATTTGCATGCCATGCATTTGCCTGCACTTGAAGGACATCGATAATGCTGTCCTCCTGTGCTTCCCTTTTTGCTGCCAGAATGACTTCAACTGTGCCAGCCACTCCCATTCCTGCTTCCCCAGGCTCCAAATACGTAAGGGCTCATTGGAGAGTACCTGTGAGCCCCAGGAAGACGGATCTGCCCCTAGGATTGCTCCCCCCTCAGGGCCTCCTCTGCCTGTGTGTGCATATGAGACCAAATGGCTGCTTCCAGCCAAAAAATTGTGGGAGGGGATTTCAATCAGGCATATTCTTCATTCTTTTCAGTAAAACACGGAATGAGTCCAGAGAAGGCGGTCCATTCCTACTTTTTCAAGTCAGACTCTGTGTTTTATTGTTGGTATAGCTTGTTCTGTGTTGCTAACTTTTAAATTAAAAAAAAAAAAAAACTATTTTGTTTAAAATAGTAAACAGTAAAAATAAAAGTCTTTGAGTGACTTTATTTTGCCTTCTAATGAGGTGACCAGGATGGAGACAATCATTCTGTATCAGGCCATTGATTCTGATCCCCTTTGCTTCTTATTTTCCTAGGTCTGAAAGATCCGTTGAAATCAGGAAATCTTCCCCTTTCTGGTGTTTATCCAAAGGTGGGCCCCTTGGAAATGGACCATTTTTTCCCAGTCGCATGTGTTCTTTACCACCTTTACTATTGGCTTAGTGAGTTGGCTTGATCTTTGTTAGTGGTGAGGAGATGTCAGCTCTGGGATCTGCAGACAGAATGGCATTTTCAGGGTTGAGAATGAGCTACAAATCCAGGCAGACACCAGTCAGAAGAGAAGTAAAGCTGAACCCGGTCCAGTCCCCCTGAAAATGAATCTACTCATTTCCCCTAGGAATTTTCTTGTGCTAGGTGGGTGGACGATTCTCTTGGAACACACTAGGATTACAAAAAGAGGAAAACAGGGAGCAGGAACCAAGTACACTGTACCTGAGCAGTACCTGGGGTGATGGGCACAGGTTTCCACCCTACATGCAGGATCCTTTCTCTACCACTAGAGGGCACTGTCGCCACTCTTAAAGCAATAGTACACGGGAAAAACTGGTTGTTTTCTTAGTTGGGAGTCCCCAGAAGCGGGCTGCATTTAAGATGCTACTTTGTGTCTCAGCCTCCACTCTCTAGGTGTGTTAGGAACAGAACAACACTCTCCTGCCCAGCCAGGCATGGGGAAGATGAGTGTCTGCAAACTCCTGTTGTAAATGAAGCACAGTCCCTGCTTATTTGTGTTTCATTAATGAAATATGATTGTAACCCTGGGGCTTCTTTACACTTCCCAGAGTGGCGTCCACCTTCGAAGTGTGGTACATCCGGCCTGCTCTTCTCCTTTGCCCACGTACTTGGTTTAAATGTGGCTGCAGCACAGTTGTGTTGAGGTTGGGCGGGAGACACGGGCTCGACTCTCTCTGTCGATCCTGTTTATCTGGGGTAGAGCTGAAGAGTGCCCATGGTTGGTATGGATCAACCTGACGGGAGATTTTCCATTTAGAGAGGATTTAAGACTCCAAGCAAGGGAAATATAAGCCATTTTTCACTCTCAATACATCAGGGAGTTCTGCCATTTAACAGAACCACTACCCGGACTTCTGGGGTTTTTAGTTCATCTGGCAGCTGCTGTGTAGGGTCAGTTCCTTGGCCTTTGGTCAGAACTGCCTTCTGATTATGAAGCCTCTCTTCATTGAAATATTTATGTTTCCACCAATCTTTTTATCTATTTATTTTCTTGTCAGCCTTGGAGGATGTATGAGGTAACCTGTCCTTTAATTGTGGGAATGGAGGAGCTTCTCCCTAGAAGGTCACCCTTGTTAATCCAGAGAGCTACGGGCAGAGCCGTTCCCGGTTTGCAGTACAGGGGATGGGCGTGGTTGTTGCTTGGCGACTGGTACAGTGACAGCTTATTTTCTGGCCCTGTGAACCTGAATTTGTACAGGAAGAACATAAAGGACTCAACTTAGCAAATCTTCCCCCTTGGCCCCTACCCCAGATCTATGGAGTACTACCATCTATTATAGCTAATAATTATGTAGTATTACCATATTCCAGGCATGGCTTATTTCCATTTGTTTGTTTTAATGAACTTTATATTTTAGAATGGTTCTAGATTTACAGAAAAACCGTGAAGACAGTACGGAGAGTTCCTATATATCATACATCCAGTTTCCTCTATTATTAACATCTTACATTGGAATGGCACATTTGTTACAATTACTGAACCAATACTGATACATTGTTATTAACCCAAGTCTAGGCTTTATACAGATGTTTTTTAGTTTTGACCTAATGTCCTTTTTCTGTTACAGCATCCATCCGAAGTACCACACACACTACATTAGTTGTCACGTCTCCTTAAGGTCCTCTTGGCTGTGGCTGTTTCTCAGACTTTCCTTGTTTTTGATGATCTTGGCAATTTTGAGAAGCCCTGGTCAGGTACTTTGTAGAATGTCTCTCCATTGGAATTTGTCTGAGGTTTTCTCATGATTAGAATGGGGTTATGGAATTTTTAGAGGAAGACCACAGAAATAAAGTGTAGTTCTCATTACATCACATCAAGGGCATAGACTACTGAGTTATCATGGTTGGTGCTAACATTTATCACCTAGCTGAAGCACTGTTTGGCAGGTTTCCTCCCTGTGAAGTTACCCTCATATCCATATTGTGCCCTTGGAAGGAAGTCATTATGTGCTGCCCACACTTAAAGAGTGTGGAGATATGCTTCACCTCCTTGATGGCAGAGTAACTACACACATTTTTTTTTCAATTCTGTACAGGAAATTTGTCTCCACTTGGCCATGTATTTATTTATTCAATTATTTATATTAGTATGGATTCATGGAGATTTATTTTACACTCTGGGTTATAATAAAATACTGCTTAATTTTGTTTGCTCCAATTTTTCCAGATTTGGTCACGGGGGACTCATTCAGTTGGCTCTTGTGTCCTTTTCATTACCTCCATCACTGCGAGTTTCATTCTTGTTGCTGGTGTCTTTGAGCACTTTCTTATTTTCTGGCACTACAAGATATTCTAGGCTCATCTGGTACACTTCCTGAACCAGTCCCAGAATCAGTCATTTCTCCAAGGATCTCTGGTTTCTTTTATTGGAGGATAGGATTAGAGACCAAGATCTGGGCTCTAGGTATGCTTGTTGCTACAAGGGTGCTATTGCCTATAAGTTCTCTCTGCTGCCAGAGGAGGGCAATACGCATGTGTACTCTAATCCATAACTGTATTTCCATCTAACCATCTATATCTGTATTAAGCTAAGAATTCATACTAATATCTCCCAACTCTGATCAGTTACCACATGGATCGTTCTAGCCTCCTCTCCTGGCTTATCTATGATCTCCTGCTCCAGCAGTGATAAACTTCACTCCAGCTGCCAGCATTTGCGTAATTGTTCAGTCCACTACAGGTGTATATCACTATCCGAGTTGTTGACCCATATCCCTGTGGAATTAGCTTTATCAACTAGAGTAGAGCACTTATGTACAGTCTCTTCGCTTCCAAAGTCACTTACGTGGCACCTATTTTTCTTCACTATTTATTAAGGTTGTACCATACATTTTTAATACAGTTAGATTATTCTGTCACATTCTGTATTTCATCCTAAGATTCCCATGAGCTTCTAAATGATTTTTTTAAGTTTACATATATTAAACGTTATGCTAAAAATTCTGTGTTTCACCTGCTCAGCTATTTAACCCTCCCCCAATTCCTAGAAACTTTTTTTTTTTAAAGTAGGTTCCATGCCCAGTGTGATGCCCAGTGCAGGGCTTGAACTCAATGACCCTGAGATCAAGAGTCAGTTGCTTAACTGACCATCCAGGTGCCCCAAACCATTTGACTTTTTAACTGTCTCTATATTTTTGCCTTTTCAAGAATGTCATGTAATTATAATACAGAATGTAGCCTTTTCAGATTGACTTCCTTTACTTAGCAATACACATTTAAGACTTACTGTTGTCTTTCCATGGCTTGGTAGCCCATTTCCATTTATTATTGAATAATATTCCAATGTGTGAATATATTCCAGTTTGTTTATTCACTCACCCATTTAAGGACATCTTGGTTGCTTCCAGTTTTTTTAGCAGTTATGAATAAGACTTAAAACATTTGCATGCAGGGTTTGGTGTGGACATAGTTCTGATAAATAGCTTTGGAGTGAGATTGCTGGATTGTGTGCTAAGATTAGGTTTACCTTTGTAAGAAATTGTCAGTCTGTCTTCCCAATTGGCTGTTCCATTTGCATTCCTACACGTGAAGGATGAAAGTTCTTACTGCTCCATCTCCTCTCCAGCAACTGGCGTTGTTAATTATTATTCTTTTTTAATTTTAGCCATTCTAGTGTGTATGCAGTGGTATCTCATTTTTGTTTTATTTTATAATTCCCTAATAACAAATGATGTTAAATATTTTCATACTCTTATTTCCTATCAATATATCTTTTTTTTGGGGGGTGAAATCTCTGCTCAGATCCCTCATCCATTTTTATTGTTATTTTTTTTAAAGATTTATTTCTTTATTTTAGAGAGAGCAAAAGAGAGAGCACATGCATGAACTGGGGGAAGGACAGAGCATGGGGGAGAGGGAGAAAGAGAAACTCAAGCAGACTCCCTGCTGAGCATGGAGGCCGAGGTGGGCCTTGGGATCAAGACCCGCACCAAAATCAAGAGTTGGGTACACAATGAACTGAGCCACCCAGTCATCCCCTCTATCCATTTTTAAGACTTTACTTAAGCAATCATTTATTTATTTATTTTTAAGATTTTATTTATTTATTTGACACAGAGAGAGCTCACAAGTAGGCAGAGAGGCAGGCAGAGAGAGAGAGGGGGAAACAGGCTCCCTGCTGAGCAGAGAGCCTGATGCGGGGACTCGATCTCAGGACCCTGAGATCATGACCTGAGCCGAAGGCAGAGGCTTTAACCCACTGAGACACCCAGGGGCCCCTATTTATTTTTTGAGAGAGAGAGTGAGGGAGTGAGCGAGTAGGGGGGCTGCAGAGGGAGAAGCAGACTCCCCACTGAGCAGGGAGCTTGATGGGGGCCTCAATACCAGGATCCTGAGGTCATGACCTGAGCCAAAAGCAGAGGCTTTAACCCTCTGGTGCCCCTCTGTTGTTAAGTTTCATGAATTCTTTGGATACAAGTCCTTTGTCAGATATGTGTTTACAAATACCTGCAACTTTCTGTGGCTTATCTTTCATTTTTTAACAACTACCTTTTGCAGAAGCAAACATTTTTAATAAAGTCTAACTTAGGTCATGCTTTTGTGGTTGTCTTTAAAAACTCATTTCCAAATCCAGGGTAACCTAGATGTCCTCCTTTGTTCTTTCCTAAAAGATGTATCGTTTTGCATTTTACATTTAGGTCTATGATCCATTGTGAGTTGATTTTTGTGAGCAATGTAAGGTCTGTGTTTAGCTGCTTCTTCTTCCTCTTCCTTTTTTTTTTTTTTTTTCCATTTGGAGATACAGTTATTCCGGCACCATTTGTTGAAAAGACTGCCCTTTCTCCATTGAATTCTCTGTTCCTTTGTCAAAGATCACTTGAGTCAATCTGTGCAGATCTGTTTCTGGACTCTCTATTCTGTTCCATTGATCTAATGTCTATTCTTTCATCAATACTGTGCTTTTTTGTTTGTTTGTTTGTTTGTTTGTTTGTTTGTTTTAGCAGCCTCCCCACTGGCAGAGAGCCCAATGCAGGGCTCCATCCCAGGACCCTGAGATCATGACCTGAGCCGAAGGCAGAGGCTTTAACCCACTGAGCCACCCAGGCACCCCAATATTGTGCTGTTTTAATTACTGTAGTTTATTGTAAGTTTTGAAATCAGTTAGTATGATTCTTCTAACTTGTTGTTCTTTGGTATTATGTCTTCTATCCTAGATCTTTTGCTTACGAATGGTTGTAAAGGCTTTACATGTATTACTTCACTTAATCCTCATAGTGGCCCATAAAGAGGCCCAAAGAAGTTGAGCAAGCTGTTCAAAGTCACATAGCCAATAAATGGAGGAGGCAGGATTGAAGGCGTGGTGGGGTGGCTGCAGGGGCTGGCTCATAACCACCCAGCAGATGGTCACTGAAGGTAATGAAGGTGGAATCCTTATTTATTTTTTGACAACTTAGTGAAAATATTCATGAAATGATTTCCTGGATCCATTTTGTTGGAAAATAGGCAATGGGGAGTTTCAGAGTTCTTGCTTTAATATCAGAGACTTGGTTGGACACCTGGCTCCATCAATTACAAGCCATAGGATCTTGGGCAAACATGAGCTCTAAAATCAGAGTCTTCACTTATAAAATAGGAACATAGTAGATCCCTCTAGCAGGGTCTTGCCGGAATCCCCCCCTCTCAGTAATGGTGTGGCATCTGTGCAGCGTGCTTCTGCTCCGTGGCCATGATAACTGATTGAATCAGGCCAGTTAGCTTCTCTATCTTATAGATTTGAAATACAGGGGGAGGGGTCCTTGCTGTTGAGGCACCATTGTGCCTACAGTCTGGAAAGCGGGTACATCAAGTGTGGCTGCTGCAGTTTCTGGGGTTGCCCTTGGTCCCCACCCAGCCTGACCTGGATGCTTTGGCAACTTCAGTATCTTAAAAAAAAAAACAAAAAAAACCCCTAAAAAACAAACAACGCATTCCCCACTTCTTCTTCTCTGTCTTCTCCTTATTAAAACAAAATAAAACAAAACAAAACAACTTAAGCCAGGCAGAATCAGCTCTTCTTGCTTACCTTAATTAGCGCTGGAATAATAGTAGCTACGGCATTGCCTATAAGGATTAAATAAGATAACGTACAAAGCACTTAGCACAGTGTCTGTCAGTAGGTAAGTGCCTGGTAATTAGTAGCTTTTACTATTATCTAGTAAGAGCTCTTGATACTTACCCAGCGCTTTATATTGTAAACTATACACTCTTGTGTTACCTGCTTATTCTCCTTCACGACTGGGTAGAAACTGTGTCCGCACTTTCTGGGTGAGGAAATTGGGCGATGTTTATGAGTTTGCCCTTTGCTGGCAAGCCCAGAGGTCCTGCCACTGTTTCAGGCTCCTGTGTGGTCTGAGCAGAGATGACTGATGACCGCAAGGGGAGGCAGTTTCTTTTCCCACTTTTCAGGGAATGAGCAGGACGATAGGAAAGACACTTTCCAGGGCTGGAGAGTAGAATAGTCCGAGTTGAAAGTGGTGTCTCTTTCTGTAGTTAGGGTGAGTTAGGTTGGGGAATTTAGGCCTAGCGTTCTTTTCTGAACTGCCTTCTGAGCCTTGGACAGTGCCTGGAGTCACCCTGTTTCTGTCTTCCCCCATCTATAGCTTTCCGCATGTATTGAACACAGCATTTTGATTAGTGACTTCAGTGTGCCAGACATGGTGCTGCGGGCAGAGATGAAGGGATACACGAAACCCGTGAAATGTCTACCTTCTCAGAGCTTATATATCGGAGAAAACAGACAGACAGGGAAACTGAGGCACGGCGATGCAAAGTCACTTGCCCAAGGTTATACAGACAGGAGTTGTCAAATTCCAGAGCCTGTCCTCTTAATCATGGCACTAAAGTGCTTCTCAAAGAGGGTCTGAGTATTTTGGGATAGTTGATGAGACTTCTAGAGCAGGTGTCCTCCGAACTGGCTGTTAAAGGATAAATAGGAATTTATAGGTGGATAGAAGGGAAAGAGTATTCCGAGTAAAGGAAACAAGGTGAGTGTAAAGCACAGAGGGACGGAAGTTTAAAATATGTTTTGGGAATGACGAATAATCCCAGGAATTGAGGGGTGGCAAAGAATGGTTGGTGATTAAACTCAAAAGGCTAATCCTATTCTAGTAGGCATTGGAGACCTCGCAGAGGATTCTGAGCTGAGGAGTGACTGTTTAGATATGTCTCGGAAAGATTCCTCTAGTGGCCGCGTGAGGCTGTTTGGGTCAGAATAACTTGAAGCCAGGGGATCTGTGAAGGGTCTACAGTGGTCTACGGGAGACAGTGTGTCAGTCTCTGAATGGGACAATGGGTGTGCCTGCCCTTGGCAGTTTCGGGTTGTTGTGCCACACGGAATGAAGAAAGAGCTGTCATTAGAGGTTCATTTGAGTGCCGTTGGGAAATGCCCACCCTATTACTCTTTAACACTGCTCCACAAAGCAGCCAGTCTGTGAACTGTTTATTACCATTTGGGCCAAGATGAGGGGCTTGCATCACAGCGTAAATCGATATGCTGCTTCCTTCATTGAGAAAATCTTGGTGCACACAGAAGCACACACAAAGTCAACCAGGGCAAGCAACATGCTTTATGTATCTAGTGTGAGCTCCCATCTCCTTGCAGCCTGATGACGATGTGTGGATCTTCACCAGTTCACAACCACAATTAGAGTAGCCTTGCTCTACAATCAATTTCATTTGTTTTAGGTAGGCTATACACGTTACATATCTTTTTTCTCTATGGCCAAATCTTGTATGCAGACAACCTGGCTTCAACATTTTAAGTGGCAAGCCACTTGTATCCAGGACTCTTCTTTTCCTTTGTATTTTTTGGAACTTTACATAATTACTTCATCTTGAACAATTAATTGATAACTCTTTCCATAAACACAGACTAGTGACCTCTTCCTATTCTCCAGTGTTGTTAAGAGCTAGTTGTTTTTCAGACTTCAGGCTCTCTTCTACCTCCAATGCTCAGGTCACAGTTGCCTCTCCAAGGTTCTCAGAAGCTACAGAGCTCTAGGGAGGCAATGGAAGTAGTGATTGCTCTATGACTACAGTATATAGCTTAAACTGAATCGACACTTAGCAATGATGTCATGAGAGGCATTCAAATACTGGTAAAGTATCTGAGCTAACAGACCTTAAATATTCTTTGTAAGCCTGATTTTTTTTTTTTTTTTAATTTGACCACAGTCACACAGCTAGGAGCAGCAGAGTGGGACCAACACCTAGATCTCCTGACCCTCCAGCACACTGTTGTCCTACTAGCTTCCCAGACACCCCCCATTGATCCTTCCCCAAGAGCTGCAGTACTAACGACAGGCTCCCCGGGGGCTCAAACAGATGCTGTGGGTCTTCATTTAATGATGGGACCTGTGGAGGTTTTTCTCTCTGCTAATGACCACAGCAGAAAAAGGCTTTACATGTGTATTGAGATCTAAATTTATATAGCAGATGGGCTGACATTGATGTTCTAAAGTGCATGTTGGGAAGATAATTCCCAGTCTCCTGAGGAAAGAGGTGTCAAATTCAATTTTACTGAGGAGCTGATCTGTAATTTGGCTCTTCCAACTCTGGCTTGCCCCAGCAATGAGCCACATAATTTGCCTGGAAGGGCCACCCCTTGATTTGGACACTGTACAGATGCTGGTTTAACATGGTGCCTAATGCTGAGTCTGTGACTTTCTATTGGTTTGCCTTTTCTAAGTGCTGTTTAATTATGACAGTGTCCATTAGTGTTTCAGTTACATTTTCAGCCTTTTGTCAAAACCCCCTAACTAAAATCAGTGTTGGTCGGAAGAAGTTGTTGGAAATTGACATTTGTCAATGTTGATTGGCCAAAGACGTTGGCACTGAGCTCTGGTGAACAGGGTCAGGACCCGCCAAAAGTGTGCTCCCAAATCCTCTAAAATGGACCTTGTGGGTCCATTGTTGTCTAAACTTACAGCTCACGAAGTTGACTTTTCTGCTTACCTTACTTTTCTGTGTGGGTGGGCACGTTACTTAGCCTGTCTGAATCTGTTTTTCCATTGTAAAAATAATAAATCCAAACCTGTCAGGTAATTGTGAGACTAAATAAGATAACCCGTGACAGAGGTGCTCAGCTCACTGCTTGGCATATGGCAGGTCCTCAATACATGTATAGTTTCAATCTATTCCATATGCGTCGTGCATTGTAGCCAGGTAAGCCTCCCTGTCCCATGCAATGCCATTTTATTCCTGCGTCCATGCCTTTGCTTTTGAGCGGGAGGAGGGTATGGCGCTAATGGTTAACAACATGCCTTTGGGGTCAGGCACATCTGGCTGGAGTTTGACTTCTCTGTTGTGGGACATAGGTTAAGTTAATCGATCTCTGCAAGACTCAACGTCTTCATTTGGTAACATGGGAGAAATTACAGTCCCTACCTTACAGTGTAGCAGTGGGGCTTAAATGAGATAAGGCTCGTGATAACGATGAGTCATTGTTTGGAGCTCCTATTATTTGTTAGTCCTGGAGGCAGAGTGGTAAGCACACTCCAAGTCCCTGCCGCCACGGAATGATCAGGTCTAATGGATATATAACTATTATGGCTAAAAACTTTTTTTTTTTTAAGATTTTTTAATTTATTTGACAGAGAGAGAGAGACACAGCGAGAGAGGGAACACAAGGGGGAGTGGGAGAAGGAGAAGCAGGCTTCCTGCCGAGCAGGGAGCCTGATGCAGGGCTCAAACCTAGGACCCTGGGATCATGACCTGAGCTGAAGGCAGATGCTTATGACTGTGCTACCCAGGCACCCCATAAGTTTTTGGTTTGAAGCAAATAATTACAGTGATGAAAAACATTTAGGGGGGGATGCTGTAGGAACACTTAGCCAGGGAACACAGCTGGGTCTAAGGATCATTTAAGACTTCCCAGAGGATGTGGTGCCCAAGGTCAGTGTGATGGACGAAGACAGGGTAACCAGGTCCAGAGCCAGGGAAAGACGGGTCCAGGCAGGCGTGTGCTTAACCTCAGAGGCAGGAGAGCAGGTGGATGTTTTGAAGAGCTGAGAAGTGCTGTGTGGAAGTGGAGGTTGTTATTCTCGATTCCCTCTCAGGTGATGGAATCCAAACTCAAAATTGGGGTGCCTTCCTTTGGTCTCATTTCCCCCCTTCCTTCTTGGTTTCTTTCACCACCTCTGAACTGTTTCCACTCTGAAACCCTACAGCATTTTAGTTGGTGCTGCATATTTCAACACTTAATCATATGCTTTTAAGAAACCGCTCCTAGAGTTTATGTATCTTTCTTGAGTCATCAAAAGAGAGGATATTTGGGTCTTTTGCTAAAAGACCCAAAAAAAAGCTTTTGCTTTTTAGGATTGTTCTGAAAATTCGAGATAATGTACAGAATTCACCTGCTGTTTACCCAGTGTTGTCATAACGGCTAAAAGGTAGCTGCACGCTGTAATTCCAGTCCCGTGACCCAGTATCAGCTTTGCAAGCGGCCACAGTTAGAAACGGTTACCGCCCATGCTTAGTAAAGCACAGTGACGTTGAAAGCCGCGCACCTTTAGCTTTAATTCCTCCAAATGCCTTTTGCCCATTTTCACATTGTTAAGGTTCATGGTGAACACTTAAGATGATGAGGACTTTGAGAAACCCTCCTTCCTCCCCACGTAGCCACACTCACTCTCCTACGCAGGTTCTGAATGAATTGAGAAATTAGATGAAAGAACTGGTTGAGGGAGAACCAAAATGTCACAGCTCTAGGTTGGAGTGTGGGGCTTATATCTGTGCCCTGATACTGCGCCCAGAATTACCTACGGCAGTCCCACGTGCACCCAGAGGGAGGGTGAGGAGGAGCATCAGGAACCCTTGGTGCTCTGGGGGGCAGTTCATGCCAAGGAAAGAGGGGAGGAGGAAGGAGCTGGGCCACATAGGCAGCTCACAGATCAGATAAGTCATCTGCACCAGGAGAGGAACTTCAGCAAGGCCCCACTTAACCAAAGGAAGATTTCGGAGTGGGGCAACACCTTGCATTGAGTAGGCTTTTATTTTTACTTATTTTTAAGATTTTATTTATTTATTTAATGGAGAGAGAGAGAGTACAAGCAGGGGGAGCAGCAGGCAGAGGGAAAGGGAGAAGCAGGTTCCCTGCTCAGCAGGGAGTCCGATACGGGACTCGATCCCAGGACCCTGGCATCATGACCTGAGCCAAGGCAGTTGCTTAAATGACTGAGCCACCCAGGCACCCCTGCATAGAGTAGGTTTTTAAAAGATGGTAACTGTAAAAGCATGACAGCTTTATGGACATTGGCATGATCTTGAAATTGGAAAATATTCCATTATTTGTTATATATACCCCTTAAGTAGATATTTGAAAGCATTTTTATGTTTATCTAGGATTTCTAAGCATTGGTTCCAGTTAGATAACTTGGCCAGTTATGCAATTCACAAGTTGGATGGACTTAAAAGAATTAATATGTCAGCAATTTTTATATACCATATTCAAATTGTATAGTTACCTCAGGCCCATAATAAGAGTATGGCAAATTTAGGAACTGCCATCATAATCTTCAACCATAGGGGTAAATAAATAAAGAAGGGAGGAGAAAGGATGCTATTAATTAATGCCAAGGCTGAATCAGAATGAAAGGAATATATCTGATTGAAAAATGTGGGCATCTATCTCCAGAGCTTTCTTTTTTTCTTTTTAATGCAGATAGTACTAATAAATTGTGCTGCTGGAGAGAGGAGAAAAAATGTTTATAAGGACATTATTTCCAAGGTCTGCATAAACCCTGGATTCCGCAGAGCCTGGTTCATTACTGGCCTTTTTTATCTCTTCATGGATTAGGCATCTGGCATGGGAAGAGAGATCCGGTGCTGAGAAAAAGCCACGAGTATGGTTTGCGCCAAACGGGGTTTAGCTTTGTTCGTGTATCACACAAGCTAGTTTAGTTTACAAATGGAGTTTTGATACACTCAGGACTGTGAATGAGCGTTGGGGGGTGGTCTAGTAAAAGGCAGACAAACCACAGTAGTTCATTTCCTTTTATTGATCCCAGCACAAAGCATTGCTGTTGCATCTTAGAAATTAAAATGCTAGATTCACAGAATAGGCTGGCGCAATCTGGAAAGATGTTATCATGGTCTCTCAGGAGTAAATAATATGAATTTTTAAACATTCCCCAGGAATGATTTACATGATTTCAAGTGTTCTGAAGCATCAGGCTCTACAGTATTTCTTACAGTAGAGGGAACAAATATTTTGGGAAAAGTATAAAGGTGGAATTGTTTATTGGTAGGAATGTATTTTTAAGGACTAAATATTTATTTTATTTGTTCTTCTCCCAACAGGTGTTCATGAGGTTAGTGTATATGTGCCTTCTGGGGACAGTGTTATCCCATATATTAATATCATGGAGAGACAGTCTACAATCTCTCACTTACAAACTCTCCAGACTTAAAACCAACAACTTCTGTCTCCCATCCACTCTTGCCATTTCTCTACTGGAGCTATTGATGTTGTTGGTTTCACGGTTCTGCATTCAAGCAAAAAAATAACCTTCCCTCAGGGGACCTGGGTGGCTCAGTCCGTAAAGTATCTGATTCTTGGTTTTGACTCAGCTCATGATCTCAGGGTCCTGGGATTGAGTCCTGCACTGAACGGGAGTCTGCTTGAGATTCTCTCCCTCAGATCCTTCCCCAATTCACTTTGCTCTCTCTCTCAATTAAATAAATACATTTTAAAATAAAACAGAATAAAATAAACAACCTTTCCTAAGTAATTATAGAACGTTCTATTTAATTTTATAGTTAATATAGAAATCCTAAAAATCGTAGGAGTGCCTGGGTGGCTCAGTTGTTAAGCATCTGCCTTCTGCTCAGGTCATGATCCCAGGATCCTGGGATCGAGCCCTGCATCGGGCTCCCTGCTCCGTGAGAAGCCTGCTTCCCCCACTTCCCCTCCCCCTGCTCGTGTTCCCTCTCTCACTGTATCTTTCTCTGTCAAATAAATAAATAAAATCTTGAAAAAAAAATAGAAATCCTAAAAATCGTAGACAAGCACAAAGGAAAAAAAAAGTTAACTACTGTTTGCATTTTTGTGAATGTCTTTCTAATATCTTACTTATTTTGTATATGTATCCATCTATAATAAAATTATAGGTAAATTATCTAAATAGAAATATAAATTATAAAATATAAAATTGTACATGTAGTATAATAAATACATGTGTTTTCTAGTCTATCTTTTCCTTTCACTTAGCATGAAGCTTTCTCCTCATATCAGTAAATATGTTTCTATGATGTGCTACTTGATGGTATCCATGTATTACATTATATGGAAGTTCCCATTATTTACTTAACAATCTGCTCTGGTCAGACATTCACATTAATCAGTAAATTACAGATTTTTCGCTATTTTAAAAAGTGACATCTTAAACATCTTTATATACATTCATCTTCTTGCACATCTTTTTTTTTTTTTAAGATTTTATTTATTTGAGAGAGAGACTGAGAATGAGAGGGGAGAAGGTCAGAGGGAGAAGCAGACTTCCCGCAGAGTCGGGAGTCCTATATGGGACTTGATCCCGGGACTCCAGGATCATGACCTGAGCCGAAGGCAGTCGCCCAACCAACTGAGCCACCCAGGCGCCCCCATCTTCTTGCACATCTTTTTTTTTTTTTTAAAGATTTTATTTATTTATCCGAGAGAGAGAGAGAGAGAGAAAGCATGAGAGGGGAGAAGGTCAGAGGGAGAAGCGGACTCCCCACGGAGCTGGGAGCCCGATATGGGACTCGATCCCGGGACTCCGGGACCATGACCTGAGCCGAAGGCAGTCGCCCAACTAACTGAGCCACCCAGGCGCCCCTTCTTGCACATCTTTGATTACTTCTTTTGTATAGTTCTCAGCAGTGTTTTCACTGGGTCAGTGTTATACTTTTTTTGGAAGACCTTGTATGTGCATAACCAAAGTGCCCTCTGGAGAGGCTGGACTCAGTTTACACTGCCTTGGAGCTTTGGGGGAGTTATTATTCTCTCATACCCTCTCATACTGGATAACTTCATTTAAAAAAAAACATTTTTAGCTCATCAGATGAGAATATATATATTTTATATATATAAATATATTTTATATTTAATTATAAAATATAAATTTTATTTATATAAAATTATATATTATATAAAAATATATTTTATATTTAAATATAAGATATAAATTTTATTTATATAAAATTATATATATAATTATATATAAATATATTTTATATTTATTTATATATTTAAAATATTTTATATATACATATATTTTCTTTGGAGTTTCTTTGACTTTTTTGAGGCACATATTGCAAAGCTATTGTTTTAGAGTAAAATAGAAAAATATGAAGGCTTATTTCATCCATATACTGGTGTGATCCACTTGCTTTGAATCCCTTGCAGTCAGCTGCCCTGAGAGATTGGACATTAGGGTTGCCCTGGCCAAGATGAGGGCCCAGTTGGAAGAGAAGTGAAATTCAGGTAGTTTGAGAATATCACGGTCCTTGTAAGAGAAGTGCCAGAAGATGGGAAGGAGGTATGGAAAAAGAGAAACAAAGATATTAAGGATTTTTTTTTTCCTTTAAAAATATTCCTCCGGAGGGTGGGGAGGCACCTGGGTGGCGTAGTCAGTTAAGCCACTGACTGTTGGTTTTGGCTCAGGTTGTGATCTCAGGATTCTGAGACCGAACCCCCCGTCGGGCTGTGTGCTCAGCACGGAGTCTATTTAAGATTCTCTCTCCCTCTCCTTCTGACCCTTCCTCCTGCACTTTTTCCCTCTCTTGAGTAAATAAATAAATCTTTAAAAATATTCTTCCAGGTCTATACTTTGCCATGAAAAGAAAGAAGAAAATTTCTTTTTCCCCCGTAATGCTGTATTATCCCTTGGCCACTTTTCCAGAACTCAGGACAGACTGTCCTATACTTTGGCTACAAGTGGATGAAATCATTTTTGTGTGCTCTTTTTAAAAATAAAGACCCCAATCACAATTTTAATATCACTTCTCCACAAAAAAAATATTTTCTAGGTTACTAACTATGGGAACATAAGTTACTGGTCATTTGAAGAGCTACTTATCCTTTTAGTTTTCCAATTTAAACATTAACCAAGGCAGTCTGAGCTTTGCCTTTTTTCTCTTGGGTAACTTGATTCCCCAATTATAAATAATGATTATTTAATGTCTGTTAATTCTGTCACAATTTAGGGTGAATTCTAATTAGCCATCTCCCTAAGATATCTGGTTTGTGGCTTGAAAGGTTTTCTAATGTCTTCCCACCCTGGAACTAATGACTCAGAAACAAGAAGGACTGACACAGAGCTTTATCTTATGCTGGGGCTCCACAGAGTGTCCCCGCCCTCTTGTGTGTGCAGAAAGATGACGAGTGCCCACCGCCCAGCCGGTCTCTATATTGTACCTGCTCCGTGTAGCACTGGAAAGGCTTTTGCTTGGGCTTTCCAGATGCTCGTTTCCCAGCACTGTTTTTTTTTTTTTTTTTTCAGCAAGGTCTTAGGTAGTCATTTTTCCTAGTGCTTTAAAGAAATTAAGAAGCGGTTTTATGGGTAGTCATCTTCCAGATTCTTGTGAAAAGAGCTCTAATCCTAATGAACGATGTAAATGGATTCAGAGAGAGTAAAGGAAGAGGTCTGCGACTTTCAGTTCAGGTTAGGCTAACAGTATTGATTGGTTACCTAGAGTCCTAGACCGTCTGGGCTGCTAGAACAATGTATCAGAGACTGGATGGCCTATAAACAATAGGAATTTATTTCTCAGTCTGGAAATTGGAAGTTCGAGATCAGAGTACCAATGTGCTCAGGTCCTGGTGAGAATCCTCTCCCAATTTACACCTTGCTGACTTCATGTTGTCTCCTCACGTGGTAGAAAGAGGGTGAGTTCGCTCGTTGGCCTCTTCTTACAAGGCCATTAATCCAATCCAAGGGTCTGCCATCACATTAGGGATTAGATGAGATTTCCATGCATGAATTTTTGGAGGACACAAACATCCAGTCCATTACACCCATCAACATTAGCATATGGATACTCAATGATTAAACGTGACTTTCTGGAATAAAATGGTAGCTTTTTCCCGAGCATAATGTATAAACTGGGCTCAAATGTGACTTAAATCATAAAGAAAGATAGCTCTAGTTTTACCCTATGTTAAAATGAAACCTCAGATGATGTTTAAAGAATGGAGAGTTCTGTTTAGAAAATTCTGTTTAGAATTTTCTGATTTTCTGATTAAGAGGTGAATACAGAGAGAATGGGAGTTGTTTAGTGGGTACAGATTTTTAGGTTTGCAACATGAAAAGAATTCTGGCGGTGGGTGGTGGTGATGTTTACATGATGTGAATGTATTTAACACTGAACTGAACACTTAAAAATAAGATAGTAAATTTTATGTTATTATCACAATGAAAATCAGAATTAAATGGGATCCTCTTTTAGAGAGCTCTTGATCCACATTTTGACTTTGTAAATATAGGAGATTAAATATAATTGTGTGTGTCGTGACTGTTTGAGAGTCATTATTCTGAACGAAGTTCTCATTTACAGGACTAGAGAAGGCAGAATGTGTTTTGGACTCAGGACATGTTTGTGAAGGAGCTGATCTCTTTATATGGCTGTGCCTTCCTGTGATTTGCATTCTGCCCCTAAATGTGCAAGGAGAAAAATAATTGGGATCCCAATTAATTGGGTTCTAATTTATCTGTGTCTTAGGTTCTATATTAAAAGATCAGCTACCTGAGGTCTTATTTAATGGTAACTGATTTCTGTGTGTAAATGCGCAGGAGAAAAACAAGTCTATGTGCAGCTTTCTTCCCATTACAGCCTTTCCTCGGCCATCCTGCTTTGTGTTCTTGAGACTCTGTAAATTTTTTTTGGAGGTCAGCTATGGTGCAGAGGAGAATTAATATTGAAATGCATTTAATAAATAAGCTGTCAGATGATTCCCTAAGATACCGTAGCAGCTGAAAGTCTTCTTTCCTTTTTCTTTCAGATCGCTGCGTGCAAAGGGAATGATGGTTAATATAGAGTCTCTGTTGGCGTCTCCTAACAGGCCTTCAGTAATCATTTCTATCCCAGAGTTGCTCCACCGATTTCATCATTCTTGAGTGATGGAGCCATGTGCTCACAGAATAGGGCCCCTCCCTGGGAAGGAGGGAACAGGAATAGTCGTCTACTTGTGTAACAGTAGGAGAATAAAATGAAAATGACAGAATCAGCTGACAAGGCTTGCACACACTGACCCTGGACTCATGGCAGTTGGAGTGGGATTTTGGTCTATGGTTTGAATTGTCGTGATTATTGAACGTTAAACCTGTGGCATGTCATGAGGCCATGATTTTGAACTCTTTGCCCTTCCTAGGCTCTGTCTTAAGGCACAAATGGAGGAAGATTAAACAGTAATTAAAGTATCCAGAGCAACCACGCAAGAGAATACAGCAGGTAGAGAAGCAGAAAAATATCTGGTCTTCTCACTGGGGAAAGTCATTTTAGAAAGAAAGGTCTCATATTGGACTTGGGAGATGGATGTAATAGGGCTTCACTAGACCCAAGAGCATGAATAATTTCTTGGGCAAGTATTCTGCCTTTGATTCCTTGAAAAGAAATTGGAAAAACTCACCGGATGTGGGACAAACTCAAGGGCCCTAATAGTATGGAGAGAAAGGACAGAAGACCATGATCCAGTTAGAAGTTGTAACTGTCTTTGATATTTATTGAGAAACCATGGGGCACTGAGGGCAGGACCGGTTCCAAAACTCACTGTATGCCTTTCTTCATTGTAGATTCCAATTCAGCATATCTGATGTGGGCCTAAGAATCCATATTTCTAAAAGATTTTCTGGTGGACACCTTGGTTTGAAAACTAGTAGTCAAGGTCAGTAGTTTTAATTAAGATGAGAGACAGGGTAGGACAAAGGAAAATTGATAAGAAAAAGGGAGGATGTTTTGAAATCCTTTGTTCAAACATCTGAGGGAGAGGAGTATGCAAATTCATTCAAAGCAGAACTGTGCTGGCTAAATTGGAGGCAGCCTTGTTTTAGGTTCCCAGGGCCATACCAGGGAAGAGCAGACTGAGCACGCAAACCCTCACTCACTAGTTTTGTGCGGCTGTCATAGCCCTCTTCCCTGACGGCCACTGTCACCTCCACCCTCTCTGGGCTGTTTCATCCCTGTGTGCCATATTTTCCAGCTCTGATTTTGCCCCTCAGCTCTCTCCTGGTTCTGCTG
Source organism: Nasua narica (assembly GCA_028533885.1). Lineage (NCBI taxonomy): Eukaryota > Metazoa > Chordata > Mammalia > Carnivora > Procyonidae > Nasua > Nasua narica. Next base: position 56,404,780 of record CM052798.1, read on the forward strand.
TCCCTTTTCTGCCGTGGCTCAGTGGCTTTGCAGATTTGCCTTCAGCATGACACCTTTCTGCTTCCCCAGGTACTAGAACCTCCACTTTCCATGTGGGGGTGTCCCAGCCTTGAGGACAGGACTGGACACTCAGGGTGGGTCTGATCTCAACGGAATTCCAAACTCACTTGGTTAATGGCGCTTTCAAGAGACCATGGGCTGTAATGTCTAATAGATTTTCTATAGGCCTCTTCTCAGTAAACATCCCCTTGTCCTTCTATTTGCCAGAGTCAAAATTCTTGGAGTCATTCTTAACTCCTGTCTTTCACAATCCACATTTAAACAGTGAAACTTTTCAGATGTACTCAGAAGCCATCTCTTCTCACCATCCCTACGGTTCCCATCTGGTCTGAGCCACCATTACCTGTTGCCTGGATTATTGCCACAATCGCCTAACTGGTCTCCTAGCTTCTGCCCTTGTTCCTTGAGTCTTCTAACACAGCAATCACAGTGATCCTTTAAAATATAGCTCAAATCCCTTCCTTCTTTGCTCAGGAGATTTTTCTTTCAAAGTCGAACACTGCAAGGTAAACACTGCAAGGCCCTCCATGATGTGGTTTCCCCCTTTTCTCTCTCTCACCTCACCTCATCTCAGACTTATTTGCCCTTTAATTACTTCGCACTGGCCTTAACTTCCTCCTCCTTGCTCTCTCTCATTCGGTCAAATACGCTCCTGCCCCTGGGCAATTGTCCTTGTTCCGCCCCCTCCCCCTCTCTTTTTAAGAGTTATTTATTTTAGAGAGAAACTGAGTGCGTGGGCGTGTTTGTGCGTGCGCAAGCGTAAACCGGGGTGGGGGCGGGGCAGACGGAAGGGGAAGGAAGCCGATTCCGGCTCAGCTTGATCCCACAACCCCAAGACCGCGACCAGAGTCAAAATCCGGAGTCTGCGACTTAACTGACTGAACCCCCGCCCCCGCGGGCGCCACCTCCACCAAGCCAAGCGTATTTTTAATGAGGTAGGTGTATGGTTTCCTCACTCTTCAAGTCTGACCAATTATTGAGAGAACCTTATTTTTTAAATTATTTTTTTATTAGAGAGTCTATTCTAGACCAATTTATATAAAAATGGAGCCCCTCCATTCATTTTTAGAATGTTTTACTCTTATCCAGCTTTATTTTTCTTCGTAGCACATTTTATCGCCTGGCCTTCTGTTTGTCGTGATTATTGTTTTTTAAGTGGTCATAATGCAAGCTCTGTGAGGGCCCATGTGATGTCCACTGCAGATATCTGGAAGCTAGAACGGTACCCAGCACGTAGTAGATATTCAGAAAATATTTATTGAATGAATGTATTAGTACTACTCATGTATTATTAGTAGACCTGGATTTTCAGTTTAGCTTGATCATTTATATGTTGGTGACATTCAGCTTGTTACTTCTCGGCGTCCAAGTTTTGTCATTTTAAAAAAATGCAGACCACTTCTATTTCATTGGATTCTTTTGCAGAATAGGGTGAAAGCTTAAGTTTCTCAAGGAAAGTGTTAGATCCAAATAGCACTAACAATATAATAGCTGTTATTGTTAATATTTTTTTTTAAGATTGTATTTCTTTATTTGAGAGAGAGACAGAGACAGAGCATGAGCAGGGACGGGAAGGTAGAGGGAGAAGGAGAAGCTAAGCGGAGAGCCTGATGTGGGGCTCATCCCAGGATCCTGACATCCTGCCCTGAGCCGAAGGCAGACCCTTCACCTACTAAGTCATCCAGGTGCTCCTGTTGTTAGTATTGATTGAGCTTTGACTTAGACAATTTATTCAGGCATGGGTTGGAGTTCAGTGTCAGGAGGTTCCAGGGACTGTCTCTCATTCTGTATGACTTTTCTAGAAGGGGAGTTTTGGTTGTTCTATTCTCCGAAAAGAGTGTGGGCTACCTGCTGATGGTTCCTGGGATTTTTGCTTGAATGACCTTTGCATAAGTAAGGACTTCCACAGTGTAAATTTTCCCACTTGAAATCAACTACAGAAGGGAGAGTGTTCTATTTTTTCAATTACGTAGGGTTTGTGAAGATTCATTCCATGTCTTCTTATACTTAATCAACATGCAATATTTTATGTGACTTTATCATTCACGTGTTAAGGGGGTAATATCCACGGGAGACAGCTTTTTTTTTTTTAAATTAGCCAAAAAAGAGTATGGTTAGTGCTCAATTCTGTGAAGAACACTCGTGTAGATAGATAGTTTGCTTATTAACCAGGTTTGGTGTCATCCACATGGTTATAAAGTTAATAATTGCTAGCTATTAATATTGTAAATTTAGTTCAAATATTATAAACGTCTGTTCTAAGACTGAATGTTAAGATTAGAATTTAGAATTTAGTACAAGTATGTATAAATCATTTCAAACAGAAAAAAAAATGAATGCAAATCAGAGACCAGCTGGAGGCAGATTTGCATGATTATTTTAATGCTATGACAGGACACGAACACTTGAAAATTTGAATCAGCTTGTTTCTCATACCTGCAAGAGTTGCTGAATGTCTATTACGATGTGGTCAAGTATCACCCTGCGTTATCAGCAAATCCTACTGATAGAAATTTCAGAGTCCGGTATCAAGCTCACTGTATTTGTTTTCTCTGAATACTGGGTTTGAAGATTGAAATGGAATAAGCATTTTCACTATGGCGAGCAATGCTTAGCACTCAAATTGTTGGTGTTCCTTAGAATTGCTCTACGGTTTTCCGAAGATAAAGCATGCCATCTGATTATTGGCAATCATTTGTCCAATCAATACCCAAATGCAGACTGCCCTCTGCGTACAAGCAGCCACTTTTAAGAGAGAATTTTTAAAAGAGTAACAACTGCCATTTTCAGGAACAAGTCTAGACATAATCTTTTCTCGTAGGGTGAAACTGGGATCTGGGTGATTGAATCCTGTTGCACGATTATTTCTCATACATGTGCCACAGCCTTTAGTGCTATTCATAAAACTGTTCATAATGATGACTTCATAGGGGTTTCTTTGTTTTCTAGGGACATGATTATCTGCTTTTAGTTTTACCCTGTTGCACTCGAAGTGTTTGTGTGTGTGTGTGTGTGTGCACGTGTGTGTCTGTGCACACGTATATAACACCCTCTGGACTTTTTGGCAATTATTTTCATTTTAGTTACTCAAATGAATTGCCGGTTAAACGTAAGTTTTGCTGGTCATGTAGAATGGGAGATGATTCTGGTTTAAAAGGGATAACTAGGCAAGTATTTCTGAAAATTAATAAATAAGGTCATCACTCCACATAAACAAAGTCATTTTTTAGGAACAGAACACTTGATATATTGCTTGATGCTTCAGTCCGGGATGGCATTTGAACAGCATAAAGTTATAACATAGATTTTCATTTTAATGGGAGAGTTGTAATACCCTCATAATTTTTTTTTTTTTTACTTCTCATTAGTTTTTACAACCTATGAATTACCTAAAACAACTTCAGTCATTTGAATTTTGACTTGCCACTTATTTTCCTATGAGCAAAATTGTCGTTTGAGAAATGGAGTCTGTATTTATGGGATTGGTGTCTAAGGCTTGAGGTGCGGACTGTTACACAGTTTGCAGATGCTGCCATGTGTGATGTAGCTCTCCTGCCATCTATCTGGGGCTCTGTTCAATATATGATTATGGAGAAGAATAGAAAGGAATGACAATGAAGTAGTAGTTACTGTCAATCTTGTGGTAATATAATGAGAATTTAGGGGACTTTCTGTACACTGGTTTAGCGCTACTGTTTTACACTTGTCTGCAGAACATTTTGTACAATTTATTTTAAACACGTTTTTCCAGTTTGTTCCCTGATATATTATTACGTTATTATTTACTTAAAAATGGTCAGCTTCGCAAGACTTTCCAGCTTTAATGTCTTTTCTGTTGTTGACTTCTATACTAAATTTCGGAAATGTTTTTCTTGGGGGGGAAGGTAGAAAGAAGTAAACTATTTTGCACGTATATGTAATGGTATATATGTATTCTATGTTTTGGGAGGGTGGAGATAAGTGATGACTATATGTACATATGCATATTGAAACCCTAGATCATTGTAATATACATACATATACATCAACATATGGTCATATGTATGCATTCATATAAAGTTACATCTACAGGTGTGTATGTCTCTTGTTTCTCCTAGCCACTTTTCCTCCCCCCACTCATTTCTCTCTCTATTTATGTTTATATTATATACATTTATGTATATTTTATATTTATTTTATCTGTCTCCATTTATATATATACACATATATGTATATATGTTTATTTTAGCTCATTTCCAGTTATTAACTGTGTTATGTGATTATCCCTTACATGAGCTAAAAGCATCTCCACAGGAGTATTTCTCTGAGAGAGTTGTCTCTGCTTCATGATAGATAAGTTAGCTTATTTAAGTCACCAAAACTGAGTTAGGAAATGTATGGCCAGCCTAGGGGCTCCTACTTCTTCCAAGTTTGCCCAGAACTGAAGCTACAAGTGCAAAGTTGAGTGTTGACCCTTTGAGAATGGTCACTAGGAACAAACCAACAAAACCAAGGGCTCACTAGAGGGAGGTCTTTGGAATGCTTTGTCACACAAAATTAATTGTGTTGGCCTGGGTAGGAGTCTCCTTTAGACATGGTTATCAGTGGGGGAGGGTTCTTAAGCACCAAACTGATGTTGATGAAAAGTTTTGCAGGTGTGGATTTGCTCCAGTGTTCTATTAATGTTCTCCAGCTGAGCCTGGGGACCTCCTGTCCCTGATGAGGAGTAACAGTGCTCATGATCATGATCTAAGAGCAGCAGGTTCCATTTCCTGACCATCGAGTGGCCTCCTCTGTACTATGAAGGCAGTTTGTCTTCTGGCCCTCACCATAGCCCTGTGAGCTGCATACTATCATTATCTCCACTTTACAGAATCAGAGAGGTAAAGTAACTGGTCACCAGGCTAGTCAGTGGTAGAGTTGGGACTCAAATCTAGGACTGCATTGCTTCCTAACTCAAACCAATGTTCTGTGCTTCTGCTTCTCTTGATCCCTGACTTTGAGTTCAGTTCAAAACTACCTTCTTCCTGTGATCTCACAGGCACCGTGGCTGGCACTGAGGAGTCGGAGATGACCAAGACATGGGCCTTGCATAGGAGAAACTCACACCTAAGTGAAGGAAACAGACATATAAGCCATTTTACAGTAGTTGGCGCCCCCTCCCCCACCAATCCATGGTTTTGCTTTCCATGGTTTCTATGATCCACAGTCAACCAAGTAGCTGGTCCTCTCTCTGACATAGCCTCGAAGGTCAAAAGCCTCAGTAGTCTACAGTGATGTCCCAGTGCCTCACCATTTATCGCACTTCATCTCATCACTGTCACAGGAAGGGTGAGTACAGTACAGTAAAATATATTGAGAGAGAGAAACCATATTAATGTAACTTTTATTACAGCATCTTATTATAATTTCTGTTATTAGTTATTGCTAATCTCTTATTGTGCCTAATTTATAACTTAAGCTTTATTATAGGTATGTACATACAGGAAGAACATGTGTATTTAGGTTTTGGTATAATCTACAATCTCAGGCATCCAGTGGGAGTCCTGGGGGGCAATTAACGTAACTTTTATTACAGCATCTTATTATAACTTCTGTTATTAGTTATTGCTAATCTCTTATTGTGCCTAATTTATAACTTAAGCTTTATTATAGGTATGTACGTACAGGAAAAACTGTGTTTTTAGGCTTTGGTATAATCCACAGTCTCAGGCATCCAGTGGGAGTCCTGGGGGGGCAATTACACTGTAACACAACTGAGGGTCTCTGGAATGTAAGTTCTAGGAGAGGAGGGCTTTTGTCTTTTTTGTTCTGAGGCATGTAAAACAAGTGACTCAACCATGGTAGGGACTCAATAGATATTTGTTAAATGCGTGTATGAACATGTTATGGAAGGAAGCATTTTTTGCCTTGTCCATGGTCTGTGTGTCTTCCTTCCTTCCTTCCTTCCTTCCTTCCTTCCTTCCTTCCCTCCTTCCCCTTCCTTCCTCCTTCCCTCCCTCCCCCCTTCTTCCCTCCCCCCCTTCCTTCCTTCCTTCCTTTTAAAGATTTTTATTTATTTATTTGACAGAGAGGGAACACAAGCAGGGGGAGTGGGAGAGGGAGAAGCAGGCTTCCCGTTGAGCAGGGAGCCCGATATAGGCCTCAATCCCAGGATCCTGGGATCATGACCTGATCCCTAAGGCAGATGCTTAACGATTGAGCCACCCAGGCACCCCATCATTTGTACTTTCAGTTCAAATTCTATTCCTGGCTCCTGATCCCTAGATGGCTTTGCCCACAAGCTCCTGGAGCGCCTTGCTGCCATTTGTACTCATTCCACAAATGCTTTCTGGGATATATACTATGTTCCAGGTGTTGCATTAGGATTAGGGATAGAAAGGTGGACAGACCAGGCATTGGCCCTGTCCTCATGGAGGAATTCTCTTCTACTGATACAGTCTGGAGTCAGTTCAATTGCTCATCCACACACGATCTTCATCCATATGCCATCCTTCTGCCCTCAGCAGGTTTGATTCTTTAAGTGTCTGAATGATAGAGAAGGCCTGCATATCCCAACGGTGACATGACCAGATGCCACCCCTCTGAGTTTCTCTGTAAAGACCTCCTGCTATATATTCTCATCCAAAATCTACTTTGTTCATCTGGGATTGTCAGTGGCGGAAAGAAGCAGACAGGTCTGAGAGTAAACCCGTTGACCATTGAGCAGAGAAAGGTCACTCACATGTATGCTGCCTTCGCTATGTGCTAGGCAATATATTCTGGGAATGTTTCTTCCTTCATTTAGTTTGCATAGTAACCCTGGGAAGAAAGTGGTATTTTTTCTGTTTCGCAGAGGAGGCCCACTGAGGTTAGTGGGGTGTTCAAGCTCAGGGAACACGGGAACAGTAGAACTGGGATGAGAAATGAGGCTCGGTCTCCCTGCGAACCTGCTTGTCTGGGATTGTGGTGTATTCGCGAGAACATGAATAAGGGTCGAGGTGGGCTGGAGAGTGACTTGCCCACTGGCGCCTATTTATATCAGTGTCCTGGAAATTGTACCTGTAAGTCATTACCGTGGTCGTCTGCTCTCTGGAACCTCGCAGGGGTGGGGAGCTTCCTTGTGTTCCTCTGTAGATTTATGAGCTTGTACATAGCACCTCCACTCCGTGGCAGTCTTTAGAGTTCCCCAAGGATTCTCACAGAGATCACAATTATTTAGGTTCTAAATTACCCTTGTCCAGTTTTAAGCAGATGAACCATATTTTCGCCCTCTAAACAATGATTCCTGAGGCTTAATGCTGCAATAATATCACATTTAGTTTCCAAGGAAACTGCATATCCATTCCTTCCCTTTGTTCCTCCCATTTCCTCAAGCCCGAGTTTTTTGTTTTGTTTTTTTTTTTTTTGAACTCAAAATGTGCCATTTCAACCTCCTGCTATTGTTAAAGTTTTAGCTCCAGCACCATTTCCTAAGAAATTAGTTTCCTTCTGATCTTGTTATGGTTAGGATTTTTTTTTTTTCAGTATAGCTGTGCATTCCAAAAGGCACTGAAACAAATCACTGCCTTCGTGTTAACATTAACATGAAACAGAGAGTGTATCACACTTCAAAGTCTTGGCTTCTTTAGCCAAAATATCCTGCTTGTTTTACATCCTGTGGTTGTATAATTGCTTACTTGATATTCCATCGTGAGTCCTGGGAGTAAAGTAAAGGTTAGGTGAAGATATATAGGTGTATCTCACATTCAGTGTGTGTGCATTCCAGTTAACTGATAGGCTGGATTCAAAAAATTTGCAACCTCCAGATAATTTAATTATTGGATTTAAGCATTACTGTTCTATAGATTATGAGACTGATGACTAAAAATGTCCTTGGACATTGTGTAAACCACTGAATTCAGGCAGCCATGTTTGCTACGAAAGGCAGTGAAGTGTGTATTTCCTCCAAAATGCCCTGGAGTCCTTGTCATTGTGCTGGAAGGTGTTGGGTGGGGGGTGCGGGGTAGTTGCACAATGTTGCAGGATGTCAAAATGCAGACCCACTGTTTAGGCAGTTGAGGTGTTGATTGAAGACCATCTCTCCTGATTCTTCACCCCCCCCCCCCCCCACACACACACTCATACTCCGCTCCCCTCAGGAAAGAGTGGTGAGCAGTGCTGTTTACAAAGATGCACTACTGGCCGTGCCTACGGGTCTAGAGCAGCTCACTTCCCATCACTGGGTCCATCCCAGGCATTACCTCAAGCCTTTGTGCCTCTCTGCATCCTCTGACCTTTTGATAGAGAGATCTATCTATACCTTAGGGTTTTTTGTTTGTTTTTTTCCCTTGGAAACACTGTAAGACTGAGCTCTTGGAGCCTGTGGAACTTCGGATCCAATTTGTGTTCAGAAATGAGTCAGCTTAGGACTAGATAGCAGTCGATTCGGAAATAATCTGTGTGCATTTGAAGGTAAAGGCAAAAGTGATTATTATGGTGTGTTTGGGAGTAGGAAGGAATTCACTTATGTAGGAATCGGATTGTGAGGCCCACTGAGGGATTGTTGTATGTGGGAAATTGATCTGCCATTTATTTAGTCTTTAAGCTCTCAGACTGCTTGGGGTCTAACCAGGTACTAGCTCCTTGGTAGGCAGCAGGTCCAGAGCCAATCTTTCTAGAAGAGTTGGATGGACACAGGAGAGTATAATCCCACCCCTTTCCCCCAGAAGAGAATGGAAACAGGAGCTTCCTTGAGAGATCCTGGCCCTGCCAAGATGCATGCCTCTTTCTGTAGAGGAATTTGTTCCTGCACCGGGAGAATATACTTGGTGTGCCCCCTTCATGGGGGTAAGCACTTCAGTTATTTTCCTACAGTAAAGTGAATTTCTGTCCTTCACCTCTATCACCACCACCCCTGTGATAAGTCCACAGCTTCCAGGACCCAGAGACCAGTCATGAGCACACAGGGTCTTTCTGCCTCTTTTGTATCTGTTTCTGTATGCAGTTACCCTGGGCTTCTTGAGTCCCCTCTTTGAACTAGGCTGAAGCCAGCAGGCCAGTAGACAGTGGAGTGAAATATGAATGGACTTAGGGTCACTTGGTCATTGTGATTAGTGAATCTAGAATGTTTTAATCTGAGAATGATGGACCTAATGATGAATAGTGAGTAGAATAATTCATCAGAGATCAGAAGCCTGCAAAGAGTAAATCCAACAGGAACATAGTCTAAAGTTTGACATTCCTTTGTCTTAACTGGGAATGGTAGCTTAATTTGTAATTAGATTTGTGCCATTGGCCCACATGCAGGTGGGCAAGGGAAAGGACTTTGGGAGAGGTACAGTTCGTGGCAAGTGGAGAGTGCAAAGACCACACTGCAGAGACAAGTGGATGCCGGGTCCAGCTGCCGACTATGAAGGGCCTTGTGGTCCACGCTAAGGAGTTTGAGCATCACATTGGAGGCTTGAGGGGACTGTTGAAGGCTATCATGTGGAGACTGACATGGTGGGAACCTGACCCTGAGCATGGCTGGAGGCATGAACTTCTAGTCATTAAATCACAGTAGAATGTGAATTCTGAGAGCTTAGTTGTGGCCAGTGAAGGAAAGTCCATCTGATTGATGGACGCTTTTTTCCTTATGAGAACCTTCTGACTTTTGGGGTAGAGTCTTAACAGTCCTCGTTAGATGATGACTTAGTGTGTTTAGTTGTTAATTAATACAACAAAATTAATACAGTACATGACACGACATTTCGCCAGTCCAGTTATTGATGGTAATTTGTTCAAGAGTGTCCTGTGACAGTGGTAGGACTCGATGACTGTATTATCTGCCATCTTTTTATTTTTATTTATTTATTTATTCAGCCATATTTATTTATTTATTTATTTATTTATTTATTTATATTTATTTTTAAAAGATTTTATTTATTTATTTAACAGAGAGAGAGAACACAGGCAGAGAGGCAGGCAGAGGCAGAGAGAGGAGCAGGCTCCCTGCAGAGCAAGGAGCCCGATGAGGGACTCGATTCCAAGACGCTGGGATCATGACCTGAGCCAAAGGCAGCTGCCCAACCAACTGAGACACCCAGGCGTCCTGCCGTCTTTTTAAATAGATTGGAGGGCAGAGTAGAATGAAGGTCAGTCTCAGAGATGGGAAGGAAAGATTTCACAGAACAATGCAAAATTGTTAGAAAAGTACACAGGACACCAAGCTTTCAGCCCGGTGACTTCTTGCTGTTTTGAAATGGTCGTCAGTTCCTTCTTGGCAAGCTTTGAGACATATGCCCAGCAGTTGGAAGGATTTAGCTTACATCATATTGAAAAATAAAACAAGGCATACAAAGCAAACAAAACAACATGAAAAACCCCACACAAACAAACACAAATGAAATTATTTGGTGAGGCAATCTCTTATAAAATTTCAGCTAGAATGTTCAGAAAAGATTGTCTGTGGTCCACAAGGGCTTCAGGAATTTGACCCATCCTTTTTGATCAGATTTGTAAAATAATGTTTTCATCATTTGTTGAAAAACTTAATTTGCTATTCAGCATTTCTTTTCTTTTCTTTCTTTCTTTCTTTACTTCCTTCCTTCCTTCCAACACAAAGAGGTCTCCTTTTCTTTTCTTTTCTTTTTTTTTAAACATTTTTTTTTATTTATTTGAGAGAGTGAGAGACAGCATGAGAGGGGAGAAGGTCAGAGGGAGAAGCAGACTCCCTGTGGAGCTGGGAGCCCGATGTTGGACTCGATCCCGGGACTCTGGGATCATGACCTGAGCCGAAGGCAGTCACTTAACCAACTGAGCCACCCAGGTGCCCGAGGTCTCCTTTTCTTAAGATAAAGCTGGTAGTCATCCAGTACAAACTGTGGGACTGATATGCTATTTGCCATTGTTCTTATAGATATATAAAAGGAGTAAATAAGGATGTGCTATATTTATTTGGGGCCCCAGGAGAAAGGTGCTCTGACTCGAAAGGACATATGTAAATGGAATCAGGAAGTTTCCCATCCTTGGTAGCTCATTAAAAAATGGATGTTGAATTCTAGTAGCAAAAATAGAAGTGAAATTAGAGTATAGACACTTCTTTCTCAAAGTTTGGCCTACGGACCATCACCATCACCTAGGAATTGTTAGAAATTCAGGGTCTCTGGCCCTCTGCCAGTCTTATTAAATCAGAATCTGCATTTTACTGTGCTCCTCAGTTGATCTGTTTGCACATTAAAGTTTGAGAACAACTGGAGTGGACTACCCTTTCAAAGCTTGCCCACATGCAAAGTGGAACGGATGTGGAGAAGGTCCTCGCCAGAGATGGAACATGGGTTCGTGGCACTTTTTTTTTTTAAGATTTTATTTTTTTAAAATAATCTCTTTGCAAGGTTTGAACTTGAAACCCCAAGATCAAGAGTCATATGCTCCACTGACTGAGACAGCCGGGTGCCCCTACTTTTTTTTTTTAAACTTGGACATGCTTTGAACATATATGTATTTTAGAGAAGGAGACTTTTGGGAATAAGAGATTGAAGAGAAAAAAGAGAAGTGGCCGAGGTGTCTGGGGAGGAGGAGGGACTGAGGTGCATTTACAGGGTGAGTGACCCTTGTTCTTCTGAGATGGGAGGGAGGAAAGACTGGAAGTCACATAAATTCACCTGAATGTTGGGAAGGGTTAAGTAGTGAAGTTGGAAAGTTGAGGATAGTTAGGTATGATGGCTTGCTCTCACTGACAGTGAAGGTGAGAGTAAAGGTCAGCGTTGGTCACAGGATTAAGGAAAGTGCAGGGAAACACACTGGGGGGTGGGTGGGGAGAAACAGTAGGTTGAGAATAAGGAGACCTGAATGATAGCTTGTTTTGGCCACTCTCTTAGTCAATTCAAAATACCGTCTACAGCTCTATAATGAAAGAGTTACTCTAGATCTATGTATACTAAATTTCAGTGCTAAGCATTGTGTAATTAAAGAAACTAATGCTGGTCTAAAATGTGAGACTGGATTGACTTAATTTTTCAAAAAATTTAATTCTGGTCTGGTTAACATACAGTGTTATATTAGTTTCAGATGTACAATATAGTGATTCAACAATTCTGTACATGACTCAATGCTCATCATAGTAAGTATACTCTTAATCCCCTTTACCTCTTTCACCCATCCCCCCACCCAAACTGGTAACCACCAGTTTCTTCTCTATAGTTAAGACTCTATTTTTGGTTTGTCTCTTTTTTTTCTTTGTTTTTTTTTTTGTTTGTTTGTTTTTGTTTTGTTTTTTAAATTCCACATATGAATGAAATCATGTGTTATCTGTCTTTCTCTGATTGACTTATTTCACTTAGCGTAATGCTCTCTAGTTCCATCCATGTTGTTTCAAATGGCAAGACTTTATTTTTTTTATGGCTGAGTAATATTCTAGTGTGTGTGTGTGTGTGTGTGTGTGTGTGTGTGTGTATGCCACCTCTTCTTTATTTTTTTTGATAGATTTTATTTAATTTGACAGAGACACTGGAAGAGAGGGAGCATAAGTAGGGGAAGTAGGAGAGGGAGAAAGAGGCTTCCCACCGAGCAGGGAGCTCAATGTGGGGTTCGATCCCAGGACCCTGAGACGTGAACTGAGCTGAAGGCAGACGCTTAATGACTGAGCCACCCAGGCACCCCCGACTTCTTTTTTATCCATTCACGTATTGATAGACACTTGGGCCACTTCCATAATTTAGATATTATAAATGATGGTGCAATAAGCATAGGAGAGCATATATTTTTTTGAATTAGTATTTTCACATCCTTTGGGTAAATACCCGGTAGTGGAATTACTGAATCATATAGTATTTCTTTTTTTAATTTTTTTGAGGAGCCTCCATACTGTTTTCCCCAGCGGCTATACCAGTTTGCATTCCCACCGACAGTGCACAAGGTTCCTTTTTCTCCACATCCTGGCCAGCACTCGTTCCTTCTGATTTTGATTTTAGCCATTCTGACAGTTGTGAGGTGATATCTCATTGTGGGTTTTTTTTTTTTAAGGTTTTACTTTTTATGTAATCTCTATACCCAATATGGGGCTCGAACTCACAACTCTGAGATCAGGACTCACAACTCTGTGCTCTTACAAACTGAGCCAGCCAGGGGCCCTCTCATTGTGGTTTTGATTTGCATTTCCCTGATGATGAGTGATGTTGAGCATCTTTTCATGTGTCTGTTGACCATATTGCATTGACTCAATACTTTCTTATTTTTGAAAAGTCAGACCATCTTTGTACATGAACAACGTTTCTTCAAAATCCATCATCAGAGTGTGAGAGATGGAGAATCTTGGGCACAGATATGTGATAAATTTTGCCCATAGTCGGGAGCCTGGGTGGCTCAGTTGGTTGAGCAACTGCTTTCGGCTCAGGTCATGATCCCGGAGTCCCGGGATCGAGTTCCATATCGGACTCCCGGCTCTGCGGGAAGTCTGCTTCTCCCTCTGACCTTCTCCCCTCTCATTCTCAGTCTCTCGCTCTCTAATAAATAAATAAAAAAAATCTTTAAAAAAAAAAATTTTGCCCATAGTCATGAACTGAGGTTAGGTACCAGGCTCCACTAGCTTCCGGCTGGATGTTCCTTCCGCTAGACGATTTACATTTCATGATTTATCAAGAGCCTGCCTGCACTCTACTTGACTTGGGAAAGGAATTTTTGAGGAGTCCTGCTCTCACAGAACATCTGTGGGAAAGCCGAAGGACAAATTAAAGAGAGAGACACTTTAATATTTTATTATCTTGACACACAGCCTCAGAGGCCCCTTCCACTGTCGCTGCCAACAGGAAGTCATAGCTGCTTTTCATCCTTCTGGTGCTCCTTGTTGCTGGGGCCTTTGTTTTGATAAGAGGATGTTTTGTTTCGAGGCCAGGTGGTTAAAATATCCTGCCTTAACTGGAATATTCATGGAAATATACCTCTCAGTGCTGTGGATCATTTTTCAAAGCTTCTCACTGCTTTTGCTCTTTGATCAGGAAAAATCACTTAACAGTGAGACTGGAATCTACTTTCATAGACTCCCATGTGTCCTTGTTCTCACCTCCTGATCTTTACTTCTCTGAAGAATCTGACCTTATGAATTAAATTCTTTTTGATTGTAACATTAGTCAGGCGAATTGGGAAACTGGGGACTTTTGTTTATTGATCCTTTTATTGTCTGCTTTTTTTGCCTGTAAAGGTCATTTTTCAATTTCCCCAGAAAGTAATTCTACTTCTTTTAGTAATTCTCAATAAACACTAAGCTTGAGACATTCATATAAAAGCCAGAATAAACATAAAGTTTAGGAGTGTCATATAAAAACTAGAAACCTTTATGCTTCTGAATGTTGCTTAAATTAGATAGAAAAAAAAAATAGCCAGTAATGAAAGTAGCAGATTCTTCCACCCTGTGCAAGGTCCACAAAAGAAAGATATGATCCCTTCTCTTTAGGAGGCCAGACTTGGGAGACTTCTCATCTTTTGGTGAAAGCATCAATGCCACCTTCTCAAAGATGCCTTCTTTAAGGCCTACTTCCCTTTCTGTCCACATTATGTGTCCCTTTTGTATCTTCTCTTAGCATGCCTTTTTTTTTTTTTTTTAAGGTTTTATTTATTTATTTGACAGAGGGAAGGAGTACAAGCAGGGGCAATGGCAGGCAGAGAGAGAGAGGGAGAAGCAGCCTCCCAGCTGAGCAGGGAGTCTGATGCAGGGCTTGATCCCAGGACCCCAGGATCATGACTTGAACTGAAGGAGACACTTATCTGAGTGTCAGGACACACTTATCCTGAGCCACCCAAGCACTGCTTCTCTTAGCATTCTTGAGTTCCTGCACAACATTTAATACAATTACAGTTATGTATTTTTTTGAAAAATTAATTGTTTAAAATTATCCCCCCTCCCCGCCCCAGATAAGCTCCATGGTGGCAGAAGCTTTGGTGTAACTCTAATAGCTATGAAATAAATATTTGTTTAATAAATAATGATAATAATAGAGTACTTATTATGCTTACTGTATACCAGGAGCTATGCTAAATGCTTTACTCATCTTACCACTCCTTTGTCCTAGTGTGCTCAGGCTGCCATAATAATGTACCATAGGTTGAGTGGCTTAAACAAGAGAAATTTATTTTCTCACCCTTCTGAGGTTAGAAGTTCATGATAAGGTCTGCCTGCCTTGGTTTCTAGTTAGGGTTCTTTTCCTGGCTTATAGACCGTCACCTTCGCAGGTATCCTTGCATGGCAAAAAGAGAGACAACAGACTCCTACTTCTTGTAAGGAGTCTGATCCCATCAGGTCAGGGCCCCGCCTTCATGATCTACTTTCTCTTTAATGACTTCCTGACTCCAAATACAGGCTCATTGAGGGTTAAGTCTTCAGTATATGTATTTTAGGAGGACACATATGCCTCCCAACAACCCTAATGAAGTGGGTATCTCTGTCTTACAAATGAGGAAGCTGAGGCTTAGAGCTAGCACCTGCCCAGAATTGCACTAGTTAACCAGCAGGAGATTTAAGTTATTGCTCATGTACTCAAACTGGGCCTAGAAGTGTAAGGGTATGTACAATGAGGGACTACAGACTAAAGAAGTGATTAGAGTTGGTTGGATATAAACCAGTGAAGGCATCTGGAAGAGAAGTACTTCGAGATACTGAGTAGGATCTCATGGAACTATGTGAAAGGAAGAGGGTTTTAGAGACTAGAACAATACTGCTTAAACCTGTGTCTTAGAACACCATTATACTCTTACGAAGTATTGGGAATCTTAAGCTTTTGTTTATGTGATTTATATCTATTGATATTCTTAGTATTAGCAATTAAAACTGGGAAGACTTAAAAATATTTATTAATCCATTTAAAAGTAATAATAATAAACTTGTTACATGTGAACACAAATAATATATAGTTAAGAGAAGTAATTATATTTTCCAAAATAAAAAAAAACTAGTGTTAACAATTTTTTTGTTTCCTTTTTTTTTTTTAAATCTCTCATGTCTGCCTTATTAGAAGACAGCTGGATTTTCATATCTGCTTCTCCATTTAATCTTTTGCAATATGTTGTGTTAGTTGAAGTAGATGAAGAAAATTTGGACTTAATGCAGGTATGTAGTTGGAAAGGGAGGTGCATTGGAATAGCCTTTTCAGATAATTGTGGACATTCTGCTTTGTTATTACAGCAGAACTCCAAGTGGTAGTTTTGTAAAGGTTAGTTGCAATATGAAATCTGAAACTGAATCAATGAACTTTTCATATTCTCTTATGTTAAAATCCATTGGTGTAGCTTGCACTTGGAATGGATTTTTTACCCATGTATGATTTTGTAACATCTTGCATTGGTCATTTGAGAATATCGGTTCACTGAGTTAATGCAGATCTTTCAAATGTTGACACAATTCATTACACAATAGCCCAAAATTGCATTCCTTAACATCACCACTCAAATATCTCATCAGAAATGTCTTTAAGTACTGGGAAGCTGTCAAGCTCATGGTGGCAGACACAGTCTTACAAAATCCTAATTTTCATTTAAAACTAGATTTTTATCACTGGCATCAAGTACTGTCAGTTGTTTTTCTTGAAGTGGTAGGATTACTTCATTCATTTTCAAGCAAATGCTGGCATCTAAATAATCATACTTTGTCAGTTTTCCATTCAAGTAAGAATCTTGTATGATGAAAAAGGAACTAGTCGAACTTACAACTCAGTTGCACAAGTGCTTTTCCTTGTGATAGCCGTTTTGTTTACATGTGGGGGGGCTTTTGCATTTTCCCATTTCATAGAATATGAAAAGGATGTGTATTCAGAGTTTAATAAAATTAATAATTCTTACTGCTCCATGAAGAACACTTTTTTTTTTTTTTAAAGATTTTAGTTATTTATTTGTGAGAGTGTGCATACGCTTGAGTTGGGAGAGGGGCAGAGGGAGAGGGAGAAGCGGACTTCCTGCTGAGATCATGACCTGAGCCACCCAGGTGTGCCAAGAACACTTTTAATTGGAACTGCTATTTATTTTACTGTGAGTGGCATGGCCTTGGGGAACACAGTGACTACAGGTGGTTTGGCGCCAGTATCTTAATTCATGCTAAGGCGCTAGCACTTTTACCTACTGTTGCTTTTGTGTCTTTGGTACCAATGTCAACAAAGTGAAAAAGGCAAATGGCACCTTTGTATTAAAAAAAAAAAAAAGAGCTTAGGCCCTGTAGCTCCCTAATGGGGACTCATGGACTCCTCCTTCTTCTGCCCCAAGATGTGTGGACTGCACTTTGAGAACTCTTGGGCTAGAGGAATTATGTCATGGGATGAGTTCCATGAAAGAAGCCAGGAATAGGTCTGTACCTGGTTTGAGTATAAAGTTCATGGATTAGCAACTCTGAAATGAGTGTGGGATGGGGACAGACAACCCTTGAATGAGATTGGTAAGAGAGAGAAAGTTTTAAGCAAAGAGTCCTAAAGCTCAGGAGCTCAGATTCTGGGGTCATTTGTCCTCAAAGAAAATCAGGAGTTTCCAAAACTTGGCTGGGTCAGAATGATACTGTCCATGTCTTTTACTCATCTGTAGAATGGGAATATAATACTATTGTTATTTTTTGAATTAATGTCTAAACAGCTTAGAAGAGAGCCTAGAACATAGTACGACTTATCTAAATGTTCCTATTGTGAAGATGGAAGTTTGCTGTGGTTATGGGATGAATTGGGACTGTTCACAAACTTCAGCAGATGGCAGAACGCCCTGCAGTGCTTGTTAAAACAAAGGTTGCCAGGCGTTTCTGATTAAGGAGGTCTAAGATGGGCATGTGAATTTGTATTTCTGTCAAGGTCCTGGGTGATAGTGATGCTATTCTTCTAGGTAGCACATTTCTTGAAACTCTGAGCCAGAGAATTTCACTCTGTGTCCTTTTCTTTCCCAGTTAACTAGCAAGCCCATGCCTATTATTTGATAGGCTTAGATGGAAAAGGATGTCTACCTATCTATCCTGTTTAGTTTGATTTGTTTCATTTAATTTTTCCTAAGAATTGAAGTTTTCCTGCATGTTTGTGTGTTTTTTTCTCTGACCAATAACCTGAAGCAGTAATTACTTTTGAAAACATGCACTGTTTTGCTGCACTTAATCGCTATTAAAAGCCAGGTGACCAAAATTCACCTGCAATGGTTTTATTCCCCAGCATAATTTTCAGCAGCTCTAAGCACCCTGACTAATGTCACAGGGCATCTTTGCAATTTCCTGAACCTGCCGGAGCTTACTTTCTTCCAGGGCACAGAAATGTAGATAAGGCTGCTGATTTTAAAGCTGTTGATGAAGATGTGCTAAATGAAGAGTGTTGGCAGTTTGATGATTACCATTGATGTTGATTGAAAATTGTACATTCATTGAACGAATGCGTGAGTGCCAACCATGTGCGAGGCTTTGTGCTAGATGGCTGAGAACCAAACAAAAGCTAAGGTGGGGCATTAACCAGTCTGGGTCACTGTAAAGTCAACAGGCAGTTATAAAATAGGGAAGGACAGGGAACTGGCTGGGCTGAGGTTGGGAGGGACACCTAATTCATGAGGGGGCAGGGGTGTTTTCCCAGGGTTCCAGGGTAAGTGATATTAGAGCTGAAGCCTTAGGGTGACTTTGAATTACTCAGGTGAAGAAAACATGGAAACTATGGGAACAAGTTTTCAGCCTAAATGCATAATGTGTAGGGAAACGTGGAAGAGAGTGAAAGCCCAGTGTTTTTGAGAAGGAGTGTAATTTGTCTGGCTCATTAAGGTTGGGTCAAAGGGCGCCGTGTAGGAGGTTAGAAATCACAAGAAGGTAGAAAGGTTAGGCAATGTCCCCATGTCTTTTGGGTTTCTTAATGTCATTACTACTGACATTTGGGGCCAGGGAATTCTTCGTTGGGGTGAGGGCTGTCCTAAGCATTATAAGATGTTTAGCAGCATCCCTGTTCTCTGTCCTAGATACCAAAAATGTCTCTAGGCATTGCCAAATGTTCCTTGGGATTGAGGGGTAAAATTGCTCCTGATCTGAACCAAGTTTTCCCTTATATTAAGAGCAGTGGAGGAAAGTTGTAATGCTTTATTCAGGTGGGTGACATGAATAGATTTATACCTTTGGACAATCAGTATGGTAGCAGTGTGGAGAAAGATCGGGGGTTGGCAAGACTGGAAGCATGAAACGTGTTAGAGTGCTTTTGTAGCAGGTGGAAAATACCAGCCATTTGATCTAAGGGAGTGGCTGTAGGGATAGAGAAAAATATCCAGACTTGAGATATATTTAGGCGATAGAATTGACAGATGTTGGTGACTAATTATATGCAAATAGGAAAAGAGAGGAATCACGGCTGACTCAAAGTTTCTGGCTTGGACCTTGAAAAAGGTGGTGATGCTATTCACTGATGAAGGGAGAAGGAACAGATTTATTTGGGAGGATCAGGAGAAAATATCTTAGATTTTAGATATGTCAAATTTGAAGTTCCTTGCAAGAGCTAAGTGGAGATTTTCATCTGTAGGTGCAGTTTTGGTTCTGGAACTTAGGAGATATATCTGAGCCAATCAGTAACTAGATGGAAGTTGAAACTCTGGGTGAGGCTGAGCCAGAATGTGTTGAGTGTGAAGAGCAGGGACCTAAGTTCAGGTCCCAGCAAGAGGAGGAGGGGCTGATAAAGGGGGGGATGTGGAGGAGGAAAACCAGGATGTGTCAGTGCCAGGGAAGTTTAAAAGAGCTCAGCTCTGTGAAGACAAGCAAACTTTGTATCCATGGCTCAGAGTCCTTTCTTTCTTCGGTGGATTTAAGTTTCATGTGGTCCTAGATATTCATTAGAGTCCTTTTGCAGTTATTGGAACCTCCAAGAAACAGAAGGGTGTGATTGCTTGTGGAGATCGCCTCATTCACCTCTGATATCATCCGAGTAGAAGCTCTTGAGACAGAACACCCAGAGTTGAAGACAGATGCTATGCTTTTGCAGGTTTGATATTGGCCTTGGATGCTGAATTATGTAGGAGGCTTTGTAATAGAGACAAATTTCTTCAGCCAGAGATCAGTTACCACTTCTTTAAAAAAAAATTCTTTTGGAGTTGATGAGTAGTAGAACTGTGTTTCTGTTTTATAAAAGCCACTTTTGATGAAAAAGTAATAACTTTAATTTAGAGATCATGTAGCTATCACCAAAGGGTTATGATGTCATATAACCAAGTCTCTAAGATCAGCTTTGTACAATATTGTATGATTTTTTTTTCCTGAGTGGTGTGTGCTCCAGGTACCTAACCTTTGAAAGCAGTAATGTATTATTTACACGAAACTAAGATCCAGTGCATTCTAAGTGGTTGTGATTTATCATGACTATTTCAGAATTGGGTCCTGTGGCCATATGCTAATTTGACTCTAAGGAAGTTGTGTGCCGTGTACTTTGGATTTCATGCTTTAAAATTTCAGCAATAGTTTCAATGCTCTATTAATTAAAATGAGATGCTTCATAACTTTTCCTATATAATATACAATGCGCTCAATAGTTCATATTTGAATTAAAACCCTTAGATGCCTTACATTTTCTGGTCTGGCAGTCTTTATTTTTTCTAATTTATGTGTCTCATTTGTCCTGAAGGAGTTGGGAAGTTGAGATTTACAGCCATCCCAACTAGAAAACTTGAGACTCTTGATTAAACGAGAGCTTATTTGTGTATTCAAATGGAAAAATATAGCTGGGCAAAATGAAATTTGTACTAAATTTGTAGTGGATTATTTCCCAAATTTAGTACCATGTCCTTTTTCTTGGTAGTTCCACCTGTTCAACTATCCATATGGTGACTATGGGAGAAGCCATTTTTGTATAATACAACTTTTCAGCAGTGACTGATTAAACCAGGATTAGACCTCTATACCAAGCTATGCTAGTCAGCCCCTGCCTCTGGGACTTTGTAATTGGTTCTACCAAATTGCCAGTATGTTTTTAGATGTGGCCATTTTCTGCTATATCGATAGGGAAAATGAGAAAGCAGGTTTATAGAAATCGAAGAATAAGGGGAAAGAAACAGAGAGAAGGGACTCCCAGGCTTCCCTGGAGCATCTCACTCCAGTGAGTTTCCAAGACCCAACTCATCCATGCTTTTGGGGTTTCTCATAGACAAAGAGTCCTGTATCCTTCTAACAAAGGGGTTTGCAAGAGACCCCTCTTTCCTTCTAATAAATCACCCTGTATGCTTGAACTAGCTGAGATAGTTTTTGTTCATGAGAGCAATGAAATCAGCTGCATTGCCTTAGAGTTTTATTTCTTGATTGGATGGTGGTTATCATATTCTGTTTATATTCATAAAACCAGCTCTTTTATAAGTTGACTATTACTTGATGGCTTTAGGTTGAACTAGTCTTTGGTTTAAATATTACTGATATTTTCTGAAAAACTACAACAATAAGGATAAGAAATGTAACAATATACATGAGAGTCTTCAAACAAAGGAAGGATGTGTATGTGCATAAGCAATGATTGGTTCCAGGTCTAGTAGTCTAAGCCTTTTAAAGTTTGGTATGCAGACAAGGGGAAGAGATTACAGCCTCTCAGTGGTAGTTCAGAGGTGGTAGGATGTGGTGACTAGAAGTGCCTGTGGGATGAAACGTCTCCTCCAGCCGTTCTCCCAAGAGCCTTTGTTTTTTATGTTCTGCTCCTTTTCCTCTTTTTTCCTTGAAACAAGTGCTTTGGGGTCCCAGCCTAAACAGGGCCCTCTGATTACCTAATGTTTTGAACCATTGGGAAGAAGACTGCTCTTACATCTTTGACATCTGAAGATTATTAATAATAAATATAATAAATATCCTCACAAAGTTCCTGTGTCCATAGGATAGCAATGCAAAGCCAAAATGTATCCCAATGAATCTAGTGTTCCCTTTTTATTATTCAGAAACGGTGAATATATGTCTGTATATAAATACATATTTGTATGTAGACACATGTATTTGTATGTGGAAATGGAGATATGTGTCTATATGTTTAGAAAGATATTGTGAAAGATAGCCCCCCAATGTTAAAAGTGTTACTTCTAGGAAAATGGAGTTGATAGAGCAAGGGAGGAAATTTTCACTTTTTACCTTAAAAAATTTTAACTGACATTAGAATTAGTTATATGAATTTTTTATTACTGTAAAAATAAAAATGTAAAGTTATTCTTTTGTGGCTTGAAATTATTATAAGGAGAGTTGAAAGATCAAGAGTTGCACTTAACTAAGAAATAAGCGCTTACCTAAGTATGATTACCTACCAAATAGGTTGTTAGAGTAGTGCATGCACACGTGTGCATGAAAAGGTATAAAGAAAATTGATAATTGACATCTAACTATAATGAATTGGGGAACTTTATGTGTGTCACATATAAATGTTTAGTTAAGTGAAAAGTGTGACTATCTACTTTTGTTATCATGTAATTTCCAATTATTTATTGACATCATATTCATCTTATGTGTCTTGTTGTTTTCTGAATGTCGTTATGTTCATTTAATTAAAATCTTATAAGGTGACTTTTACAATCTCAATTCTTATCATCCTGGTTATGGCCTTTAGCATCCCAAAGAAAGGTTATTAGAAACTTTTAGGTGCCCTTACTGCATTCTCATAACTAATATCCTATATGCATCTATATAAATGAGGATATATGGAAAAATAGATCAGGGAAAGGGAAATCCAAGGAGCTAGTCCAGCTAGTCCAAGGAGCTAGTCCATATTATTCAGTGGAAATATGAGTGAGCAGTATTTCTTAGTTTTTTTTCTCGGAAAAGAAGAAAAATGGTTGCGAAATTGGTGATAAAGAGTCATGCTTCTTGATTTTGTTACTTGCTGGATTTTGATTTTGGGCAAGTAATTTAACCTTAAACATGTGAAATGCTCCATGCTGGTACACAATAAGGGCTCAGACAATGGTAGTTATTATTATAATTAATAAAAACAAATTTTTTTTTTTAGATTTTATTTATTTGAGATAGAGACAGAGAGAGCATGATAGGGGAGAAGGTCAGAGGGAGAAGCAGACTCCCCACGGAGCCGGGAGCCCGATGTGGGACTCGATCCCAGGACTCTGGGATCATGACCTGAGCCGAAGGCTGTCGCTTAACCAACTGAGCCACTCAGGCACCCAAAACAAATATTTTTGAGAGCCAGAAGTTATCAGGGCCATAAGAAGTGCCATAAAAATATCATCCATACTTGAATCATCCAGCTAGAGTAGCCTTTGAAAATGCGGCAGTGTAAAAAGAAAAAAGAAAGAAAAAACAAACCCAGATTACTAAATCCTTATGTTGAGACAGAGAGCCTCAAAGCAAAAGAGAATTCATCATTGAGACGGAAACTGAATTTATAGGTAGTTGTATGGCTAGTTGGCACTGATGACAATTATTTGTAGTTCTCTTGTGTATAGAAAAAAATTGTGGTTTCTCTGCTCTGGAATCTAGGATGTACATTGTAAGGAGAAAATAGCTGTTCAAAAAAGGAAGGCCAGAAAGAATAAACTGTATTTCAGTGGAGCTACTGAATTAAAAGAGTAAGAGGGAAAAGAAAGGTAAAAATGGGAGGAAATCAGAAGAAAGGTAGTAGAGTGCCTTTGAGTAGTGTCATTCGGGATTCTAACAGGAAGACATGCAAAATGGCAAGAATTTGTCCTTGGATGCAGAGTGGCAATTTCCAGTTTATAATTACTAATAACCTCCATGTACACAGCATTCAGCATGTGCAAAATATATTGGCAAATGCATTAGTAAATTTAACTATCCCAAAGCTCTGGGAGCATTGACTTGGTAAAATAACGGAATCCCCATTAAAGCAAAAGTAATTAACTGACTCAGCACTCCTTCTGGGTAAAGTGACTTGATGTCAGAGATAACTGGGAAGGACACAGAGGGCAAATCGGGAATTATCTGGCTACAATAGAAGGAAGACACACAGAGAGACAAAGCCATGCATATACTGTTGGCTTCGAATTTAACTCAAAGGCAATGTTCTTTACATTGCCTCTGAGCAGGGGAAAACCATTTCCAAGAAAAATCGTTTCTAAGAGAGTCTTTTAAGGTGGTGTGGATGGATTATGTGTATATTGTGTGTGTGTGTATATATGGGCAAAGCCCCAAGCTTTGCTTTTTATAAAGCTGAGCGTCAAATGAGAGGGGAGAGCACCCCCTGCCTATCTTTCCAAGTCCTTCTACCTTAACCTCCCCCAGTCATGGCTTTCATGAGACTCTGTAGGAGGAACTGAGGAATGTGTATGGTGAGTCGTTGGAAAGGGAAGTAGAGGTGATATTATACAATATCAAATGAGAAGAATGAAGTGTAAAGTAGACAGAGACTGTCTATTTTATGCTGATGAAACTAGTCAGCTTTGGATGTTGAGATCAATGTTTTTAGTGAAAAATCTGCCTAGAGCCTTAAAAAATGTAGGTCTTAGTGCATTGCATTTTTAAAGTCTTGATTTATTAGGTGTATATTGATGTGACCTTTGGGCCACTAGTGTTAAATATGGAGATCGGAATACTCTTCAGTTCGTCTTAATTGTGAAGAAATTGCCTGTCAAGGAAGGAAATACTTCCTGAGGTAATCAGGTCTGCCGTTTTATAGGGATCCAAGTACAGTAACTTTTAACATGCAATTAAGCTTTATTGGTCCTGATTAATTTGTGGGAAGTTGTAGAATCAGAGTTTAGAATATTTTAAAGGAAACTGTTATTATATATTATAAAAAAACTTAATGACTGTCAGCCATGTGCAAGTGCTGGGCTATGTCTTAGGGTGTATGTCAAAGACATAATAAGGTTGCTCTCAGCCTTAGCTTCAAAGTAGCCACCTGGAGCACTTTAGGAAAATCTTGAGACCCAGGCTCCAACTCAGATCAATGAAAGCTTCACTCAGATCAATGGAGGCAGCACTCAGATAAATGAATGATCCACTCAGATCGATGAAGGACATACTTAGATCAATGACGGCAGCACTCAAGTCAATGGAGGGGGCACTTAGATCAATGAAGGGGGCACCTAGATCGGTGAAGGACACATTCAAATCAGTGAAGGACACATTCAGATCAATGAAGGACACACTCAGATCAATGAAGGTGACACTCAAATCAATTAAGTCATAGTCTCTGGAGAGGGTCCTATGCATCACTGGTTTGTAAGTTTCCCCAGATGATTCCAGTGTGCAGCCACCTATGAGAACTAGATCAAAGCTCTGGAGAGCTCCAGGAATGATCCCGTCTGAATGAACTAACGCCTCTGCAGATTTGGCTGGGATTGGTAAGTTTTAGAGCCTCCCTAAGTGATTCTGATGTACATGGAGGTACCTTGTAGGGTAGAGGTAGAGATCTTGCCCTCCTGAGGATTACAGTCAAATCAAGGCGAAAGGTGATTTAATGTGTGATACTGTTGAGGAAAAGTACAAGAAAGTCTCTGTTTGAATGCCAAAAAATGAATAAGGGCAAGTAGTGATAAGAAAATATAAGTAGTGGAGCGCCTCGGTGGCTCAGTGGGTTAAAGCCTCTGCCTTCGGCTCAGTTCATGATCTCAGGGTCCCTCAGGCCCAGCCCCACATCGGGCTCTCTGCTCAGCGGGGAGCCAGCTTCCCCCTCTCTCTCTTTGCCTGCCTCTCTGCCTACTTGTGATCTCTCTGTCAAATAAATAAATGAATCTTAAAAAAAAAAAGAAAATATAAGTAGTAAATATTTAATGAATAAATATAAATGATTTGTATTTAGCATGCTGATTCAGATGGAGGTGTTTGCAAGTGTAGGAATTCTTAGAAATTCTTTTTTCTAGCATGCATTTTCACCACTTATTCTACCTTATAGATTAAAACTTGATCCTCTTACCTGCAAAAATGACTACACTGAGAACTGCCCCATTAATCTGGTCTCTAAGCACACTTAATTTTTGTTTGTAGAGGCAGTAGGGTAGAGCTGGGTATGCTGGCGGGGCTGTAATGATAGGACTTTTATCATACCTTGGAGGTGGGGTCATGGGCGTGTGTGGGAAGGGTCATTGGCCTGGATAGCTAGGATCATGTTTCCCAAATGTGCACTACTCAGAAAATTTGCTATTGTGGGGCATATGAGTGGCTCAGTCAGTTAAGCATCCGATTCTTGATTTTTGGCTCAGGTCATAATCTCAGGATTATGAGATCAAGCCCTGCGTCGGGCTCTGCCCTAGGCATGGAGCCTGTTTGGGATTCACTCTCCCTCACTCTCTGCCCCTCCCCTCCCTGCTCATGCTCACTCTTCCTCTCTCTCTCTCTAAAAAAAAAAAAAAAAAAAAAAGAAAAGAGAAAGAAAATTCCATATTATAGGACATGTGTCTTAATGCTAAAATCAAGCAGTAGCATGGGGTGTAGGGATATTTACTTGATAGAACTTTAAGAAAACTGAGAGGAGAGATGGCATGAGAGAGTTTTTTGGCTTTCCACAGTACTCTGTTAGAGTACCAATAGCCTTGGAATCTTACATAATAATAGTATCTTAACTCAGAGAGTTCTTCTTCCCACTTGGATGAAGTAGCTTATGTAAATGCACTTAGGACAATACTGGGCACAGAGTGGGCACTCAGTAAATGTTAGCAGTTCCAGAACTTCCCCACTACTGCTGTTATTCCCAACATTTGTTTCCTGGATGGTGAGGCCCTATAGGGCAGGCAAGTTCTCATTCTTGTCTTTATATTCTCAATGCCCTAGTACAGTGCTTGGCATGGAATCAGCACTCATTAAGTGTGTGCTGAGTGAAGGTGTGGCCAGTTTAAATCTGATCTGGGCCCACAGCCCTTAGACAATTTTTAAAAGTATATCAGTATTTCAGTGGTCTGCTTCATGAGTGAAGAGATCCGTGTCTTCCAAATGCTCTGCCATGTCAACACTGCAGAGAATGACTGTTTTAGAAGAAAGGGCCCAATGTGCATTTGGTGATTTGTGATCATCCTTTTTGCCTTTTTAATGATGGGCAGGCCACACCACGCCTCCCCATCTCCCTCCCTCCCTGCTCAGTGTTCCTGAAAGCGCAGGTCAGTTCCTGGCTCCTGATGTTCTACAGAAGACCTAATCTCAGGGCCCAAAGGGTAGTGGATATGAGAGCAGGGACGAGGAGCAGATGAGCCCACCTGACACCTGAGCCCTTTTTCCAAGGAGCATCTCGTTTGCCCTACCTGGTATCCTCTGAGGGAAAATGAGTGTTCATTCATGAATGGGACCCTTGCTGCTACTTTCGCGTTGTCAAAGAGGGAAATCTATAATGGGAGTGAGAAATAATGAAAGTGCATATATTTTTTTCTCCCGAAGAAACCAAAAGCATTTCCACAGCTATATTATCTGATGCTGCCGATTTTATGCTTCAAAGAATTGAGAATGAATACCTGGCAGTAAGTACTAAATCTGTGTGTGGTGACTGACAGATTAAGCACTGGGGACGTTAAAGGAGATTAGACCATGGATCCCCAAACAGCAAATGTCAGGATTCTTTTCCATCTTGGAATTGAATGAAGTTGCCTTTATGTTTCTCACCCTAGTCATCATCATTACATTCTCCCAATTTTGTTCTTACATTACTTCTCTCTCAGGACATCATTCATTTATTCAGATGGCATTTCTTGAGCTCCTTTCATGTTATGGCTTGGTGCCAGCTACTGAGAAGGGTATAACAAAGTGTGAGACATGGTCTTTGGACTCTAGAAGCTTATATTTCAAGAAACAGAAAAATGAGACCATAAAACAATCCTATGAGGTATATGATGCAGTTCCATGAGGCCACGGTAAGGAGGGGAGCAGCACAGAAAATACTACCACCTTTCAGGAAATGAGGCCACAGTAAGGAGGGGAGCAGCACAGAAAATACTACCTCCTTTCAGGATGAGTATAAGCATGCCTTGTCTGTTGTCAGCCTGAGACAGCTAAGGGCTGGTGGCTTGTAATTCTCCTGCAGGCTTTGGAATGGGGGTGGAAGGAGGAGCATGGCCATTGGAGTTATTTCTGGATTTGAATCCCACCTTGCCGCTTTCCAGTTGCATAGTTTTAGGCAGAGGACTTAATATTTCTGAGCAAAACTAAGCACATCCATACCTTCCAGAGATTTGTAAGGCGTGGTGCTAATGCTCACAGTTAGCAAAGTGTTGGCATTTAGGAAGCACTCAATAGGCGCTGATGGTTATTAACAACAATTGTAACAGTAAAGGTATTTCAATTGGGCCACTAAACTCATACTTAAATGGTTACTTCCAGCAAAATGACTCCATTCACCTTGCTCAGGTTAACCTGTCTTTCTTTATTTGACAGATTTAATACTTTTCATTCCCCTAAATTAGCAGCATTACACAATATATCATGGAGCAGTGCTTGTTCCCCTTGAGGAAGCAATATGTTGTTTTATTTTTCATCCCGTTGACATTTCTCAAGAATTCCCAAAGAAGGAAGCCTCAGGTGGCTTCTACCACATATTGGGAGGGTGTTGTCAATCCATTATTTTCGGCTTCTGGTTCCTCTTTCTGTCATTCTGGTAACTAGCAATAACAACTTATATTTATTGAGTCACTATTCTGAGCATTTTACACAATTAATCTCATTTAATCTCCCTAGCAGTTCTGTAAGGTGGATGTTAGCCCTGTTTTATAAATTAGGAACCCAAATGGCGTAGCTGGCCAGTGAACGATAGGGTGGCAGGCTGGCGGCAGACCCTGGGCCTCTCCTACCTGCTCTCCCACCCAATTCACCTGGGCTGCACCGCCTCACCCAATGCCCCCTCTGCTCCTGTGCATGGAGTTTTAATAGCATTTGGGAGACTATACAGTAAGGGCGGTTACCTGCCCCCCTTTCAGACTGATGCTAAAAAATGGATGTTAAATTTATCTTCTCTCCGGTGTTGATTCCCCATAGCCCATATTTTTTACTGGCCATTAAATTTTCACCTTAACTGGTCCAATGAGCCTAACATATAAAATGACCTTGGAACCTGCTTCATAAAGAAGCTGTATGGTCCTTAGACGTGGGCACAAGGAACCAGGCCCTGAGCCTGCCCCTGTGCTGCAGAGGGACTCGCTTTAGTGCTTGGTCCCATCTACTCCCCACCATGAGTGAGGAGTCCCCAAGGGCCTGGGAGATGGCTCTCCTGGAAACTGTGCCATCCCCTCTATACCACAGGGACTCAGGACCCTGGAACTCTCCACCCAGGTAGCCCTTTCCCCATCTCGGTCTGCTGGGAACTTTATTGCAGGTTCATCTTCCTGAGGGCTGACCTTGGCTTCTTAGAGGGAGCACCTCTAGGCCTGAGGGATATGGGTAGCTTTTGGTAGGTGGTCCTAATGACTATAAAGACAATGATTTGTATGTCAGAATGCTTTGCAAATGATATGATGTTGTTTTGGTCCCATTGAGCTTCCATAATGAAATCCCACAGACTGGGTAGCTTGTAAACAGTAGAACCTTATTTCTCACAGTTCCAGAAGCTGGTGCCAGTATGGTTGGATGAGGGCCCTCTTCTGGGGTGTAGACTTCACACCGTACCCTCACATGACAGAAGGGGAAGGGCTCTCTTTGGAGCTTCTTTTATAAGTCGCTAATCTCGTTCATGAGGGTTCCACGCTCATGACTTTAACACCTCGCCAAAGCCCCACT
Source organism: Nasua narica (assembly GCA_028533885.1). NCBI lineage: Eukaryota > Metazoa > Chordata > Mammalia > Carnivora > Procyonidae > Nasua > Nasua narica. The sequence continues at coordinate 56,434,349 of CM052798.1, forward strand.
TCCTAATGTCATGATCTTTGAGGGTTAGGATTTCAACATAAGAATTTTGGTAGGGGCACAAACATGCAGACCATAGCAGGTATCATAGAAATTTAGCCACTGTTAAATTATGCTTGCTTGAGCTTGAGCAACGAATGTTCCAAACAAGACATTTAGTTGGAGAATTAGTCTATAAAGGATGAGGGTCTAGTAGGTCAGAACCTGCTGGAAGCGGAACAGAGACTCAAGCCATGCACCTCTGCCTTCCAGGGTCTGATTGCTGCTCTGGATGATATCCAAAGACTTTCAGTCTAACTTTCTGAGGGAGGCATTCAGGTGACTTTTTATGTCAAGCCATTGAATCCAACCTTAAAAGACTGAGAGTGGGCCCAAGTAGAAGTCCCATCATCGTGGGTTGGGAAAGGTTAGGAGGGTCATTGCACCTGTCTCTGATTCTTGTCCCCAACTGGGATCTGAGTGCCTGTGTTGTATGTAGCACGATTCTTTTTCTGTTAGGATGATGGGGGATTTAAAGTCATTGTTGGTTTACTTCCTTTTTTTAAGCATTTGCCTCCACCATTTTCCAGTCACATTATACTTGGTGTAATATACATCATAAATGTTTTTCACGTTAAGTGTGCTCTTCAAGTGGATTAACTGTATTGTATAGACATCTTCCACTTCTCTGGAGAGAATTAGTGCTGATAAGGATTTTATGAAGTTTCTCTTTTTCACCTGTGCGTGCTCTTTCTCTCTCTCTCTAGTGTTTTCCTAATTCTTCTTGGCCCAGTTTTGAGTTTCTTTGGTCTCAGAAACCTCCGGTGCTTCATCTGTAGAGATGAATTTATCTTTTGTACTTCTCAAAGCTTTTGTGTTTAGTGGCTCACTTTGCTTACGTGTGAGAGCTTTCTTGGGCATTTTATTATTTGATTCTTCTAGTTTCAAAGATTTCTTAGAATCTGCTGAGCTGATAGTCTAATGTTCACATGACAAATTGTTAAGTTGCATTGTCTTGAGAGGAGGTTTGTGATGTTTGGCCTATTCTAATGGCGGCTTCTAGCCCCTGTCCATTGTGCTTGAGTGTTTCTCGCGGCCACTGAGCCTGTGCTATAAATAAAAGCATGGACTTTTAACTGTTGTGAGCACAGTGGCTCATGAGGCTTCACAGACTCCTTTACATCAGAGCATCTCATATGGTTGGGCAGATCGCATCCTGCTTAAGCATGCTGGGCCAAGGGGCCAAGTGGGGGCTGACTGCCAGCCTGGGCTTCCCTAGCCAAGTCTTGCCCCTGGTAACAAGGCTGCATCCCCAAGGGAGTAGCTTTATCCTAATATGCGCAAAGGTGTCATATGGGCCAGCAGCTGGGCTGCTTTAACTTGACCAGGTATCTTTAGAAGACAAGGTGGAAAAAGAGGTGGTGGTATTTTTTGTGGGGGGCTAAGATATGCTCACTCACCTGGAATCTTGCAGTTCTCCAAGATGAAGGATTAGAGGCCAAAAGAAATTGTTTAAAAGTTATTAAAGAACCACTTGTCAGTTGCTAGCATTTTACATGCCCAGGGTGATTTATTATGTTCCCTCAGTTCTTCTTTACTGAATAGGGGACTTGAAGTCAGAGCTACCGATCTGATTTGAGCCTGTGGAGATCTGGAAGTACCCTTGCCTGCCGAGTTCCACTCTCCCTAGACAATTGCTGCCCCCAAGTTATGTTCAAGCAGCCTAGCTCTATTAAGATAACCTTGTCCCGAGGGGCTCTGACATTTCAGCCTCCATTTTCTACCCAGTTTGGTCAGTGCCCCGAGCAGCCCCACTTGTAGTTGGGACTGTATTTTCTGGAAGTCAACAGTATAATGACTTGGCAGCCTTCTTTGCCACCCTGTCGTTGTATCTGAGAGCTGCAGGTACCTTAGATTTTTTATTGTTTTCCTCATGTGAACCATAAATACCCATCCTCTGCCTAGTATGCTGAAGAGCTAGTACAATTCCATTTACAAACATTTCTTGATGTTGCCCTTGGTTCAGAGATCTATGACTTGGACCTTATCTACATTGAACTGAATTTATCTGTTCTCCTGGGCACCTGTACTAATGTGGCCTAAAGCTTTCTGTACTCATTTTTGTATTAGTCCCCCAGGAATGCTATAATAAAATACCACAGACTGGATGGGCTTAAACAACAGAGACTTATTTCTCACAATTCTGGAGACTGGAAGTCTCAGATCACAGGGTTGGTTTCTGGGGAGGCCTCTCTCCTTGGCCTGGAGATGGCTGCCTTCTGTCTGTATCTTCACCTGGCTTTTTCTCTGTGTGTGCATCCCTGGAGTCTCTTCCTTTCCTTACAAGGACACCAGATGGATTAGGACCTCACCTTTCTCGCCTCATTTAACCTTACTTAGAGGCCTCATCTCCCAATACAGTCACGTTCGGGGTTAGGACTTCAACTTGTGAATTTTGGGAGGATAGAGTTCACTCCATAGTAACCCACACTTACTAGATCCAAATGCAGTGCATAATAAAACAACAACATTTTAGTGATACCTTTCCTGTCCATTTGGGCTGATGCAGTCATGTTAAAGACTTCATTTCCACCCTCAGAGAAACACTCCATTTGGCAATAATTACACTTTGGATCCTGCCCCTTAGATGGCGTCCTAATTGTTATATGCAAAAATCTAAGCCTCATCTTTGGAAACTGCTCCCCTATGTTAAATATAGTGAAATGCTTCCAGGCAATCTCATTTTGTTAAAATTAAATTGGTGTTTTCTGGACCGTATTTGCCCCATAAGCAGCATTCTCGAAGGGCTTGGCAGGCTTGGCCCCCAGCCTGTGCTTGCAGTAATCATGTCGATTTTTAATCAAGAGACTTATTTTGGCAGCTTCTCTTTTTTGATCATTTGAAAATTACTTCTTGGTGTTTTGGAGTTCAGATTCCCGAGATCTGGATCATGAAGAGGAATTAGAGGCCTTAGTTACCTGGGAGAAAAGCACCCACTTGGGTATAACATTAATGGGCAATTTTGGTAATGATGGTAATGAAGAGGAGGATCTGATTACCCACCTTGAACTCCCAATATTTAGGGATCGTCAGGACTTATTTTCACGTCTACCGTACGATATTGAACAAATTCAACAAATAGATTTTTTGGGGAGGTAAAGTGATTTCCATGAGAAGAGAGTGTTTTTCTCAGACTATCTTGAAATGCAGGTGCATGATAAAAAAAAATGCAAATTCTTTGGGGATTAATCACGAGATGTTTCAGGGCTGTTATAAGGAAGCTTATCAGTATAATGAAATAAGGGCCATTTTCTTGGTCATGAATTTTTTATTTGCACTATTTGATCAGTTACTTGCTGGGCTACATGGTATCTGTGGATGTCAGTGGTGGGTCCAAGATGCAGGATGGGAGGAGGCTTATTTAGTAAAGTCTGACCCATTCTGTGCTGGAAACATTTGTCAAATAGCTAAAATCTACTGCTTATGCTTGCAATGAATAACTGAATGAGTAAATGAATGACTTCATTAATTCAGGCTGGACTACTTCCCAATAATCCAAATTAATGCTAATGGCAAAGAGAGTGCTATGTGTTCACCAGACTCCTGTTCTTTTTCCTCGTAGGCACATAGTTGGAATTGGGTATTCTTTGATGTTGGTTAGAGCCACGGGATTGAATTCTGATCATTGGGGTTTGGTAGGAATAAAATAACGGCACCTTATTTTTAAAAAGATATTATTATTTGTCAGAGAAAGGGAGCATAAATAGGGGGAGCAGCAGGCAGAGGGAGAAGCAGGCTCCCTGCTGAGCAGGGAGACTGATGCGGGACTTGACCCCAGGACCCTGGGATCATGACCCCAAGGCAGATGCTGAGCTGACTGAGCCACCCAGGCATCCTGACATACAGCACGTTAAAACCTGGCTCCTAAAAGTCCTCCTCATGACCCTCCACATTCACCCTCTTCCCTTATCCAACGATTGGATGCCAAAGATATGTGGAAAAGCTAGGGGATGGTGGAGACATAAGATGTAAGGGTGCTGGGTCTCGGAAACACTGTGGAACAGAGCTCCTCATCAACCCGCATGGGAGTGTAATGAGATTTGGTCAAGAAATAAATCTATATTGTGTTTTAAGCCACCCAAATTTGATTTGGGGATTGTTATATTACCCTGTAATTAATTAACAATAAAATTTCACCTTGGTTTTGTTTCCCAGTGTTATTATGCTGAAAATATTTGACCCCAAAACACTGAATACTCACTACTTCTGTACCTATGCTACTTTCTGCCCCTTTAAGAATATCCTCCTTTTGCTCTACCTATTTCTAGTGGAGTCACAGGGATGTGCTAACTTAAAGGCCAGGTGAGCGTTTTTCAGAGACCTTGTAAAGTCACATACACATTAAAACAACAAATAAATACACAATGTTTTAGAGAGGTGAATTGTGCTAGGTGTTTATTCTGCCTCTCAAATCTTTAGGAGCCTGCATTCTGGGATCTTAGCCCAGCAAGTGAGAACATCCACCTCTGGTAGCCAGTGCCCTCTGACTAAGGGAAGACAGGTATCCGTTCAGGCGCATGTTGTTAGCTGTGAAAAATCCCATGAAGGAGATGTGTTTGCAGAGTCAAAGCTCATGAGTTCCACGTATGACTGTTATGTAATTTCTTTTAGGTCTTAAGTGAATGCTTACTTTTTATGAATGTATTAATGAACTGCTAGTCTCTCAGGATTGTTTTAAAAGAAACCCAAGAAAAAAGCAATTACCAGAGGCCATAAAAAATGAGTTTATAAGTTCTTTGGGCGGCTCAGTCAGTTAAGCGTCAGACTCCTGGTTTTGGCTCAGGTCGTGATCTCGTGGTGATTGAGCCCCACGTCAAGCTCTGTGCTCAGTGCGGAGTCTGGTTGAGATTCTCCCTCCCTTTCTCCCTCTGCCCCTCATGCTGCTTGTGCATGCTCTCTCCCTTTTAAAATAAATAAATATTTTTTTTAAAGTGTTTTTTGTTCTGTTTTTTTGTTTTGTTTTGTTTTGTTTTTTTTTGCTTCTCATCTCCCCTTGAGAGCAGTCCTTTTATAACCTACGTTCCCTTGAGCTGTGTGGTCTATTATGATAGCCTTAAATCATATGTGACCACTTAAATTAATTACAATTAAATAAAATGAAGAATTTATTTCCTTAGTCCATATTAGCTACATTTAATGCATGCAATGGGCATGTGAGCATAGTGGCCACCATGCGGGACAGAAGACACAAAGAACATTTCCATCATTACTGAAAGTTCTATTAGATAGCAGTGGTACAGAGAGCTAGCTTTGATATTTTCATCTTTTCATGATGCAACCAAATTTTTAGATTTTTCTCATTACTCATATATTTAAAAGCATGTTGAAAAACCAGACAACAGGCCCAAATGGAGTCACTTATGCTAAGCCCACATCTTCAAACCAAAACTTAATTACAGTTTCAGCTCTCTCAGAAATGGAACCTTAAACCAGTCAATCAGGAATCATCTGATCAGCATTAGTTAAATAATCTGCCTGATAAACGTCTACCATCCCCTAAAGGAAAGGAACTTTGCAATAACTAATTGCCTTTTTTACCTACTACAGCTCCCCTGTTTCTACTCCTCTCTACTTATAAAAATCTCTTGCCTTGTATGGGTCTTTGGAATTCCTTTCAATCTGTTAGACTGGATGTTGCCCAATTCAAAAATTGCTGAATAAAGCCAGTAATATCTTAAAGTTTGCTTAGTTGATTTCTTTTTTTACCAGCACTGTGCTTTTTGTTATTGTTGTGTTGTTTGTGTTTTATTTATTTATTTTTTAAGCGCATGAGGTATTCTTAAGATTGTTGTAATTTGAATTCTAGGAAAGATTCTGCAGCAAATAATAAAAGGACAATTTCTGAGTGTATATAAAGGGAAATTATGATAATTAGGAGCTATCAAGGATTCACTAAGTTAAGTTATGACAGATTCATTTCATTTTCTTCTATGACTGGCACAACAATCTAAACTTCATGAAGGGAAGAATTTTTGATCTTTTTTTTCATTGCTGAGTTCTCAATATTTTCAATATGCTTGCAGCATAGAAGGTGTTCAGAGAAATAAGGTTGATGCAGTTCATTTCAGTTTTATTAAAAGAGGAAGGTTCTCGTGCTATCTTTTCTTTATTTTTTTAAGGTTTGTTTATTTAAGAGAGAGAGCGCGAGTGAGATAGAAAGCATGAGCAGAGGAGAGGGGCAGAGGGACTAGGAGAAGCAGACTCTGCTGAGCAAATGCTTAACAGACTGAGCCCCCCAGGTTCCCCTTATGCTATCTTTGAAGCAATGGTTGCTGGGTAATAAGACAGGTGAGTTTCTAAGTAGTTAAATAAACGTGAAGTAGCTAATGAAGAGAACAGAGACTTGGAATCAGATATAGACCTACCTTCAATTCTAGATTCTTTCATTCAACCTGTGTCATCCCAGGCAGTCATTTCATTTTTCTGAATCATCATTTCCTCATCTTCATAATAATACCTATATTGTAGGGTTGTCCTGAGTATCAAATATGGCGATATAAAAGGCTAGCATGAAAATAGTCTCGAAGGAGGTACCTGGGAGAATGTTATCGCTCAGTCTCCATTCTGACCTAGCCAATGGTCCTCTCTCCTTCAACAATGAGGATATATGCTTGAATTTGTGAATGACATAATCTGATGTAAGAATCAGATTCAGAGGGACCTTAGTAGACTGAAAAGATAGTCTAAATCTAATCCTTTAAGATCCAATAAGGAGAAATAGGATGATTTATATTGATTAATTCAAAGACAAACTGCAATGGTGGCGGACAGAGGACGTGCGCTTATCCTCCGTTCGCAGGCAAACTTGGGGACTTCAAAAACTGTTAGTGTCATGTACCATGTGATGTGACTGCCGGAGTTCATTTGAGCAGTAGGAATAAGGTACCCAGTGTTACACATGGGTGCTCCTGAGAAGTTAAAAATGCTAATGGGGGCCTTAGAGATTCTGATTTAATTGCTGTGGGAGACAGCTTTGGCATTGGGATTTTTAACTTCTCCTGTCCCACCCCCTAGTGCTCCTGATGTGTAGCCAAGTTTGGGAACCCCTGGTCTAGGCTGAGGGAGGTGGTGCTTCGTTCTGTTCATTCCAGATTTGCACAGTCCATAAATGTTAGTGGCATGGGGAAGATGCATGCTGCATGAAGTTGTGAATGCCCCCACGTATGCTCGGAGTATATTCAGGGAATCGTGTGGGGGCAGTGAGCACACTGGCAATTTTAGCATTCATGGGGGAGGTTTGTTTTCTTAGAGAACAGTAGGAGAGGTAACAGTCTTGGACATTGCTTGCTTGGTCTGTTTTAGGAGGCTGGATTCAGTTCCTCTCCCTGGCTTTCCAGAGGGTAGACAGGGACCCACTGAGTAGAAGCTTTAGGAGATAGATGTAGATAAGAGCTTGCTGACAATGGTGCTTTCTAGAGATGGCAGGATTGGCAGATCCTGGAGACTGGCAGAGACCTAATAGATTTGATTGTGGATTTAAAGGCTGGTTGGTTAGTTCAACTACCAGCACCTTTTCTTTCACCCTTTACCTCACCTCCTACTTTTTCTCTTCCATCCTCTGCCTCAGTCATGCGGTCCTCATCACTTCTTAGATGTCCCCCCACTCCTTCCCCAGCCCAGGAGGGAGACGCCCTTCCTTCTTCCTGAAACACCTCTTCTGCCCATGTCAGTCCAATGTACTCTCACCTCCCTCAGGTTTTGTTCAAATCACCTGCCCTACCTTGACTCTTTATCCCCCTCTTTTTTGTTTTTCTCTCTCGCTATCTGAGCGCTCTTTCACTCTCTCTATTGCTTTCTCTCTCTCTCTCACACACACACATGCACACGCACATGTATATATTTGTATGCCTTCCTCTAATAGTCCGTGAGCCTCGCACCGTCTAGGACTACTGTCCTAAGTGCACTGGTGTATTCCAGTACCAGAATTGTGCTGGCCTTTCAGAAGTGCTCAAGACATACCCGTTAAATAAATCTTCAGGGTCCTCTACTTCTGTTGTGTCTTCTGTTGTATCTACGTCAACTGTATCTTGAATTTTCTGTTCTGGCCTGAATAAACTTCTTCTGAAGGAGGCCACCTAATTGGCATCTTTGAAGGACAAATTTAGTAACCTATGGGTAGAATGACCACTTTCAAGCTGTTTTTTTTTTTTTTTCTTCTCCTGCATCAAATGGGAATAGTATTTTCTAAAGATAAACATTATTCACTGATTAGCAGTTTTCGGGCAACCATTGAATGAAATCCAATGTGGAAAGGAAATAACAAAACTTTACTGCAGTATAATTTGTTTCTTCTGAACCACTCTGGATACAGTAAAGGTCACTACTGCACAGGAAAGTTAGGTTTAATTTCTTTGATGTGTAAAAATTAGTGCTTTGTCATCAATTACAGGTGCAGGAGGACAAATCACTGGCACATTAAGTTGTTCCTGCTACATAAATTACAAATCTTGTTACAAAATAAGTGTTAGCATCATCTCTTGTTATTTTAAAAATGCCAACTCTGATAAACTGTCAGCCTTGGGCATATATTAAAATACTTGAATTGTACAACAATAAATTCAGCCTTTTAAGATAACACCTCATTTTAATTTCATACATGATTAAATCTATCAATTCAAAGGTCTTTTAACATATAAGTTTTGAAATCATAATAGTACCCTTTAACTCCCTGTGGAAAAATTTAAACCTCTCTCTTCTTCTTTAATAACTTTCCTTTATTGACAGAAAATTTTAAGAAATCCTCCGTAACTTTGTTTTGTGTTCTTGTGTTTTTCTCAAGGAGAAGAGGAAATTAAATTGTGATCCTAAATCTCTTTCATTTTTAGAAGTAGATTTTTTCCTTTAGTCTTTAGTCCAGGAGGAGGTTGAGAAAGCTTTTTGAATCAAATATTTTATCTCTATCATGGTGAGATAGTCTACATTATTGCCCTATATCCAGCAAAATGTTTATTCCTGCATTTAGTAGAACTTCTGAATTTTTTGTTCTTTCCATAAATGGTGCTTCCTCACCGCCATCCAGGGTGATCGCTTCTCAACTCCCTTGTAACTTGAAGACCTCACTTTGCAGCTGTAAATTTGAAGAGACCTAAGGTCGGGGCTGGCTATGGTTCTCATGGCCCACCTAGCCCGGGACCTACCCCGCCTGGTCTTCCGTGGCAGAGCGGCAACGTAGCCTTCCCAGGAGGAAAGCCTTTGCAGCCTTCTGTCCAGTTCACAGACCTCGGAGGCTTGAACAGCTGGACGTCTGTTCTCATCGAAATCTACTTTGAGAGGAAACTGTCAACAGATATTTATTGAGTACCTTCTGCATCTCAGATTCTGTGCTTGGGGCTGGAGATATAGTGGTGAGGAAAACGGTATATTCTATAAAATACCTGACTTAAAAACTAATGCAACATGTGCATATTACTTCTTTGAAATAAAGAAAAGCTGGTCATCATCTCCTGCAGAAAAAATATTATATTCATGTATATATATATATGAGTATTTATCAAATATTTACTTTTTCTTACCTACCTCTTTTTTCCTCTTCTCTCCTTCTCTTCCTCCCTCCCCTTCATCCATTCATTCATGCATTTTGATTCTTATTAGCTACGTAAGTACTGTATTGCAGGTGTAAGAATTAGGAGTGATCTTTAGAATCAGAAGAATCTGTATTTGAATCCTAACCGCCATTTCCTAGTAATATTGGTTATCGCTACTACCATTATTACTGTTGTTCTTGTTTTTACTGTAGTTAGCAATTACTTCCGCTACTTACATTCATTAGTCATTTACCATATCAGGCACTAAGAGATTTGCATGCATTTTGTATTGAGTCCTTATAACCATCCTATGATGTAGATAATATTATTGTCTCCCTCTTATGGCTGTGGAAGTGTGCCTTGAGATTTTATGTAATATGTTGCCCAAGGTCACATAGTAAGTAGAGGAACTGGGGCTAGCTTTGTGATTCAAACTTTCTGACACTTGTTTCATCTTTGTAAAAGGAGGTACTAATTCCTGCTGAGGAAGTTGCTTGGGAGATTCAGTGAGGTAAACTGCTTCACATTTCCAGCTGGGTTCCTGGCACATGAGAACATGATAAGGGCCCACTCTGTGTCTGGCTGATTCTGCCCTGCTGGTAGCTGTCTGGTGTCTTTTTTTTTTTTTTTTTAAGATTTTTATTTATTTATTTGACAGAGAGAGCGCGCGCGCACACACAAGCAGGGGGAGTGACAGGTGGAGTGAGGAGAAGCAAGCTCCCCACTGAGCAGAGAGCCCAACATGGGGCTCAATCCCAGGACCCTGAGATCATGGCCTGAGACGAAAGCGGCAGACGCTTGATCTACTGAGCCACCCAGGCACCCCTGGCTATCTGTTTTTATGACTGAATAGTTTGCTTCCTTTCTGCTGTCTTCGTAGCTATTTCCTAGCCCCTTACTTAAGTTTGGGACTTTGTCCTTTTCCTCATCCTAGAAAACCCAGTGGAGCCTGAAGGATGGAGAACTCATGCAATGTTTCTGATGATCCTGGGCTAGATGCAGTGTGGGCACAGCTGCAAATCTCTGGGCTTATAGATGCGAGACCTCTGCCTGGTGCTTTTTCCTCAGCTCTCTCTGCAGCTGAGCAGGTGCTGGGAGCCAAGTGGGTCTTATAGGGCAGCCTCCCCCCCGTACACAGAAATACATACTCTAGAAGCACCAACTGGGGCTTTTACTGGTGATGAGGGGCTCTGAAGAGTGACAGGGAGGTTGGGCTTTGACCACATGTTGCTAAGTGTGTCTTCTAAGTGGCCCAAGGCAGCTGCGGGATTGGATCTGGAGACTGTGTAATAGGACATGGCATTATTTGTTAATTTGCAGTTTTCTTTCTGTAACTGAATAAAGCTCCATGATAACAAATGAGCCATTGGACATGTAGACTTTGCTTCCTGTAACCCAGGTAGAATTCTCGTTTTAAGAAAGTTGGGATTGGAAGCTTGGATTTCTAGAGACCTGGAGAATGATTCTGGATCTTGCTCTGGAATCCTGAGTGGCTGTATGTCCCATCCCTGAGCCATTCCTCTGATTGATGAAGGTTGTTCTAGAGAAAGCATCTATCAGTGAATGAAGAGGAAGCTTATCACTATTATTAGCAAACACCATTTTTCCTTGAAAATCTATAATGGCAAACTCTGCTAGAGTAGAAACTTTTATTTGCCCAATTAATTTCTTTTTGCTACAGTTTTCTCTTCATTTCTGAGTGTTCTTTGTCTCACATTTCATAAAAACTTGCCTAATCCGGTAAATGTCAGAAGTTTGAGGACAGGGTAAGACTTCTTAAATTTTTGCCCTGAAACTCAGCGTGGTATGATTATAGATAATTTCTTTTTAAAAAATATTTTTATTTATTTATTTGACAGAGAGAGAGAGACAGTGAGAGAGAGAGAGACAGTGAGAGAGGGAATATAAGCAGGGAGAGTGGGAGAGGGAGTAGACTTCCTACTGAGCAGGGAGCTCAAAACAGGGCTGGATCCCAGGACTCTGGGATCATGACCTGAGCGGAAGGCAGGCATTTAATGACTAAGCCACGCAGGCGCCCCTATGGATAACTTCTTGAAGATCGATCCTAACTTGGTATTTTTGAGGAGACATTAGAGACAGAAAAGAGTGAGTATTGAGGTCATGCATATGACATAAGTAAATTTTCATTATTTATAGCGCTTCTTTAAATCCGTGCGTTTTACTCAGAGTAAAAGTATTTTAGAAGTTTGGTTCATGTGTAAGTTATCTCGTGTCTTGAGTCATTCATTCCATTTAGGTAATATTTACATTCTATTATATGCTAGGGCTACTGAGGCCTTTGTCGATTTTATAATCTATTGGCATAATATAAACAGGTAATCAGATCATTATAATTTGGGGACAGGCCCTGTGGGAGCACACAAGATAGTCACCTAAATGACTTGGTGAGGGGGTTGGCAAGGATTTCCTCCTGGAAGAAGTAGGATGTAAGCCAGATCCTGGGGGAGCAGTGAGTGTTAACCTGGTAGAATTGTTGGTGTGGGTGGAGTAGGGTGTTTGAACCAAGGAACTAGTTGTGCGGGTGCCAGGACCTGGGACTGAGCCTTGATGTTGTTGGGATCTTCTTCTCAGAAATATTTGCAAGAGCAAGAAATTCAGATTGTTCTTGATTGTGACATTTGTGGTTTGGAAAATCTTGCAAAAGGTGCCGGGTGAACACCATCCCAGTCTTGATACGTGCATAGTCTGATAGGTCCAAAGGTAGCACTTGTCACACAGGCAGTCCTCTGCCCTTGGCTGAGGCCCAAACATATGGAGCAGTTGCTTCCCACCCAGGGGCCAGATTGGCGTTGGAGTGATGGGTGCAGGTTGGTGCAGCCTGGGACGGGGATGCTCCTGGGGATGAGGCGGGAAGGCCTTGTGAATCGAAGTTGCCAGGACTGCTTCTAGGGAGAAGAAAGAAGTAAGTATGAGAAGGAGGAGTATATATTGAAAATCTCTTGAGTTCTGGAACCCTCAGTGAAAAGAAATATTGAAGGCACATGGATCATAGTCGGGGGCATACTTTGATTCATCTCCCAAGAAACCTTAAAACTACAAAGTAGATTATATCATAAAATTGTGTTTCATGGTAGAAAGAGCCCCAGATTTAGGACAAGTCCAAGGGGTAGGTTCTAGTTCCAACCACGTGCCCTAGGATCAATGATTGACTAATCTGCAATGAAGCTATTACACGTGTCACCACCCTGACGTGGGTTTGGCTGTACTGAGGGCAGCCATTGGCAACTGGGTACCGTAAAATACAACGGAAGAAACTCTGGCTCTCACCCATCTTTAGCTTCTCACTGGGCTTCATAGCTTCTCTCTTCCGGGGCTCCCTGGGAATATGTTTTGACGTATGCCATTCAGTTTGCCTTCCATCCATCATTCCGAGGCCCTAGTTCCTTGCCTAAGTGATTCAGCAACAAGGATCTGTGACCCTGTTTTTGCCTCCTCTCCCTCTTTCATTTCATTTCATGTGCTCAGCAATTCAGAACAAAAGAGGAAGAAAGTGTCATATGCATCTCTTGTCAGACTTGAACGCAAACTTTGGAGAGAAAGGCTTTGTTTCCGTTTGTTCCCTATAATGAATGATAGATTTTTTTTTCCACTTAATTTAACTTAAGGGTAGAAATTATTTGTGTAAGTTATTAATATAAAAATCTTTTGACTCAAGAAATATCACTGCTACTTCACGTTCTCTTCAAATTTTATTATTCAGCTCTTCGTGTGAGCTTTGTGTTGAAAGAATGAACTTACGTTTTTAGCCCCCAAACTTACGTTTGGGAATGAGTGTACTGTTGCTGAGTGGCCACCCTCTTGAAGAGGAGAGTTCTGAACTTCTTTTTATTTATTTTTTTACCCCCTCATTTTTGGCTTCAATGAAATCTCTTCCTCTAAGTGTTGGAAATTAGACATTTGGAATGTGCCTTTGGAGGTATCCAGGCCAGGCCAGAGCTTATATAAACCCGTGTTACTATCTTGCAGCTGATGGATACAGTTAGGAACCTATGCGGCCGTGTTCTCTGGAACATTGCAGCAGCTTCTGTAGTCCTGATGCTACTAATTCACATTTCCAGTCTGTCCCGATTATTGACTCGAGAATGCTTTTGTTTCTTCAAAACAATTTGGTTATGTAAACTTTCTGCCTCCTATCTCTCTAGCTTTCGGAATCCTTAAACCTGGGTCCACAAATTGCAGTCGGGAAACTGGTGAATTCTGAATCTGTATGCAACATTTTGTGTGTAGAAGATCCAGAGTTTTGGACAGAGTCCCAGGTATCTTTGATCCACTCTAGAATATCTTAACTCTTTAATGAGGAGCATACCTGCCCCACTTTACATGCAACCTCCAGCCATATGATGCTTCCCTCACATCGACCTAGTCAACATTTTCTGACCACTCTTTTCTTCCATACCTCCCTGCTTTTGAACCTGATGGTCGTTCTGCTTATAATGACCTTTCCTCATTGGCTTTGCCTGGTGAACTTCTGTTTTACCCTTGAGACTTTATTCCAGGGCCACCTGCTCTGGAGAGATTGTATTTCCTTTGCCAGGAACAAAGTGTGGCCCTCTCATCTCTTTGCCTCCTTCATAACACTTACTCTGTTTCCCCACTAAATTTGAGGACACGAAATGTGTTCTGTTCGTCCATATATCATCAGTGGACAGTGGTGGCCCGACGTAAATGCTCATTGAATATTTGTTGAATGAATAGGAAGACATAGTTTGTCTTTGGATGGAATCAAGACCGACTGACAGAGCCCTGGTGCTGGGATCAGCTTTGCCTTCCTGCAGACGAATGGCTTATGTAATCAGAACATCAAGTTGCCTGTCCCCTGGGTGCGGTATCTTGGTCTCCTATGTTAAATAAATCAGTATACTGATTCTCTGTTCATCACAAACAGATTATAATGGATTCTCTTAAGTTTCACGAAACGAAAGATTTCTGGTGGTAGAGATTAATTTTGGTACTTAACAAGCTTCTCACTAAATCTCCAAGCGGAACAAAGGGGCTAGGTGGGTGGAAAGATTTCTTCTAAATCAGCCTGCTAGAAAGTTCTACATGAGGTGATTGCCTTTGTCTCATCTTAAAATGCGCTGTTGCTCACCAAGTGACTTTGGATGGTGTGTGTGCGATCCCTTATGTGAAAAGAGAGATCTGATCTGGTGCTGCCGTTCTCTGGAGATTTCATTCATATGGTGGGCATCTCATGACAGCAGACCCAGGGGGTCAGCATGCTTCTCTCCAGACTGCACAGATGTCTACCTGGCATTATAGTTCCAGGAGCTACCTCAACAGATAGCAGCCTCCTGACTTGTGCATCAGGAACCTGGATTGAACAGCAGCTACTAGAGTGATTCTTGTCATGCTCTTCAGAAGCCTTCTTTTATTTGTCATCTATTGAGAAACAGAGCGCCCACCTGCTAATCCATGAGGCAAAGACTTTCTTATTTCACAATATATTTAATGCAATCAAAGTCCACTCTGCCCGAAGAATTTAAAGGACTTCGAAGTTTGCTGAAATGGGATTTAACCTGATATTTGAATGCTATACCTTCTTTCCAAAGAACAACTCCCCACCTCTGCCCCAGTCCCCATGCTTGTACATGGGTGCCAGAAATTTCCTGAGAAGAAACTCCTTGCTTTAACTTAAGGCTTGGTCCCTTGTGAAGAATGCATTATGTTTTTAAGTGATCTGTATTTAGTCTGAATGAATCTGTCAGAGGTTACTGTCCTGAGATGAGCCACTGATGGCGGCAAGAGAGCTGATATAGACATCAGGGAAAAAACGGGCCCATTAAAGAAGGAAAAGAATACTTCCAATTCCCCATCCTCCCTCCCTCTCTCTCTCTCTCTCTCACACACACACACACACACCCCAATAGCATTTAAGGCCACCAAAGATAGTACTGCCTATGTCACTATTCTTTTTTTTTTTTTTTTTAAGGAATTTATTTATCTGAGAGAGAGAGAAAGAGAGAGAGAAAGCACAGGCAGCAAGGAGGGCACAGGGGGAGGGGTAAAGGGAGAGGAAGAAGCAGACTCCTAGCTAAGCAGGGAGCCTGATGCGGCACTTGATCCCAGGACCCTGGGATCATGACTTGAGTCAAAGGCAGACACCTTAACTGACCGAGCCACCCAGGCACCCCGCCTATGTCACTATTCTGAGGACAGTTTCTAACCTGCCATATTCTGTTCATTAGATTTAGAGAACTTAGTTAGTGCACTCCCATTTGGTGAGGATAGAATATTACTTAGATAATAGCTTGTGGAAAAGTGGGGTAGTTTGCTAATAAGTTTTACGTATCCATGAATTGTGCGAGGGAGAGAAATTGACAACAGACTGGGATGAGAGGGGAATGAGTGTTGTATGGGAACCAAAGATTGAAGCTTTGACAGGAGCTGTTCTGTGTTAAGCGGCACTTTCTCTCCCTCTGTGCACCCTGCTCGCTTGCCCCATCCGATCTCGCTCCACCCACCCACACACCAGTCATCCGAAATACTCACAAGTATTTTCGTTGAACATTATTTTTGTATTTAATCCTCATGAAGGTTAATAAAGTCTTCTCTCTCTGTGTGGTGTGAAAGCATAACCAATGACTATATTGGTGCAAATATATTATGGCTGCTTTGACATTTATGTTTTCAGCCCCGATAGATGAATGATTCCAATGAAAGTAAATCAGTTGCACCCAGTCTGTGGGTATAAAACACAGCGCTCTGGGTTTCCTTCTTGTCTGGCAGATAGTGGAGGGTGAGAAATATTGAAATTTGACTTAATACTCTGTGTTTCTTCTGAAAAAGAGAATTCACTTTGTTTTGCTTCCTAAAGTGTATCTTTGATCGATATTTGGTCTGCCACTTAGGGACTACTCAGGGCCAATTTACTTTAAAGGGAACCCAGGTAGTTTTTCTTGGTCTGGTTGGAATGATTTCTTTTTTCTTCTCGAGGGTTGCATTCAATTAAAAGTAATTACAAATATGGTTATGAAGCATCTCGTTAGCATCAACAAATGGAATTTTACTGGAATCCCAATAATTGGAAATAGCAGAGAATAATTCCAGTTCCTGGATTGGGCTTAACTGACTTTTGTGATAAAAAAGAGAACTATTTCTTCATCATGTAGAAATAACAGGTGTTTGTGTTTGTTTTTCCAAAAGTGATTTGAGTTTATAGTGAAATCAAAACCCAGTGCAACTGGAAATAGCAGTTGGAAATTGGAAGTGACAGGTACATTCAGGAAGTGTAGCCCCGTTTTTTTTTAAGTCTGCACCCTGGAATGCCCTTCATTACTTTGACTCTTTCCTCAATAAGCAATCAAAAATGGATGCTGGCTGTAAGCATCCAGTATGGTTCTGGTGCCCAGGCTGTCAACCTTCCCAGGTCCTTCCTGGAAGAAATAATTGCCTTCTCTATTGGGATGTCTAGAACTTCAAGATCAATCTCTCTTGTGGCATTTATCACACAGTATTAAAACTGTTTGTCCAGCTTAGTTCCTTACTAGACAGTGAAGTCCTTGAGCACAGGGTCTGTGTTTACCCATTTTTATATCTTTTTTTTTTTTTAAGATTTTATTTATTTATTTGAGAGAGAGAACACAAGCGGCAGGAGGGCAGAGGGAGAGGGAGAGGCAGACTCCCTGTTGAGCAGGGAGCCCAACTCTGGGCTCAATCCCAGGACCCTGAGATCCTGACTTGAGCAGAGGTGAACACCCAAGTGACTGAGCCACCCAGGTACCCCTACCCATCTTTGTATCTTTATCACCAACTTGGTATCTAGAGCAGAGATAGTACTTAGTAAATATTTGCCAAGTGATTTAAAATTGTAAAGGGTATTTGTAATTTTTATTCTAAATAAATGCAACTGTGTCATTGTGTCATGAACATACCAGTATTTAAATCACATTCACTGGAATGCAGTTTAGCATGAGTTTAGTGTGT
Source organism: Nasua narica (assembly GCA_028533885.1). Classification (NCBI taxonomy): domain Eukaryota; kingdom Metazoa; phylum Chordata; class Mammalia; order Carnivora; family Procyonidae; genus Nasua; species Nasua narica. The sequence goes on from CM052798.1 coordinate 56,451,853, forward strand.
CACCCTAATATTGACTGGGTGAGTTTCTGACTGATATTTTAAAAATCTCTAGGAAAGAAACTTTCAAAACTTCCCCGTTACTCTTTCCCACAGTTCAGTTACAGTCATAATCAGCATCTATGAAGGGTAGGGTAAATACCCTAATGACTAGGCTATCTGTACTATTATTTGCTTTTGTGTGACCAAATAGTGTATATCCAAAGTGTGGCAACAGATCTGCAGCCATGACTCTATGGAAACCTCGGAAAATCTTGTGCTGAACTCCTTTGTCAGGGCTGTGGTTTCTAGAACCGGTGTTCAGGGGGAAAATATCTAAAACCTGCAAGTACTCATTTGTGGAACATTTAATTTCATTACTCCGTTAACAAACTGTGTATCTGGAGGTAAACACCAATCAGCCACAATTATGCTTCAGGCCCAAGAGAATTGAGGTTAGGATGTCAAGGCAAAAAGATGCCTATTGTAGCAAAATGCATATGCTCTCGGTGAGGATGGATTTTTTTTCCCTATTGAAACATTGGAAATAGACCATGGCACAGAGGTTTGCCTACCACTTAAGAATTTTTAAGAACATTATAGTTTGGGAATACCAAATTTAAGCAAACTCTTGTGGTTTCAGTAATCCTCTAAATCAAATCATGACTCTTGCAGGAATAAACTCTCGGACTAAAATAGAGCTTTCTCTCAGACACTTACTCTTACATTCTCGTTCTTCTCTGTCTTGGATTAACATGGGAAGTTTACGGCCCAAATCCGATTCTTTTCCTTGAACATTTGTATTGACCAGGTTATTTCATAGGTGACCCCGGAAGGAAAGGTCAGTTTTGAGCGAATGCAGATGAAGCCTCCTTTCCAATTCATTTCTGCTCTACTTCACGTTCAAATGAATCCACCCCATTTCCTTGTCTCTTCTCTGCTCTGGGTCAAATTGTGGCAGCCTTTTAAAACTCTGCAGGAAGCAGGTCTCAGAACTCTAGAGGAACAATTATGTCAGTCTTGCAAATTATTTTTTAATTATCCATCCCTCAGACATCCCACTTGGTTTACTTCCAGGAAAAATGTTATCTCTGTAAATGAGATGTGCTTTCTATTGTAAGAAAACATAAAATATGTAACTCCTTTTGTTTTAGCTGAGAGTAAATTTAGATTCAAATTGTTTGCTGTATATTCATTTGTAAGTTTGAAATGAAGCAACATAAACAATGGGATCTGCCTGGAGAAGCTCACACCGGTCGGAGAGAGAGCCCTGTATGCTGATCATCATTCTCAGATGATAAATGTTGAATAGACATCTGAACAGTTAATAAGACAGCCTACAGAAGGGAGCTGCCTTCAAATAGGCTTTATCAGATTCAAATTAGACTCACCAAGATAATGTTTAATGTGCTTGCTCTGGTTTCATTTAGGGCCGAGAGACTGAATATACAAACAGGCAATGTGCCAGACCATATATAAAAGTGGAACTCTGACCAATGACCCACAGCAGTCTCCCTAGGAGATTAACCCCTATCTACAATAAATAGCCCAGGCAGCCACCTACTATAAATTAGACTTTTGGATGTCAGACTGCTATCTCTAATAACAATCCAGGATGCTAAACCACAACTTCTATGATAATCGGCCTCAAACAGCCAGGGCTTGATTAATAATTGACAATTTCCCTAATTCTTGTTTCTACTTCCAACTTAGGACCAACCAGGGGAAGCCAAATATGTTCTCCAGTCAGTCAGATAGGATACCTCATCTCTAGTTCATCCACCTCCAGTTTTCCCCATACCCAAAGCTGTGCTGTTTTTCCACTATGAAGTTTTTCCGCTCCTCTCCTTGCTTTTCAGTCTCTGCCAAAATACAAGTGACAGTGGCTGACTCCCTTGCTGTAGTAAGCTCTGAATAACTAGCCTAGGCTTATTCTCATTTGGTTGGTTTTGCTTATTTCCCCTGGGCCTCGTTGGGCAAGGAATGATATCCAGGAGCCCTTTTTAATCTTTGCAGATGGGTGATTCCATGTGATTGTTGCTCCTTTGGTGCATTAGAATTTCCTAGCTCTGAGGGGACTGGGGCTGGCCTGAGAGAGAGGCACCATGGCCCCCAGTTGCCATTCCATGTGTGGAAAGGGCAGAGCAGTAAAGCACGTTACTAAATGTCAACGCATGCATTACCTTCTGATGGTGCACCCCAGTCTCATGGCACCAAGTAGGCAGGAGCAGTGGGCCTCTTTGTCACAGAGATCAATGGCCAATGGCTTTTTTTTTTTTTTTTAATGTTAGAATATAAAGGAAAGCTTTTTCAGATATTATCCTCAAAGGGCTTGGAAGTAGGAAATCTGACCTTTGCAGGTCACCAAAGGGCTAGTAGTTGCTTATAGATGAGTTGGCTTAGAAGCTTCAACTTCCTCATCCTCTTGTTTGTACTGATAATAGGACCCAATATAACAAGACTGAGAAAAGCAAGTCTTTTTTTCTAATGAAAATTCAATGACATTTCAGCAATGAACCTTAAGTAGCACATATGAGTACTAAGATGAGAAGCTGGAAAATTGCCTAAAAAGAGTTTGAAACCATATCACACCTTCTTTTATGATTACATTTGGTTTCTTCTGCGTTGAGTTCATTATCTGTGTTCACTCTGTTATTACTGTATTTAAAAATTGCCGTTATGGAGCTTTCATAAAATGAAGCGAAAGAAAGATGCAAAAATATTTAAACATCATTCATGGTGAAGGATCTACATTATTTTAAAATTATCTTTTATTTTTGTTAGTTGAGCTTTTAGGAACTTATGGCGATATACTAGAGTCCAAGTATTTTTCAAAATAATTCAATTTTATGCAATTATGATTGTGTAAACCTACCGAATTAGATCAGTTTACTAAAAAAGCATGAGATGACCATTATTAAATATCATATTTTAATTTTTGGTTTGCCTTCTTTATCTGTGTTACAGCATGTGTCATGATTTCCTTCCATTTTAGCGCTAAATAATATTCCATTGTATGTATATGCTATTTTTTATTTGTCCATTTATCTGTCAAGTGTTTGGGTAGCTTTCAGCTTTTGGCTGTTGTGTATAATGCTGCGATGAATGTGAACGTATAAATATCCTTTCAAGAATCCTGCTTTCAATTCTTATAGATATATACCCATAAGTGCTATTGCTGGATCATATGGTAATTCTGTTTTTAAAGTGGTTGTTGTTTTAAGTCATTAATGATTAGGTGGTTTGTTATATAATGACAGCAGAAACGACTAATTGAATCTTGGCAACAATACTTAAAGGTAGGTACTATCATCATTCTCATTTCGTAAGAGAGAAACTAGCTTATCCAAGGTTATATGATTTGTTCAGAGCAGGGCCAGGCTTTGATCTCTGGAGGTCTGGCATCAGAATCCAGCTATTTAGCACAGCACAGTGTAGTACTTTACAAAAAAGCATGTTCAGAATTGTTTTATTTATAGTGGTCTACACTGGAAGGGGAGAAGCATCAGTAACCAGCAACATTGAAAAGATGACTATCTATGACTAATGTAGTTCAAGGAAGTGTGCTTTCCCAAAGGTGACAGTATTTATCTATCATACAGTAGGATTTTAGTCTGTTAGGGCTGCTATAACAAAATATGACAGACAGGGTGGCTTATAAACAACAAAAATTTATTTCTTACAGTTTTGGGTACTGAAAAGTCCAGGATCAAAGTGCTAGCTTGGTGTTCCGGTTGAAGCCTTCCTGGTTCACAGGAGAAGCTTTCTTACTGTGTCTTTGCATGGTGGGAGTGGTAAGGGATCTCTCTGGAATCTCTTTTCTGAGGGCAATAATCTCATTCGTGAGGGCTTTGCTCTCAAGACCTAATTACTTCCCAAAGGCTCCACCTTCTAATATCGTTATATTGGACACTAGGATTTCAACCTATGAATTTTGAGGGGGACACAAACATTAGGAACATAGCACATGGCCTCTGGGCTAATTTCTGTGTTGTTGGCAGGGCTTAACCTAGTGGTGGTGGGAATAGTACTGGAACCAACAGAGACCATTCATTCTATTCTGTGGCAGTTGGGTACATCAGAGCAAGTTGGGCCAGAACCAAGGGACTTACCTGGGAGGGGCATGAATGGGCTCTAAATCCCAGGCCACTTTCCACTCAGGTGGAACAAAGCCTATGTCTTGGCCATCTTGGCCAAAGGAAGAAGAGCCCTTTATCCAATTGACCTTCCCAGAGGGGGATCCTTTGAGCAGTTTATCTGACCAGAAGGACTTCTTTTTCTAATATCCTCTGTGTGTCCTGCTTCAAATCGCTCTTACCCAGGATAGTAGGGCTATAGCTGAACTATGGATAACTTGCTCCCAGTTCCCTCTCTCTTGAACATCAAGTCTCTGCTTCCCAGTACAGGATGACTGTTGTATCTCTTCCACTGGAGTAATCTGTGTCTTAGAAGAAGCAACCAGATAAGGCTATGGTTGAGTAATGATGAACTCTTGTCTTGAGTATTTATGCAGGGCCTGTGTGGTTTACAGGAACTAGCCAAGTAGGGATGGACCTAGATGAACCTTTTGTCAGTATGAAATCCAGAAGAATACCTCTACTACTATAGGAACTTAAAGCCTTAGGCTTTGGAGCCAGAGCAATTTCTGGTTTTATCACTTAGGAACCTTGTGATTTTGGACTGTGCACTTAGCCTTGCCAAGACTCTGAGACCAGGCACGTGAAAAAGTGACTATCTTATAAGATCGTTAGATGATCAGAGCAAAGTCTCTAAATGGACCAGAATAGTGTCAACTTTATAGTAGATACTCAGTTCATGTTTACTGCTGCAACACTATACCCATCCTTCCTTATTCATTCCTTCCTTGACTTCCTCCAAAATCCCTTTCCAATAGTAATAATTTCAATACTGGAACCATTAGAACTAAAACCACTACTAGTACCAATAATTCATATGATGTTAGCATTGGAAGAGTCCAGTTTACTTAGATTTGGTGGTATCTAATATGATTAAAGAGTTATGAATAAAGACTGACTTTTGATTCCAAAAATTTACCTGCATGGGTATAGGATGCATGAGACATGGATTAGCAACAACATTATAAAAAAGATTTAAACATTTTAGTTGAGAATAATCTAACTTCCATTGGCCAAAGCAAGCACACAGGCCAGCCCCAAAGTGAGGAGTGATGAAAGACATCCAACAGATGTAAGCCAAGGCAAGGCCTGGATGTGTATGTCTTTACAAGAGAGTAAAGAATTGTGACCTCTGTTTTAATCTATCACAAGTCCTATGAACTGGTATGTAGGAACAGTGGTTTGGGATATTTATCTGCTCTAAATGGGCAGGGCCCATACTGGGCGTATTAGTGCCAGTGTGGAGCCTAGTATTAAAGATTTTGAATATTGCTCCTTGCTGCCAAGCATTGTGCTAAGGGCTTCATCTTCACTCTATCATTTATTCTTCAACAATGTCCCTATATGACATGCATTTATCAATGGGGGGGGGTGACTTAGTTACGGCTGCTAGAACAAATTACCATAGACTGGGTAGCTTAAATGACAAACATTTATTTCTCACAGTTTTGGAGTCCGAGAAATTCAGTATCAGGGTGGGGATCTTAGAGTCCATGTCTAGGACCTGGTGTCTGGAAAGTGGTGAGGCCGTTTTCCTCAACATGGTGGAGAGAGCACTGAGGGTTAAGAGCTAGCTCCCTTCCTCTTCTTGTAAGAACACTGGTCCCATCATTAGGGATCCACCCTCATGCCCTGATTATCTCCCACAAGGCCCCACCTCCAAATACCATCACATAGGGTTTTAACATTGGAATTTTGGGGGGTTACAAACATTTATTCCAAGTAGGGCAATATCTCCACCAAGGGCAAAAAGGAACAAATAATCTTACTTTGTTTATGTGTAAAGCACAGAAAAGCACAGATAGACGTACATAACAATCTATAAACAGATATGCAGATATGCAGGTATTATATTCAATGGAGGCAATAAGAAAAGTTATCTAAAAGGCTTCTTGGGAGTGGCAGTAATTTTTAAAAGCCTAAGAAGTACTGCCATCTGGTGTTATTTTTATTAAATCATTGTTTAAGGGTTGATTGAGGAGTTAAATAATTTGCCCAAGAACACCTAATGGGTAGGGGTAAGTTCTGACTCATACTCTCTGTGATGCAAAACCATGTGCTTTTTATTCACTACACTGCCCTGCCTCCTGGCCACTTGTTCTCAGGGTGGGGAAACAGCTCTCTAACCTACTCGCTCTGAGTGCTTCTTGCTTCCTTTCCTCCCCAATTCTTCCATATCCTTCCCTCCTGTTGGTGGCCTGGGCCCTCTTTCCTCCTCTGGGTTCTGATTCCATGAACCCCCCCTCCCTTCCCCACCCCTGCCCATCTCTGGGGTTTAATCTTTAGCTGAGGAATGAATGCTTCAGGAGAAATTTAGGTTCCTGGGTTGGAGGAGTGAGTATTTGCATTTTGATGCACGTGCCTAGCAATGGCCCAAAGGACTGGCCATTTCCCCAGTGGGGTGTCAGGGTCTCTCCCAGGCCAATGGGAAACAATTTGGAACCCTGTGCTTTGCAGAACCGTGCAGCAAATCATAGCAGGAAGGATGACGTCTAGCTCTAACCGAAGCCCTTCATGCTCTGTATCTCCATTTGACCCTCTTGACTAGAATCTCCAGCTGCTATACTGTGAACTGGGCTCTGTGCCTGAGTTTCTTTGTGTAGCAACTTCAAGAACATTCAATCTTAAAGCACAGTTTATAGTACACAGTGGCAGCCACGACAAACACTTTGTTGTTACTTTGAAAGGTGTTGCTTTGCAAGAATTGAATAGACAGTCTTGGCTTTTTAACCAGGGTATCTAGGATCAATTTATCAGGAATGAGTGGATTCCTTTCTCTTCTTCCCAAAGGGCCCATGGAAGATGAGGAATATAAGCAATAATAGCAAATCAGTCAAATTTACATTTAAACACTTCCTTCACAAGAGCACTCTGGAGGGCCCTACTTAGATAATCAGATGCTAACATCCTGCCCCCCTCTCCAGAACCAAGAAGAGCCGGCTTCAGCTTCTCCACCGAGACGCTGGTGGTTACACCCCAGGAAGCAGGGGCCTGGCACTTGGACACTGTCTGCAGAGGGCACCAAAGTCAGTCAGTCAGCTGATGGTCTCCAGCTCTCAAGAGAAAAGCAAGAACTATTCCAAGCTACTGCTCAAAAGAGAAAGAAGTTACTCCCCACATTTTCAGTGCCCAAGTTCACCCATTCAAGTGTCAAGTGCTAAAACTTAGCCTGTTCTGGATGCTTGTGAAAGCCAGGGTTATTTTCGTAGAACAATAAGTAAATAGGTGTCTCTCTCTTGATACAGTCGATAAATCACTATGCCTCAGTTTCCCCATCCTTAAAATGGGGATCATAAAGAATACTCGCCTGTAGTAGTTTGCTGGGACTGCTGTAACAAAATACCACAAATGATGTGGCTTCAGCAACAGAAATTTATTGTGTCACAGTTCTGGAGGCTATACGTTCTGGAGACTAGAAGTTGTAGATCAAGGTGTGAGCAAAGCTGGTTCCTTCTGAGGGCTTCTGGTGGCTTCCTGACAGTCTTTGATCTTCTTGACCTCCACCTTCATCTTCGCATGGTATTATCCCGGTGTACGTATCTGCATCCAAATCCCCCCCACTTTTTTTTTTTTTAATAACAGACACCAATCATGGTGGATTAGGAACCCATTCTACTCCAATATGACCTCATCCTAATGTAGCTAATACATCCGCAGTGACCCTGTTTCCAAATAAGGTCATATTTTTAGGTCTTGGGGTTTAGAGTTTCAACATATGAATTAGGGGAGGGGCACAATTCAACCTGGAACACCTCATAGGGTATTGTGTGGATTAAATGAGCACTTTATATATACCCTTTATATAAATTATATAAAGGGTATTGTGTGGATTAAATAGCACTTTATATAAACTGCTATTTGAGCATTTGCTCTATTATTGCTAAACAGACATCCTAAAGAATAACAATATAAATAATTATAATTACTACTTCAGGACCTACTATGTGTCCGGGACTATATTATAATATTTCTAATTCTCATAGAAACTTTTGTTTTTAATATTTTATTTATTTATATGACACAGAGAGAAAGATCACAAGCAGGCAGAGAGGCAGGCAGAGAGAGAGGGGGAAGCAAGCTCCCTGATGAGCAGAGAGCCCTATGCGGGGCTCAGTCCCAGGACCTGAGATCATGACCTGAGCCAAAGGCAGAGGCTTAACCCACTGAGCCACCCAGGCGCCCCTCATAGAAACTTTCAAAGTAGGTTCTTTATCTCCAGTATCTTCAGTTTACAATTGGGTAAACTGAGGCTAGAGAGGTGATATGATTTTCATGTGGTTGAAGCTTCACAAGTTATTTATGATTATAAAGAAGTCTATAAGCTCAACTTGATTGTGAAGAAACACTTTGAGTCATGGAAGATTTCAAAAATTTATAACTCCTTTCTTACTTTTTGTAGGTAAATGCAATTTTCCATGTAATGTATGGACTTTGCATAATCAAGAATCTGCCTTTTTTTTTTTTTTTTTTGACAGGAAGCTCAACTCTCGCATGAAAACTGTTAACTAAACAGACAAAAATTAGTCATTTTGATCTTATCAATAGTGTCTTTAAAATAGTGGTGGGTTTCTGATTTAGTTAACATTCAACGGACAGTCCCTGATATAGTGTAAGGAATCTCTAGACCGATTAAATGGGGCTCCTGCCTTCAGAGAGCACATGGTTGGATTCAGGAGTGTGTTGAGGGGCTGGGCCACTGGCCAGACTTGGAATCAGTTGGGTAAGTGCAGAGAGGTTGGAGCCTGGTGAAGAAGGGTCAGATTGATGGTTAGTGGGGAAGGTGCAGAGGGACCTACTTGGAGTCAGTGAATCATTTCCTCATTTCAGGCATTCTTAACTCTGAAGAGGATCTTACCTTCATTGCAAGTGCAGGAGGTGGGGACCCACTTTAGCTGTGCCTTTGGTTCAGTCAACAAAGGTGAAAGGTTTGAGATACACTTATCCGTATCAATCCATGCCTGATTTCCCAGAAATGTGGTGGAAGTTGAATGGGTACCATAGGCTTAGAATTTATTGGGTAGTCACTGCCAATGGAAGAATGAAAACCAGTTGTTTTCTCAATGGGCCATCTTCTCTCACAACTCAGAATATGATGGGAGGGGAGGTATTTACTTAAGGGTCATTTAACAGCAGTCATCCACTGGGATGACTCCCTCCATTTTCTGGAGATGGGAATGCTGGGCTTGGTGCCATGTACAAAAGTGAATGTGGTAGGGTCCTTACTTTAGAAGAGCATGTAGTCTTAAGGGGAAGATAGATCCTCCAAACTTTTCTCCTCACTTGTCTGAATTTGAAACCCTTCCTGCTCTCAAATGAAGTATGCCGATGTTGATTAATGATAATGGAATGGTATTACTTGGCATTTATAGGATGCTTTTAACTTTTCAAAGTGCCTTCCCATACGATTTTCTTCTGCTAGCCTGTCAAACAAGCATGGGTATGGATGAGGGCTCGGCTGAGACCAGAGGTAAGGACTTTTGGAAGCCTGACCTGGCTGCCACTTTTCTGAGAGCAGTGATCGTCTCTGGTCGTTCCTTCCTAGCATATGGCTTCTGCCCTTCCCCTCCATTTTCTACACTGTGCTTCTGTTGTTCTGGCCTTCTTTGCTGTTGCCCTGGAGTTCTCTACATATCACACTGTGCTCTCTGGAGCAAAGCTATTAAAGAAATCTAATAAATAATAAATTTCAGTGCTCAGGCAGATCAATAAAATGCATGATAAGAAGAGGCCATTATAGTGAAGGAAAAAAGCACAAGAGGATGCCCCAGCATGCGTCAACCTTCAGCCAGGAGAAGCCGAGCCTCCTGAAACACCAAAGACCAAGCAGGCCACCTCAGGGGATTTTGAAGCCTTCGTTTCTTAGTTCATCCATAGACATTTGTTGAAGGTCTGCCCCCTGCTGGGCCCAGTGCTGGACACCAGACATGCAGAGACCTGCATTCTGGAGCTCGACAATTTAGCCAGGGAAACGGATGAAGCAGCCGTAGCTAATAGTAACGCAATGTTAGTGCCTCTGCAGACAATACACAAAGATCTCGGAGAGCTAGGGGGGACGGAGCCAGCTATGGAGAGGAGAGGGGAGAGGCGTCCATGAAAGCAACGACCCTGGACTTCAACTATGAAGGATGGATAGGATGTTTTTGGCTGGAAGAAATGAAAGAACTGTGAGACAGAATTTTTCCAACGGCAGGAAATAGCAGGTACAGAAGTGCCTGATTATACATGTACTGACATGTCTAGGGATTTTTAGTCCATACTTTTTTATCAAAGCATTTAAGGTCATTTCAAATCTGGAGCAGTCTAGATAACCAGTCTTATCTTCCCACTCAGCCTGCTCCAGTGTTTTGGATTCTTACTGTTAAGAAAGTATAAGGCCCAGTAAGCAAGCAGTGAGCACAAGGGCAAGGAGACTTGGGCCAGGCAGAGCTGATTCCTGGGGATCTCAGGTTGGCCCTGTAGGAGGAAGAATCTGAGGGGAGTGGTCCAGCCTTCCTATCTCCCTGGTCCATGGAGCGAACACACAGAAGAAGGGGGATTTTACTTCATAATGCTTTTCCTTCTAACTTCCCAGCTTCCAAATATGTGGTCCAAATCAGCATCCCTGAACTTCACTTGGCAATAATAATACTCTTCTTCCATGGGAGAGAATGGGAGGATGGAGACAGGAGCCTGAATTCTCCTAGAAGGAAACTTCAACTTCCAACCACAACTTTGTTATAAAATTTGATGCAGGGCTCAGATAAGATGCAAAGAAGGCCCTGTGCTAAAGAAATGTCCTCTATCAGCACCTTAATGTTTTTCTTCTGGACTCTCCTCCTTTATTTATTTACCCACTCTTTCTTTCCACTTCCCAGGCACAAGGTTTCATCCTTTGCCTCATGTTTGCCTTTCCCTATGAAGGCGGCCATTGATAATTAATTCTGGGGAAAAAGTCTACACACTCGGAAGTCGGAGGTGGGTTCAAATCTAAGCACTATTACTAGCTTAGCTATGCGACATTGGGACATTACTTAGCTTCTTTGGGTCTTAGTTTCCTTAAATGTAAACAGGAAATAAATTTGTATCTTTAGATTTGCTGGGAAGACGAAATAAGATAACATATGTATAATGCATTATGTAGTCCCTTGTCCTTCCAGACAGTCCATAAATGGCAGTTTTGCATCTTTCACTGGTAGTTTTTTTTTTTTTTTACTGGTAGTTTTTTATTAGTAGTATGGTCTACCAGAAAGAACTTTAGGTGGGACAGCATTCCCCAACAGTTACTAGCTTTTTGTCCTTGGGCAACTTATTTCACCTTGATGAGGCTTAGTTTTTTTCTTTAGAAAATTGAAAAACATGATACCATCTCATTGGGTTTCCATGTGGATTAATTGGGGAACCTACATAAAATACTTAGTATGGTGTTTTACATAAAGGTAAGGTGCTTAAAAATGCCAACCCCTTCTCCTGCAGGCTCATCCAGAGTTTCTAACTTGTTTCACTCTTTGCTAGCATTCTGTCCTCTTTTCTGGCTGGCATTCTGTTGAGTTGGCCATGTTGAACACTAACTGCTGGCCGTCCACCCAAATCCGTTCTCCTATTTTTCTTCTCTTCGGCCATTTTCTCTCCATTTCCAGCCTTCTTTATCGTGAAGTGTAACCGCTTGACTAAGTGTTTTGTAGCAGAACGTGAAGTGATATGTGCCACTTCCAGGCTTGGCCATTAATTTCCTGCAAGCCCCCCTCTGTGCTCTTCTCCCCTTTCCAAATGACTGGGATGGGGTGCCCAGAGTGACCTTGGAAGCCATTCAGCTGAGCTGCTCTCAGCCCGAGTCCCTGAATAACTGTTGAACAGATTAAGCCTTCAACGTTTACCACAACACTTTCTCTCTCTCTCACCTCTCTCTCTCTCTCTCTCTCTCTCTCTCACACACACACACACACACACATACACACATATACACACATACATGCACACAGTGAACTGGAACATCTGGAAATAAACTTGTCTTTGGACCATTTAATTTTGGGTCTTTTGGTTCTGGCTATTTAGCCTACCTGAATATTCATTGTTTTCCTCCTTCTCTCTCTGAGTGTGACCAAGATAGCTGGGAGATGCCAAACTGGAGAGAACTTTCCAAAGAGCACCGAATCTATAAGCAGAACTGGGTTTGAGACTTGGCTTTGCACCTAACACCTATGCGAATGTTTTATTTACTTATTCAACTCTTTTCCTTCTTATTGAAAAAAAGTGAAAAGGTGATTATCTATGTGACTTTGTTGGATCATTTAACTTCTTGGGTTTCAGGTTATTTACCTGCACATTATATCACAGAATTATTATAAAGATTGATTAGGATAATGCATGTCATCATTTTTAATCTGTACAGTCCTATGGAACTTTATTGTCTAAAATGGTAGCCCCTAGCCGTATGTTGCTATTGAATACTTGAACGGTGGTTAATCTGATATTCTGTAGGTATAAAATACACACCAGATTCCACAGGCTTTGTACAAAAATTTAAAGAGTATCAAATAACGCAAGACTTTTAGTGTTGATTACATGTTGAAATGACAGTATTTTGGATATGTTGGGTTAAATATAGTATTGAAATGAATTCCTTTTTTTATTTTTTAATGTGGCTACTAGAAAATTTTAAGATCACATACATGACTCATAATACATTTCTGTTGGATTGTACTGCTCCGGATGTTAAAGTATTATTATTTATTATCAGTGGACATCCTCTAATACCTCCAAATGTGGGCTATGGGTAGTGGGAATTGGGAAGCAAGGTTATTTTTAAATGGAGATGATGGCTCATTCAGGGCTGTTATTGAAATTAAATTTTTATATGTATAGGGCGCATAGGTGGCATAGTCGGTTGAGCATCGGATTCTTGGTTTCAGCTCAGGTCCTGATCTTGGGGTCGTTAGATGGAGCCCCATGTTGGGCTCTGTGCTCCTTGTGGAATTGGCTTGAGATTCTCTCTCCCTCTTCCTCTGCCCCTCACTTGTGCTGTCTCTCTCTTTAAAATAAATAAATCTTTAAAAAGTTTTTGTATGTTTATTCTGTGGTTTATAGAAGTTCAACAGTGGTAGATATTGTTCTCCCACCTTTTCTTTTTATTCAAGAGCAGCTTCCACAATCAGTGGCTCCTGGCTTTGACTTTTCTCATTAAGGAAAACATTCTTTTGTTTCCTCTTTTAAAAACCCTTCTAAAATGTATTTGCAATATCAAAGTTGAGGCAGTTTTTGTTCTCCTTTAAAGCCTTTTTTAATGTCACCATCTCCCTAAGCGTGTAGTTATAACAGCTAACCTCTCTCTGAATCTAATCTAAGGAAACTGAGAGCAATTAGCTTCATTGGAATTAGAGGGATAGGTTTCAAGTCTAGCAATCCCTATTTTTAAAGCCCTTTGCTTACTTAATGCTTTTCTTTAATCAAATCACTGTCTCTTAATTTTAAAGAAAGAGGGGGTGGAACTAAATGGCTATTAGCCTGACCCAGAAATGTTTTATTTTTCTTTGTTTCTGGTTGAAGATCCATAATATGGATTGTCTACGTGAAGCATGTGTTTTCCAGAACTACTCTTTTAGAAGCAAGTTCCTGTTTCCTCACTTCTCTTGTCTTCTCTTCTCATCTCCTCTCTTCCTCCCAGCTATTCACCTCTTTCTTCTTTCCTTTCTTCCCTTCTCTCTTTCTCTCCCCCGTCCCCTTTTTCCCCCCTTTCTCCCCTCTTCCTCCTTGGGCCACAAAAACAAAGAGAGAAAGAGGGTGACCCAGGAAGACTGAGAAACTGTCCCATTTGTGGCCACCTGCAAACCAGAAGTCACTAAGATCAATGACTCCTGATCAGTGACAAAATTCTGATGTATTTTGTATTAACTTCTCTCTCTAGACACTCTTGAGGGCAGTCTATCCCTCTTACTTCCTGGATGGAAGGTGTTTATGTTCTTAGTTGAGGGGGTGATCCTAAGAGATGTACGTGTTCAGTTTCTTCTTTTTTTAATAGCTTCATTGAGATATAATTCACTTACCATAAACTTCACTGTTTTAACATACACAATTCAGTAGTTTTTAGTGTACTCAAAGAGTTGTACCACCGACCACACTACCTGATTTCTTCATTTCTTCCACCCCCCCAAACAAGTACACATTTGCACTTTTTTCTTCTGCCCTCTTCTCCCAGCCCCTGGTCTGCTTTGTCTCTACTGATTTGCCTATGTTGGACCTTTTCCATAAATGAAATCATGCAGTATATGGCCTTTTGTGACTGGCTTTCACTTAGTGTCATGTTTTTGAGTTTCGTCCATATTGTAGCTTGTGTCAATGTTTTATTCTTTTTCTTGCTGAAGATATTTCATCCCAGGGGTTTGCCATCTTTTGTTTATACATCTATCCATCTGTTGTATTCACCTTTGGTCTCTTATGAACAACGTTGCTATGAATATTTGTATACAGATTTTTTGCGTGGAGGTTTTTAATTCTCCTGGGTACATACCTAGGAGTGGCAGTGATGATCAAATAGTAACTGTTATGTTTTATCACCAAACCATTTTCACAAGTGGCTGCATTATTCTGTAATCCTATCCATCCTTGCCAACACTGGTTATTGCCCATCTTTTTTATTTTAGCTGTCTTCGTGAGTTTGAATTGCTATCTCATGGGTTTGTTTTGCATTTCTTTGGTGATTGATGTTGAGCACTTTTTCGTGTGGGTATTAACCATTTATATGTCCTCTGCTGAGAAAGTCCTATCCAAGTTTTTTTGCTATTTTTTAAACTGAGTTGTGTTTCTACTGTTGAGTTGTAAGAGTGCTTTATATATTCTGTATACAAGTCCCTTATTCGTTTATGATTTGCACGCATTTTCTTTCATCTGTGAATTGCTTTTTCACCTTTTAGATGGAATCTTTTGAAACCCCAAATTTTTAATTTTGCTGAAGTCTACTTTATCTGTCATTCCTTTTGTCACTTGTGCTTTGAGTGTCACATCTGAGAAAGAGTGGCCTAATGCACAGAAGTTTCTTTCAGGCCTTTGCAAACAGAGACGTATACAAGTGGGTGCTTTATGATTTCTAGCCTGTTCTTGTCAGGCCTCAGTGGCTTCCAGGCAAAGTTCTGGCCAGGCCATCAAAGAATTGTTCAAATCTTATTTTGCTTGTCGGCTGGTGGTGTGAGGAGGGCACAGCTGCTAGGCATTTGGACACTGCGGCAATTGCTTTAATTGGACATTCCTCACCTCTCTGATCTGACTTGTTAATGGCTTTTTAAGTGAGACACACCAGCCAAGTGAATTAGACTACTTGGCAAGTCAATTCCTGCTCACTCAGAAGCGTTAATCCATGGAAAATAAGCAGAGGCCATCAGCCAGGAGGAAACCTGAATCTCATTTGCAGAGGTGAAAGAGAAAGAGCTGTTGTCTGCAATCTGAGGAGCTTCCAAGTGCACTTCCAAGGGCTGTCTTATCTAACCGCTCTCTCTCAACCACACTTCTTCAATTCAGCAACTGTTTGTTAGTGCCAGCAAAATGGCATTGAGACCCACAAGGGAGGTCTGTTATGGTGCCTGCCCTGAGGAGCTTCTACTCATTGGAAGGAATAGAAAATACACAAATGAAATTTTTAGAAATCTTTCACTGATACTGTTAGATACTTTCTATCCATTCCTCCGCTTCGTGTATTCTGGCTTCAGTTGACTGTTCTACACACATTTTTTGCTCAGAGAATGATGAATGTCACCAGTTACCAACTAGTTGCCAAATACGATGAACTTTCAAATCTGTGTTTACAGCCTTGACCTTTCTTCTGGGCTCCGCCCTGAGTTCCCACCTGCCTCCAGTGCACATTACACAGACAGGAAAAGGAACTTCTTCCTTCTTTCTCACCTCTTTTACTCTCACCGATCCCTGCTACTCCTTTGGTCATGGCCATCTTCCGCAGTTACCCAGAGTCTCCTCTTTTCACCCCCACGTCACCAGGTCTAGTCCATTATGTTCCTTCCTTTCCCACACACCGCTTTCATTCTGATTTTGACTATGTCTTTCCTGAATATTACTGTTGGAAGCTACTCTACCTACAACCATTTTCTCCTCTAATCCTTGGTCTACGTTTCTGCCAAAATTATTTTTCAAAGCCTGTTACCTCATCTGCTCAATCCTTTGTTGAGACACCTGTAGTGACTCTCCACTGCCTGGAGAATAGTCTAAACTCTCCATACAGCGTATGTAGACCTGTTAATTTTGCCTCTGCCTCCCTTTCTAGCCTTACTTCTCACAGCTCTGGATTCCTCTCTGTTCTCTGATCACATCATGGTCTTCTACACATCCACACCCTTGGCCACTTTCTTTCCTCTTCCTAGAGTGTCCTGTCTCTTTCTTCTCTGGTTGGCTGAACTCTTTAAAGTCTTCAGACCCAAACTGAACTCTACAAAATCGTCCCTAAGACCCTTAGGACCTTGCATAGACCTTTGTTACAGCTGTTCTCATACTTCTGTGATTGTTCACCAGTTTCTCTCCTGCCAGTCTCTCACTCTGGGTCCCTCCAGTGCACCCTCCAGTCCCTTTCTCCCCTTTCTCCCTCCCTCAGTCTCTCTTTGTCCCCAAACTCCACTTATATACCAGTCAGCTACTAGATAAGCAGCAACTGTGTTAACCTCAGAACCCAGCATTGTGCCTCACTCAGAAAAGATGTTAGATAAAGGTCCTAATGAATGAATTTACTGCCCCAAATATGATTAAAAAACTACCCACCTACAGGCAAACATATTCAAATTTCAAATTAGTCCAAGGTGTCATTTAAGTGCTTTTCATGTGCTAATTGTTTGTTTGAATGGTGGGGAAAGTTGCCCCAGGGCAACAAAACCCAGAAGAACCCAAATGGGGGGAATTTAATGATGCTGACTTGGCCCTGGAGGGCCTGGAGCCAAGCCGGAAGTGGCTCATCTGGTCCTATACATGGAACGGTTGCTTCCGTAATTGCTGCACATAGGCCCGTGGAGATGGCTCGTGGGATGGGTGACACCACTGAGGTAGTTACACGGACACTGGCTTTAGAGGCCGAAGGGATTTGGATCCCGGCTTATAAGTCTCCGTTTGAGGTCATCTCCCTAACTTCTCTAAACCTCAGTAGCTACCACCGAGACAGGAAACAAAACACTCCCCTCAAGGGTTCTGTAGGAGTGACGAGGATAATATGTGTGTGGTGTTTAGCCAAACCCTTCCACGTGCTTGTCACATGGGAGCGTGTTCCTGTTCATGTTGAAAGGGATATGTGTGCACGGTTTAATCTGGAAAAAGTATAGGTGATATTTCTAACACATCTGACCCAGCTCCCTCGATCGTGGTCCCTTTTGTTAATTTCTTGGACTGGGGACCAGATTCTCATTCCTGAACGCTACTGATGCTGAGAGAGATGTATGGTTCAAGCCAGTGAACTGAAATTGTGCAAAGTGAAATTATTCCTAAAATTTATATCCTTGGGGATATTTAAATAGCAATGTCCGAGGCTGTAAACACAGCTGAGAAATGCTGTTACTGCATTTAAGAATCTCTTTTCTGTAATATTAAGACATTGTGATTTAATTGGTAAGCTGTTCTGTGATAGCATTCAATTTAAATGAGGTTTGTTGAGGGGAGGATCATAAGGCAATCTTTCATGGATCAGAGATTGCTGATGAAGTCTCCCTTATTGCCATGTGTCAGAAATTAAATCGCCGTCTACTGTCATGAACCGATCGATCAGATTCTCTTTTTGATGGTAGAATACCAGTGGGAGGAGGTGGAGAAAATGAGGATATAAAATAGAATTTTACCACTCCTGCACTGTGCAGACTCTTTCCGGTATTGGGAGTGCTCTGGCTCCCAGTACTGGAATATTCCCAGTCAGTATTTTCATATGAAACACATGTACATACACTCACTCCAAGACTGGAAATCTGAGGGAATGTAATACAGAGAAAAGTATAATTTTGTCTTAAAAAAAAAAAAAAAGTCCCAGGAACCTTGGGTTCAGTTATTCAATTAGGATTATTTTCACCTTAAACTTTCTTCTGCATTGTTGTCCATCAGTAAATTGGTAACAAACAACATGCCCTATTCCCTTTCTGAAGAAGGAAGTAGAAAGGAGTATTTCCTGAGTTCCCTAAAGTTCTGGGCAAAAATACTATCATTGATGTCTTTTGGCTTACACGAAGATGGAGGGGCTCGTTTTAAGATGTGAGGCCTGTCACTATTAAAGCTTCATGTGAACCCGGACAGACACAGAATCAAAGCTTTTTTGAGACCATGACAGAAAGAGATTGATTGTGTCAACACACCAGGTCTTGAAAAGGTTGTGAAGCGTCTGACTTAGCATATTGCATGACACTGCTGGGCTGTATCTCAAATTTGGTCAAATTACGGGATTCTTTTACTATTCCTTATTTAAGACGGGCTTAATTGGAGCATAGCCTCCCACGGAAAATTACTGATGCAATTACATGAACCCTGATCACCATGGTGACATGCAACTCTAGGCTTGGCTGAAAACATGGTAAGGCAAGCAAACCAGGCATCATTTACTCTCTTAGCACAGAAGGCCCCTCTCTTTGCAGAGCCTTCTGACTTTCTTCGTTGCCAGTATTCTAGCAGACAGCATGGGCTGTTGGGGTACAATCTGTTCCCCATACACTGACTTTCATCTTCCTGGGGGATTCTGTGGAGGGATGGCGTGTGCCGCACATACCTTGGGGTCCTTGAAAGGCTTCTCGGTGGCCAATCAGTGTTTAAAGGGAAAAGGTGGTAAATGAGGTAGAAGGTTTCTGAGAATGAAGTAATGGTCTGGAAGGGGCGAAGTTTGGATTCTCATTCTGTTCATTTTCTCTGTGACCTTGGCAAATGACTTTATTTCTGTGCTTTTGCAGATGGAAGGAATCATGCAAATGGTCATATGACACCTTGAAACCATGAAATGCTGTAGAGTTCTAAATATATGTGTCTAGGACGTGATTTTCCTCTGTTCTTAGGATAGTTACTATTTCTGGCCGTAAGTGGATCAGAGGAGAATAGTAGTCTAACACTCTAAGAAGAAAATGAGTGTTAAGCTGGATATTGGTGTGCTTAGCTGCAATTAAGGAAGTGCTGTGGATTTGGTGACTCAGCCTTTATCAGGATGGCAGAGCTGTCTCCTGCCGAGTTTTTGACTCTTCTCCCCTGTTTGGTGTGTTGGAAGTCTTTTTTTGTGATAGGAGAAAATGACAGTCATCCTCCTCTTGTGTTGATTTCCAATTTTGGCAAGCAGTGGGCGGAGTTTACATTGGATACAATTTCAAGGGCTTGTTTTTGTGATAAATTATTCCCTCTTGACAATGGCAACATGGTAAGGGGGGGAGGGTACTGTAGTTGGCTTTTATTTTACCGGGTTCAACCATCTGCAAAGGCTAAACTCAGTAAATTCAATGTCCTGTAGACATTGGGAATCGAGTTATTGTCACAATCTGCCTGGGAGTTTCTAGTCTTAAAACCATCCTGAATTTTATATTAAGCTGTTTGGCCGCGTGTGTTGACAGCATCCCTGTGTCGTTTTATCACCCTCCTCTTCCCTTACAGCCCCTGGGTTATTTGGGCTCGGGAGGAATACAAACTATTTTTAATGCAAGGTTAGCTTGAACTAAATTATTGCTAAATGATAAATTTTGTAGGAAAAGCAGTGCACACTGAGGCCATCTGTATGCAGATTTTGAATTATCTGCTCTTTTGTTTTATCTATTCTATAGCACTTTCCATTGGTGCAAATAAGAAAGAGTCAATTGAACTTCCTGTCTGGAGAGAGATAAACCGAGATTGGGAATGAAATCTTGCAGAGGTTGCAAACTGGCCCTGGAAGACTGAGTTCGGCCCCTGTATATATTTGATTTGGTTGCTGCAAATTTAAATTCAGCCGTATTTAAGTGGCTTTCCAGTGCGGTTTGCTACGGTCCCCATTGCTCCCTGCCTGTTTCACTGCTTTATTGCCTCCTGCTCCCTGAAGGAACATGAATTTTCAACCTCCGGTTGAAAGACTTGTTGCTACCAAGAAGCTGTGTGTTTTTATGCTAAGGACTTGCTCTTTTTCCCTTACGTGCCAGGAAAAGAGAGCTACACTGGAACAATAGTTCAAAACCGAAAGGGTAGAGAAGAAAGAAGGACAAAAGCAAATGGTAATAATAGGGAAGGGGAAAAATGGAGCAGTGCTGTTCAACGAGTGTGATGTTTTTGATGAGGCAAGATGATTAAGCTCATGATTAAGTTCTGCTGCACGACGTTGTGCCCATAGCTGACAGTATTGTATTGTACACCTGAAACGTTGTTGAGAGGCGAGATCGCATGTGAAGTGATCTTACCAAAATATTTTTAAAAAGGCAAAAGATAATATATAAAAGTCAGGAAAATAATGTTATAAGGAAGTACAATAGAAATCAAATACATTTACTTCTATGAGAATTTTCTATAAAGGGAAAGGAAAAATGAAGTCTAATGATACAGGACAAAGAATTAAAGAATTAAAGAAAAACTCTCAATGGTAACACACACACACACGTGCGCGCGCACACATACATACACATAGAGTAAAGTACAATTAGGATATGCCATAAAGGTTTCCCAAGTCTAACTTATTTAACTAAGTCAGGAAAAAATATAGGTACTTATAATATCAAACTTAGCAAAATTGAATCCAATATTTTAAAGGTAAAAATTAAGGTACTTTAAAATAGTTTAAAAATATACTTCTACTTTGTGTACATTTGATTTGTTCGAACAAGAATTAAATTACCTTTGCAATTTAAAAAAGAAAAGAAAAAGGTAATGGTCTTCCCTCCCTCTTGCTGATTCTATTTCTTTGGAACAGCCATTGTTGAATTGATTGCAAATCCATTCACTTTTTAAAATTGTAGTAATTTTTGAGGGTAATCTTCATAAAAGAGCAGTCCAGCTATGTGTAATATTCTTTAATCATAACAAAAAGACACTAAAACTCAGGCAGCAAGAGACCCCCATTATAAGTGCAAAGAATAGCAATGGGAAGAAGGGAAAGTTCCTGAACAGGCTGCTTCACAACAGGGTAGGTGTAAGTTAAAGTGGCATCATCAGTGGCATCCCACTGCTTCCATGAATTTAAATTGTGTTGACCCCCCCGCCAAATAAGTCAATTAAAAAATTAATTTGGGGGATACATGTGGTTACAGTAGAGTTTTTGTTTTAATAAGATTTATTTATTTATTTTAAAAAAGATTTTATTTATTTATTTGAGAGACAGAGAAAGTAAGAGAGAGCATGAGAGGAGAGAAGGTTAGAGGAAGAAGCAGACTCCCGGTGGAGCTGGGAGCCCGATGTGGGACTCGATCCTGGAACTCAAGGTTCATGACCTGAGCCGAAGGCAGTTGCTCAACCAACTGAGCCGCACAGGCGCCCTGTTTTAATAAGATTGAAATGTATCTCCTGGTATTTCTTATGGGTTCACAGGATGGCTGTAGAAATCCTCAATGGGAGTACATAATTGGGAGTATCTCATAAAGTTCTGAAAACATAAAAGTACTTGGGATTTTTTTTAATCTCTAGGAGACTTGAGGAAACAAGAGCTATGTAAGATATAAACAGGACACACTGAACAGTGATTTCACAGGAGTGGGAAAAAAAACCCCCAGTCACAAAAGTTAGAATCAGAGTAATCTGAGGCATTCACAATACTTTGAATATCCTGTCCATATTCAGGGCTACTGATTATATTTGTAAAGAAGCTTATAAAACCAGATGTCTGGTTGGCAATTCATTCTGATGAATCTCCAAATGTTAAGCAATGAGAAAATCTGACAGTTGTCAAAAGCAGCTAGTTATTATGAAGGAGACAGGGAATTTTTTTCACTGTTGCAAGTATAGAACCGTTATAGGGAGGCATTGCATCATGATGTCATGTTTATAAAGAAGGTTTCAGAGCATATGGTGAAGCCCCCAATTTTTAAAAGTGACAGTTAATTTTCCTGGATGTTGGAAGGTGTTTTAATACCTCTATTACACGTATAAGGTTTTATTATCATCCATCAAAATGTCTTGATATTTCTTAATTTTAAAAAATTGATTTTATGAGAATTACATTGTCAAGAATTTACATTGCCAAGAATGACATTGCCAAGACTGATACTGATAGGGCTTGTAATAGCAGTTCTGAAGTCTGTATACGTCAGAATAATTTGGAGAAACTTGTTAAAATATATAGTTGCTTGGGTCCCTCCCCACTTCTAGATATTCTGATTCAGGAAGTCTGGGGTGGAGTTTCAGGCATCTATATTCTCCACAAGGGCCATTCTGAGCCAAAGTCAGATCTGGAAAGCACTGGTTTGGGTAGTCCCTGATTTAGCTCAAAGAATTTTCTAGTGCCTTTCTTTAGTTGTGCTCTTCACCAATAGTAGGTCCTTGTACTGCCACGCATACTCCAGGAAATGTCTCCTTCATTTGCTCTGTCCTTGCCCCTTTTGAGTCTCTGCGTCTGCTCTGTCCCTGTCTTTTTGGCCAAGATGCACTGTTCACCAGCAGAAGCTGGGACCTTCTAAAATGGGCTGAGATTCACAGTTGATAGAAACCGAGAAAAAGTGACAGGCAATTCTGCTGAATAATTGGGGAAAAAGGGTGTGATAGAAGCCTGATGATGTTATTTTATTTTCTGTCCAGTATCTTTGCACTCCTGAGTGCTTTTCCCTTCATTAAATTGAATCTTATGCAGAATCACACCCCATAAAGCAGATGGATGTGGAGCGGGTCTGGCTGGCAGCCCTGGCCATGTGGTCTACCTCTGACTCAGAGACAGTGCTCGTAGGCCCCTCTAATGAACCTGAAAACTGCCATGACCTTTAAGCTTTAGTGTCCTATCTAACAGCAATACGCACATTGTGGTGGCTTTTTCATGTTTAAATTGTCTCATGTAACTGATATGTTCTCAAAGTAGAATTGGTCTTTAATTAAAATGATTCACGTGTCATCTACAGTGTTTTTCATTCTAAACCTATCTCCAGCTTTTATAGTGAAATTCACTTGTAAAGTAAGATGAGGTGTTAAGTTTCATTTTTGAGAAGAAGATACGCATTCAATAAATATTTATTAAGCACTTTCTAGATATGATACAATTCAGTTTTAAAAGTAGAGTGTACCCCCTTATAAAACTGCATCATCCTTAAATTGGAAGGCCAGAGAGTCTCATCAAATATTGCTTCTTCAGATCTTTATTTCCTTAGCTTTTTAAAGAACTGGGTACCTTTAACGTGGATGGTTTTAAATTCAGATGATAATTTCAGAGCCATCTGAGTTTCATTGCTGGGGAGGGAAATGAATTTTATTGTCATTTGAAGGTCCCCCTAGGATGAAGCAATAGTGGAGGAAGTACTATAGCCTCGAGTGGGGACTCTTCAGCAAGGTGCAGTTTGCTTAAAAAAAGAAATCATCTCTGATTTAATGAAATTTCCCTTGAGCGCCTGCTATATATAAGGTATTGTGGGAGAGTCGGGTATGTGTGGCATTGTTGTGGCTTCAGCCCGCAAGGAGCTTGCAGTCTAGCTGGAAATAAAGATCTGGCAATAAGAAAATATAATGAACTCTGACAAAAGGGTCAGAGTCTACATACTACAGGATGCGTGATATGATTGAAGCATAGAAATCACAGCAGACCTGGAAAACCCAGCAAGGTTGTTTTGGACATATTTGCAGACCCTCGAAATTTACTTCCTCCAAAATTTTCTAGTGAATGGAGAGGCATCAGAGAACTCTAAACTCAGTCAAATGTGAGGGGAGTATCTTGTTTCTGTGAGAAGATTTATATTCTCCCTGCCTTTTCCTATCTTAGATGCTATAAGCAAAACCTCATTCAGGAACATAAAAGACGGATGCATGTTCTGAAAGAATATAGAATTATGATGCTCAGCTGAAATGGCCATGATTTCTTTTAGGAGATGAAAAAATTAAATATGTGGGTGGGAAGCATCCGAGTGAAATGCTCTAGGTTACCATTTGCTTACAAAAAAATCAGAAGCTGCTGCAACAGTCGAACACTTCTAATGGCAGACGAAATTGAATGCTCCATACAGTGGGGGACTGAGGACTTCCTGGGGGTGTAAAAGGAAAGTGATGCAGAGCTCTTCGTGGTAAGAGCATGGACTCAGAGGAGAGACCGCATAAGTCTAAATCCTGTCTCACTGCTGCCCGGGAATGGCGACTTCACCTCTTCCTGCTTCATGTAGTACCTACTACCACAGGCATTGTTGGGCAAAGTGCTCCGCATGGTGCCCGTCAGTGACCATCAGTGACCATGGTGACCATCAGTGGTCAATAAATGTTAGCTATTTTCACCACCACTGGCACCCTTCTCTAATAAAACTTAAGCCCAGCTGTCTTGGATAAGCCCATACTTTAATACCAGTGGCCCGTTTAAATAGTTTAAAGGAAACGAGTACTCCCATTGATTGCATCAAGGAGATTGCAGGTACGGGTGCTGTGATCTGTATGGTTTTGACTGTATCTCTATTAGTATCATCATATTGGTGCCGAGTACTCTGCAGCTGAATTTAATTCAATTTGGGCAGTAGCATTCTCATTGTTGAGAAGCTTATATTTATTTGCTCTGGATAACAAAGCAGCTAGGGTTGTCCAAAAATCTAGGAATCCCTGAAATTAAAAATGTTCTCCTTCATTTGTATATGCTTGCTGTGGAACCTACAGTGACCCTCCCGAGGGTGAATAGAGGCTGATCTGTCCGCCTTTCTCATCTGTCCTCCTTTCTCACTCTTGCTCTCATTTTGCTTTTCTTTTCCTTTTTGTGGCTGAAATGTGGAGTAACTGGGCTGTGTTCATTGAGCTAATTACCTCACCTGCTTCAGGGCCTTAGAACCCAAAGACCTGTGGGTGATCTGCGATCATGGCAAGCAGGAAGCTTTGGGGACTCTACTTCACATTTGAAATAGTCCCGGTTTAAAATGTGGGAGGGACGCCGAGCAGCTAGAGAGTACCATGTGGCTGCCTAATCAGAAAATGTTGAAATGGAAAGATGTTGGAATAGAAAATCAAATGTCATTTATTCATAGGCCTACGCTTTCACAAATACCTTCCTGGAAGCCTAAGCATATTCTTTGTGGTGGTGGCCTTTTAAATATCAATCTGCAGAAGGATTTCTGTTTTTAGCAAAGGCTTATCTCTAAGGCAATTAGAAAGTAGTTAAAGTAATAATCATTACTTAGTGAACACTTGCTATGTGCCTGATACTGTGCTCAACACTTTCTTTGCACAAGGTTGTTCAGTCAGGACATCCCTGCAAGGTGGGATCTTCTCATCATCATTTTGTAATTAAGGCAGCTGGGCTTTAGAGGTAAGTAACTTGTCCAAGGTCATACATAGTAAGTTGCAGAGAATAGGATATGATCCTGGATCTGTCTGACTGCAAACTTTTCATGCATGTTTCATGGGACAAAGTTTATACTGAAAGGATATTTAATTTTGCTGATAAATCAGACAGAGCCTAGAGAAAATTAAGTACAAACTCAGATTAAGTTCAATGTGTCAGTCTCCCTTATTCCCTCCTTTTTTCATTTAACAATCTTATCTTTTTTTTTTCTCTTTTTGAAGAGACTCTTTTTTTTTAACTTAACAATATACCAGGAACACCCAACCTGGCTATTACATTTGTGTCTGTCTTTTAATGGTTGCATAACATGGTTTGGATACACCATGATTTATTCCAGCGTTCTTTTGTTGGATTGGATACACTGTAGCTTATTCAGTTGTTCTTTTATTGATGGGCATTCATGTTATTCCATGGTTGTGGTTTTGTTTTATTATTTTATTTTCCCAATTAGGTACGTTTTCCATTTGAAAGTGCTGGTCTCTGCTTTGCAGCTGCTGTGTGATAACGATTGAGTATTGGTGATGTTTGTATGATCAAGAGACATGGTCCAGTGATGAGCACCTAAACAGTAGAGTCAGTCAGATGCTGGTCCAAGTCTTGGCCTTACCACCCACTTGTGGTGTGACCTTACATAAACCATCTAACCTCTCTATCTCAATTGCTTCATGTGAAAAATGGAAGAAATAGTGCTCAAGGAATAACCCAGGGAACTAACAGAGTACTGTGTGCAGTGCGCTTAGCACAGAACCGGGCACGGAGCAGGGCAACCATATTGGAGGGAACCAGCAAAAACATCCTTTGACTAGAACTAGGACATGAGTTCCCTGAGGCAGGACCGTGTCATTTATCTTTGGGCCTGGTGTGTAATAGAGACTCAATAAATATTTGTCGATCAAAGAGGTTTGAAAAAGTACTGCCGTTCTGGGCAATATTTGCCTCTTCTTTCCTATATCTTTATTCTAACAAATTTCTGGATGATACTCAATGGTGTCTGGGATGGAGAAACTCTAGGGGTTTAAATAATTTTGCCAAGGAATTATTTTTCACATAGAGGAAGATTGGGTGAAATTTATAGAGATCTTGTCTCATAATTTTCATTTGCCCAAACCATGTGTTTATGACTCCAATGTCTGGGCTCTCAAGAACTAAGCCATATTGCTGTGATAATGATGATATGATGATAGCAAACATTTACTGAAGACTTATTTATATGCCAGAAAAATGTGCTCGGCACCCTTTACCAACTATCCCCTAATCATCATAGCAAACCCATGATGAACATACCCCCATTATCCGGATCTATCCTATATTTGGGGAAACTGGGACTCTTTGATACACCAGATTTATTTGGGTTGCTGGGACCAGGACTCTAATCCAACTCTGCCCATGCTAATTTCATGCCATGCTGTTATAATTATGTATTATTGGGCCCAATTTTTATGGATATTTGTATTTGTAAAGATACTATAAGACTTGCAAGAATAAAAGAGGGATGTAGAAAGGGTAAAAAGAAGAAAGTATAGCTTAAAACTACTCATTAGTTTTGATGCCTCTTCTTCAGTGTTGATATTTGGATGATTTAATTCAGTGTATGATGAAGACAATGTTCAAGAGACTGCTCTGGCTACTTTGTAGAGACCAAAGTTGAGATGGTAAAGGCTAGAATCAAGGAAAGCAGCTAAAAGGCTGTTGGAGTCTTTAGGCATGAGGTCAGGAAATCTGGGATGAGGGAGTGGCCATGGTAATAGAAACAAATCAGAAAATGTGATAAACAGTGTGGCAAGACATAGAATGGGTATTAGTTAGACCTTTCTCCAGGAGTGGATTGTGGAGAGTAGGGAGCATGGCTCATCATCCCTCAGAATGTCATCTTTCCCTGGAGATTGAAAAGGTACACTCAAACACTCCCTATTTCCCTTTACAAGACTTTAGGAAATATTCACGGGTAGTAGTTCCCAACCTCTGGGAGTGATATCTGCCATTTGTTATGTCCTAGTTGGGGAAGCTCTTCCTTATCTGAAGCTCACTGGGTCCATCGTTATGTGGTGATCCAAAGGCCATATCTATGAGGCCTGAGAGAACCTCGGCCTCAGGAAAACAAAGCCGGAAGAACAATAGAGAGGTTATGGTTCTAGTCCTTTGCTACTCTTAACTGTGTGGCCTTGAGTAACTTACTTACTCTGTCTCAGCTTCAGTTTCCCAGATTAGCATGGGATTTTCCTTGTAAGATATCATGCTGATTAAATGTGCGTAAAGCACTTTAGTAGGTGCTTGGACCATAGCAAGTACTCAATAAATATTATATGCTGCTATTATCATGATTGATCTATAGATCAGAATTAAATTCTATGATATCATTTTTGTAGGGATGTCAAATCGCAAGTCCCTATATCAAGAGCTCTATGTGCTCCCCTTGTCCCCTCTTCTCTCCCCGTCCCGCCCTCATTCTCTTAATGAAGTTACTGGGAAACTGAACTGCTCATCAAAAGATGGTGTAGTGAGCATGGAGTCAACAAAGATAGGTTATTTAGGCATGTAATCCTGAAGCTCTATGAAAGTGACAAAATAGTCATGCCTCACATTAGCAGTTACCTTTCTGGTAACTGAATCTGTATAGTATAGTTCCTTAGCTCCAGCATCTAGAGATTACTGGATAGACACATTTTGCCCTGCTGAACACTGTGTTTTTCTAATGCTCATCCCTGTCACTTGATATACTCTGTTAATGTATTAGAATCATTCATTAAACCAAAGTTAGCATTGCCCTTCTTGTGGCCTGGGAAGTGCTCTTTTTCTGTCTTCTATCTTTTGTTCCCAAGTGGTATACCATTGCAATACGATTATTATCTTGTACAACATACAAAAACCATGGAGCTGGAAGGAGCCACAAAGATTACCTCTGTCCCTCATTTTACAGATGAGGAAACTTACTTAAGTAATAGTCTGAATTCTAATAGAACAAGCAAAGGATGTGTCAGGAGGGAGCTGGGGTTGGCTCTAGGCAGCTACATCAGCATAATAGTAGTAACTTCAATTTTTCTTCATACTGTGCTGAATTCATTTGTTATAATGAACCTATCTATCTCTATATATTATAGTCATCAAATTATCTTCAGTAACTAGATAGATGTTATTAGTTTAAACCTTTAAGATCCATGAAAATACTTTGGTTCACCAAGCACGTCTGCCATATGCACTTAAGGACATTCTTCACTGAATGGTAATTGTAGTAACTGCCGCCCTACTCTTGTAATATCTTCTATAAAAATAATAATTTGTGCTTCAAATGTCTCTTTCTGTGAGTTGCTCAAAGTACTTTGCAGGAATCACTTACTTAAATCCATCCTTCACGATGGTATATG
The DNA here is from genome assembly GCA_028533885.1 of Nasua narica. Lineage (NCBI taxonomy): Eukaryota > Metazoa > Chordata > Mammalia > Carnivora > Procyonidae > Nasua > Nasua narica. The sequence continues at coordinate 56,480,706 of CM052798.1, forward strand.
GAATAGCTTACAGTGGAGTGGCTCGGTAGGAGGTGAGGAGGAGTGCCAGGAGCTCGGAGAATCCAAACCTAAACCTGGTCTTGTTCAGACGTGATCCTTATTCATGAGATTAGAACATCAGCTTACGTGTTCAAAGCTATTTCATCGTTATTGAATTAATAGGTCTTCATTAAACTCTTCTGAAATAATAATAGGAGATATTGTGACATTAAAACAAGATGGAGATGTCTTTTTTTGGCTTTAAAAACACCAAACTGGTTATTATGAAACTATACCCTGTGACTACTGTCTATAACTTCAGTGCTTTTCCTACTAGATTATATTACCTAGAGATGTGTTTTCCTTGATAACATAGTGATACTTTATTTTTTTTTTAAAGATTTTTCATTTATTTATTAGAGAGAGAGAGACTGAGAATGAGAGGGGAGAAGGTCAGAGGGAGAAGCAGACTTCCCGCAGAGCCGGGAGCCCGATATGGGATTTGATCCCGGGACTCCGGGATCATGACCTGAGCCGAAGGCAGTGGCCCAACCAACTGAGCCACCCAGGCGCCCCATAGTGATACTTTTAAGGAGTGGCCTTTATCCTTCTGGATTACAAAAGATAAATTATCTATTCCTATCTGTGCCTTATATGAAGCCTGGTAGCTCTTTGAGGAACACGAAGAGAGCATTCACAGCATCTAGAATCTAAAACTCAGTGCCATTTTGCTCCAGGAATAATTATGCAGGTGATATTTGACTTTGACAACTGCTTTGAAGAAAAAAAAAACATTTTGGCTAGAGTAAACATTTAGAATTTGATATGACAGCTTTCAGTGAATCATGGGTTTTTTTGCACAACTGAAGTTTTTGAGACCACTTGTGGCTGCACTGGCCTTCCAGGGTTACCGATAGGCAAGTCATGATGGTTATGCAGGGTTGTGATACTGATACAATGTCATGCTCTAAGCATGTTATAACATAATAAATCAACATTGCTAATCATCTTAAATCAAGACTGTTAAACTCAATTGTAACATTTCATTTTAGTGCACAAACATTTCATTGTCCATCCATGTTGCTATTTTCCATCCTCCCTATGTTCTTTCTGCCCCTACTGCACCTCACAGTGATAGGCTGTGGAAACGTAAATACCCATAAATGCAACCGTATTTCTCTCAGTTCTATACCACAAGGCATATATTTGCACCAAAATTAAAGTAAAATAAGACTGAAAATAACACACAGAGTATTCTACTTATCATTGGTTCTGTGGCTAGCATTCACCGATCAAATTCTAGCATGTAGGAGTAGGGCTTTTGGGTTTAGGCAGACCTGGGATGGATCCTGGCTCAGCTACTCACTGGTTGCATGACTTGTTCAAATCAGTTTCCTTATCTATAAAATAAGGAGGATAATACTTGCCTCATAAGATAATTACAAGGATTAAAAGAAAGTGTATATTAAATCTCAAACTGGGGCCTCCTATAGAGTGTTTTTCAATAAATGTAAGTCTTAGTGCTTCTCAGATTATTGTATGCATAATTGTAACCAGCAGTGCTTATGAAAGCTTCATATTCTTGTGTTTTCTCCCATCTCCTGCCAAGGATTTTGATGTAGTGGACCTGATTAGGGACCAGGAATTTGGAGTTTCACAGGTTGATGGTCTGAGGATCATTTTTAGAAAAATTATGCTTGAGGTTCTAGGCAAATGGGCTCTATAACGAGTTCTTCCAACTTTTCTGGGCTATGGTCAACTTCCCTCAATTTTTCAGAGAAAGAAATTGTAACTTTCAGGGGTCACTTCACCACCTGCTAGTAGTGGAAAATTGGGTGTAGTAGAATTCATGTATTCATTCACCATGTGTTATCAGGCACGTTTAATCCAGCAAGAACCTCTCCTTGCTGCAGGGATTACAGTGGCAGACAAGCATGGAGGCTAGAGCATTAGGTCAGCGCCTCTCTCTCAGCCTGGAGCTCTATTTCCTATGACATTTCTTCCTCAGTATCGAGATGACTCTATCAAGTAGAGTTATCCTCTCAAATCCCCGCTGCCAGGATTCTTGCCTTTGCTCCAGAAAGATGTTGGGTCTTGGAGGAAGTTGTCTCAGAGGAAGTAGAGCCTGAAGTTTCTGCTTTGTTGGGACCAGACCCTGAATTCCTGGCTAAGATCGAATATACTGCTTATCAGATGTGGAACACAGTCTCCTGGACTGCAGAAGTGGCCTTTCACCTATAAAGGCAAGGCACTCTGAGGCCTAGAGGAGGGCAGCCGCCTCCTAGAGGAGGCTCGTAGGGCCTTGTCTAACCACTAGCTAGTAGATGTCATCTCCAGTTCTCATCTCCCTGCTCTGTCTAGATACTGGTCACCCATCTGAACTTCCTGCTGCCATTCTCCCTGTGAGCATTCCAGCCACTAACTCTGCTCCCTTCTGTCCCACTGTGGGCAGAAACAATCTGGAATGTTGAGAAAAATTTGACCTCTCCAGCCATGTGTTAGATTCTGTGGCCACCTATAATCTTGGGCTCAGCTGCTCTGTAGGATCAGTCACAAATGGCCCAGGGAAGCAGTGTCTTTGGGTTATAGCCCATGGAGAGCCATGCTCAAGTCTCTTTGAAGAGCAATGTGATGAATGCTGAGAGAACTGGGCTGATGGCCAGCAATGGAATGCAAAGTCCTTCTGCTCCAGCCAGCTTCCCAACTTTGGCCAAGGACCATATCTTTCTAGAGAATTCCAGATCTCCTTCCAGCCCAGAATGCCTGTGGGGCTATGCAACCGCACTCCAGCAGACTCCAAGCCGAGGGGTGGATGATGGTCTGGTGAGTCCAAAGAAAAGACCCAGAGACAGCAACCGAGACAGGTTTATTGGGGGAACTTAGGTACAGGGAGTCCGGGACCAGCCGAATGGACAAAGCATCCACTGCTTAGATCTATGTGTAGCAAGCTTTTACAGTGTGGCAACTTAGCCTAACGATGGTCTGTAGCCTCTCCCCTCCTTACACAGCCCAGTTCCAAGGAGATCAAGCCCTGCCATCCTGGCATTCTTCAAAGGACATGTTCTAGATTGGCCATTCCTGGAGCCCCTGACCTTGAACATGGAACTGTACATTCTTCAACATGGTCTCTTTGATGGGATATGGAGGGAGGACGGTATCTATACATTCTCAAGATAGTAACTAACAGGGGCATTCAGGGTATGCTGTACAAACTAGCTAGCCAGTGTATACCATAGGGGGGCAGTAGCAGAAAAGCATCTGTGTTAAGATCTCTTTCCTACATCCTGACCTCTTTGACTTAGGTCCCTGCCCCCCTTGTCCCCAGGTACCTTCTCCAGATTATGGGTCCTCAGGGCCTGACCACTTGGTCGGGACCCCTTGCTTCATGGACCCGTGGAACTATCCATCTTCTCTTTCCAACTCGTAGTGACCTCTCTGGACTTGGTCCCTCATTCGCTTCGCTTAGGACCTTGCTAAGTCACCTGCTCTGTCGCCTGCCTTCTCATCCTGTCTAAGCTCTGTCCTGCTGCTGCCCAAAGTCGAACGAGGAAGAACTGCATTCCTCATCGTTTCTCCTCTCTTCTTCCCTCTTTCTTTCTCCACCAGAGAAGAGCAGCTGCATTCACCTTACTGTACTTTTACCACTTTCCTTCAGGGCCCAACTGAAAATAAGATCAAGTTTCTGAAAGGAAAATATGTCTGTACTGAGGCTGAGTATGAATCTGATCTTCCTGATTCTCAGATAAAACACACACACACACACACACACACACACACACACACACACACACACACACACACACACACACATTTTCTGAAGTAGACCGTTACCTTAATTGTCACTCCTGTAAAATTGCTACGGTCAGAGGCCCAAGAAATGGCTTTGTTCTGACTATGTGTGATATGCAAATGAAACGAATTCATGGCAACAGAGACCCTGGCTTTAAAATCAGCTCTTTGTGAATCGAAAGCAGCCAATATTCTGTAAATCCTCCCTAGATGGGGTTTCTTACAGAAATACTGGTAGTCTCTGTAATGATTCTGACTGCTTTGATATGAGGATGTAGTCGATATCTCATGTAAAAAGATTTCAACTTTCTACCTTCTGCAGTACAGAGAGGAGGGAAAGAAGTACGTGATGTTCTCATGTCCATCTGACTCAGCAACCAAAATGCTTTTATAATTTTTTAATTGATTTGTCTGGAGAGAGTCCATTCCCTGGAGAGCTCACAGATCTTCATTTCTGTAGGGGAAAAAACTGTATAGTTCTGTCCCCACAGTGGCTTGAAATTCCATTATCGATGTGATAAGCTCTTTGTTCCTCATTTTGATACAGATAAGATATTGAACTAAAGAAAATGCACAAAATATATCTTTCTCCACTAATAAACCAAGAAGTGGTAGTGGTGCTGTTTGTTAATTCAAGATTTGTTTTGCTTTGCCAGATGGATTTGCCATTAATTTCACTCAGGCCCCACAAAGCTCTGTCAGTGACATAGTAGTGGAAATGTACACGGAAATGGAGGTGGGGTTTTTGAGGAGTGGCCAGAGTTTGTCTTGATGGTGCTTACTGCAGATTAAAGAGAGAGAGAAAGCAAAAGCCATACATTGCACTGGGGGGCCGGGGTCAGGAAGGACAGTGACTGTCACTGTGAGTGCGGCACAGGGATAGCCAGCCCTTCCTCTCAGCCCCCACAGCCAACGAGTCAGTTATGTGCGAGTCATCTTGATTTGAAGAGAGAAAGAAATTGGGTCCCCGAGTCTCCAAGCTGAGGCACTTATGCACTAAACTCTAAGAGGCATTTCATTTTTAACTACCTTCGTGTTTCCCGTAGTTTGACAACAACCCAAATCAAGAAAACACTTCAGGAAGAAAAGTAGAGCTGCCGGAAATTAAGGGCAGTGCCTGACAGCTGAATGAATCCAATGCTCTCTCCCCTTGTTTTGATGCTGTTGTTTTCCGTTATTCAGCTCGGGGTGGTGTGCCCATCTTCCCAGGCCCAACTGAGGGCTCCTTTGTCACACCGCTATGCCTCAAGGGGCCACCCGGCTTACTTTGTCACCAGTACACATTTGGGCACTTGATGGTGTCGTGTGGTGCTGTCTTATGTTTAATTGCTTCATGGGATTTACTGGTATGTTATAGAAAGAGTGTATTTCACTAAATAGAGGAAATTTGACTTTGTTTGGGTCTCAGGCTCTAAGCTATGGTCAGCTGTGGAGAAGCGGGGAACGAAATTCGCAGCCCATCTCGAGCTAAGTAGAGACCTGTGTGGTGGACACTGGGGGTCATGACCCCATTCCTGGCTTTATTGCATTGTTGCTTTTCCTCCCTCCCCTTTCTTCTTGTTGTCTGTCTCTTCTAAGCCTCTTTCAATCCTTGTAGGGATTAGGCAGTATAAATAACCTTCTATATGTGAGGCCAAGGGTCATCAGCACAGAAGCTTCCAGCCTCCAGGCAGGTAATGAAATGACTCAGCCCGGGGAAGAGGGCGTGACCTGTCTCTGCACAGCTCCGGTATGAGAGCCCATGTTGCCACATTTTTAGATTTTTCAAGACAAGTCAAATCCAGTCTTAAGTAAATGCCATAATTTTTAAAACATAGTCAACAAATTGTGTGTGTGTGTGTGTGTGTGTGTGTGTACACATATGTATATTCCCTAGTATCTCCTCATCCCCAAATATTTGGCCGCCATATACAGCGTGTGCACCACTGGTTTGCACTGTCTGCTTTAAAGTTTTATTTGGTAGCTGCCCAGTTATAATGGGGTTGACTATCCTACCGTGGCTCTCTTAGTATAAGGTCACCTGCATATTTGGTCACCTGCCAAGTGCTGTTTGCTGATCAGGGATTCCGAAAGGAGTAGGAAGAAGGAAAGCTAGTTGCTTAGTTCTGTATAGAGCTGGGCGGTGTCGTATCCCACTATGAATACACTGTTCAAAATCCAGGACTTTACTAATAATGCACTCTGTCTTCTCTCCCAGATTAACTGCTCCAGAGCCTTGTAACTTAGTGGGGAATCTAACTGTATGTGTGCCTGCAACCCAGCAAGGCCCAGTTCTTCTCTTTTGTCCTTAATAAGGCCTCAAGTTGGGAGTCAGAGCCAAGCTCCCAATGTCAGGCTCACTCGGAGGTTTTATCTCCAGATGCGGGATTCAGGAGCATTTACATCGGTGCTCCCCAAATGCTGGTTCCTGAGAAAAATTTCTCTGACCTACATCTCATGCTGTGAGGGAAAAGCAAGTATTTCATTGAGTTAAAATTATTAAACTTATTTTGTGATTATGTACCTAGTGTTTCCTGGGAGTTTGTGTCAGAATATCCAGCCAAGAAGGTCTTTTTAGAGAGAGTCCATTTATTTGATGAAATAAAAAGTAGGCAGCCTTATAATGGTTCCTCCTATCTCTCTTTATGTCTTTATTTCTACATTGTATCGGTCTGGACTGTGAAATCAAAGTCTGTGAGCAGAGAGCCACACCCTCAGTTGATGAAAGGTGTGGAGAAGGAGGGAAGGATGGGAATGACCGAGAGCCTCAGGGGCTGGAGGAGGAGGAGTGAAATTGGTCATCTTTGCAAGAGGAGCATATCCTCATTCAGCCCACACTTAAAAGAGATTTATCCAAAAGCTGTTGCAAGCAGCTCGGGGTTTGAGGTTTTTTGGGGGGGGAGGGTTGGGGGAGAGCTTGAGATGGGTATTTGACCTTTCCTAGTCTTTGAAAGAGGATGTGTTACTCTTGAGAAACAAAAGACCTTACTGTCAGCTTGCCTTGAATTTAGCAAACAGACCTGGAGATGGCCCCGAGGGATGATGGGCTCAAAGAACATGGATGATTTCATGGAACTTTGACCTATTTCATAAGAGCATTGCCGAGCCTGGTTTTTGGGACAGGCTGCCTTGTTTGTTTTATAAATTAATCCTCCTATCGATTCCTTACTTGATAGCCGTGGAAAAGAAGTCTCCCTCCTGTTTGAACTCACGTCTTTGTGGGCTACTGTTAATAAAGGACCAGCCTGCTTGTCACATGAAAGTCTCCCTAACCCTCATTGATTTGGCAAGTGACTTCCTTGCTGAGAATTTTCCAGGCTGCAGAGTAGGTGTAAAGTGGTTTGCTGTAACAGTAAAAGTTAGAACACAGGATCCTAGCTCCATTTTGAAATGACACTTAACTGATAATACTTCTTGCAACCAGAAGAACTTATTCTAGGAGACAGAGAAATTATTCTTGGAGTCCTCATTATTCACAGTTATTTACTGAGTATCCCCTGTGTGTCTGGCTCTGTTTCAGGCAGTGGGCCTGTAACAGCCACTAAACAAAACAGTGACAAATGCCTGTCCTTCGTGCTGTTACACTCTCGTTGGACAAACCAAATCCACAGCATAGAAGTACATTACATAGATGTGAGAAGGGGACAGTTCTGTGTGGATCAGGAGCATGGGGAAAGGGATTGCTGTTTCAAACATAGTCAGAGTAGGTATCCCTGATTAGGTGACATTTGAGTGATGACTTTTTTTCTATTTTAAAAAGACGACTCTGGCTGTTTCTCCTGGGAAATGACCACTGAGGAGCTGGGCTGGATGCCTGGGGACCTGTTAGGAAGACATGGCAATAATCCTGGCGAGAGAAGCTGGTGGCTTGGAGCAAGGTGGTGGCCACGCAGGTGGTAAGAAGTGGTCAGATTCCAGGGTATTTTGCAGGCACAGCTAACATAGATTTCTGATAGATTTATAAACTTACAACATAGGAAGGGACTTAGGTATTATTTAGCTCCCTTCCAAGGCCAGATGGGGAACATAAGTAAGTGAAACCAGCTGCATGACAGTAGGGGCTTTTAGAAACAGAATGCTATGCTCCATTGCATTAAAGGAAATTAAAACATTATGTGAGCCAAACTAAATACATTTGCACAATCGGCCTGTGAACTTCCAAACTGCATCCTCTAATAGTCAAGCTCTTCATTTTACAGATGAGAGATCCAAGGTCACAGGAAGTTCATTGACATATCCAAGGTCATTAGAGGCAGAATCGGGATCAGAGCCTTAGGTTTCCTTGTTTGTAGTCCAGTGTTCTTTCATTACATTTGTACTTGAACCATGAATCGCTTTTCAACTTAATGTCACTTGGAGTGAGCACTGGCAGAGTTAGAGTGCTCTTTTTAATTTTGTTCCAAGGAGGCAACTTGATGTATTCATTTTACTATTTCCTTCATCTCTCTAGTCAAGGGTCGTCTTTTTAAACTTCAAGTCTTTCCTGCCGCAGCCACCCCACAGAACACTCTTGAGACTGACTGACCCAATCAGTGTGTGTGCCATAGGAATTGTGAGCATCAAGAGGATAAGGGGTAGCTCATCGTCCTCACTAGCTTGGTGGGTGCTGCAGTGAGGTGAAGGGTAATAGACAGAGCCTACATAAAATGGGAACAGAAGCCTATACTCTGCTTTGGGCAACTTGATGGGTGGATCATTATTTACATAACAGATAAAAGGGGAAGGTGTGGGGAGAAGAAAGCCATTTGAAAAAGTGTTCAGAAAATTCAATTATGGTCCTTTCAGTAACAAGATGTTCATTATATTTATAAACCTAAAAAAATAACATTTTTTCTATTATAAAAGAAATACATCTTGGTATATAGAATAATTTAATATATTTGGTAAAGAGAGTATTGCCAGGAAAAGAATGTTGAGCAAATTAGATATCTGGGGAAACATCAAGTTCTATTTTCATCTCATATCATAGAAATAAAAAATCTCGATGGATTAGAATTTAAATGAAAAAAATAATAAAAAACTCTGAGGAAATTTTGTGAATATTTATTTGATCATGAACAGAGAAGGATTTTAAAGGTTTAAAATCAAAGACAAAATAGAGGAAAAAACCATAATATTTATCATGAAAAAAATTAAAATACTACCAGAAAAACACATATTTGACAAGAGGTGAATAAGCTTAATGTAAAAAAGCTTATATACATCTTGAGGGGAAAAAACCCAAAACCCAAACATCAATGGATAATGAAGTTGAGAGGAAGAAGTCACAGTTCACAAAAGAGGAAATAGAAATGACAAATAAACTTACAGGAAAAGGTATAACCTCGTAATCAAAAAAGATGAGAACTAAACTAGACTGAGACACCATTTTCTATTAGTCAAATTGGCAAAGGTTAAATAAAATCTTTAATACTTAAAACTAACAAATTAAGATAGACCCACTTGTACATTCTTGGTAGAAAGATTTCCTGATATATCAATCTGGAAAGCAATATGCAATATGCATTGAGATTCTTAGGATATTAATATCTTTTAATCTTAGTTTTGAGACTTTATTCAAAAAAGAAAGAAAAAGCTAAAATTTGAGCCAAGATTGATATCATAGCCTGATTTACAAATAAGGAACAATTGGAAACTATCTAAATATCCATTCAAGATGTATAAATAAATTTTGTTATACTCATTTAGTGGAATGATGTTCCTGGAAGTTTACCTCCCACATGCATGGTCCTTGTACCACCCTTGTGCTTTACATACTATGGAGGTCTATTGTAGAAAAAGTCTCTGGCCATTTCCAAAGCCAGTGGTACCTAACTGTTTTGTTCAGTGGGAACACGCTATATGGCTCAGAAGTGAGAGTCCCATTTATCACAGAAACTTTGGAGCGTACATAAAAGTAAAAGCAAGAAAAAGACTAGCTATAATTACAACATCTAAATTCAGACATAGTTAATATTGTAGTATTTTCCCTTTTTAATCTTTGTGAAAGATACCAGTGGAGAGAATTTTACTTAGTTGTCGTCTCTCAATAATGAAAAACTCTGCTTCGATCATGTATGTGTGCAGTTGTGGGTACATATATATTATGTATTATTTAAGCAAGTTTTATCCTAATTCTCCAACTCTGTACTAAACTATGAACCTATTCCAACTCATATTCAATTTTTAAAGTTTTTATAAAGATTCTAATTTACCCACCGCCTTTTAAAAACACACCTGCTATGCAAAGTGAGGTTAGAGGATCCAGCTGTGAAATCTGTCTCTGTAACTCTTTTAACAACACAGCGTGCTGGAGCAAACATGAGCAGTCTTCACAACTTTGCCGCCAACCTTTCCCAGCCTCCAGTAATTCAGGCATTTCACTTTGTTCAACCTTATCTCTGATCAGCCTCTTCTCCCATTACTCATCATTCCACATCAGGAATCCACTAGTAAGCAATTCAAAAACCTTGAGTGGAACATGAGTTAAAGCCATTTCTGTGGCCCAAACTTCTTCAATCAATAAAAGAATGTCAGCAGTTCTATGGTCAGAATCTATTAAATTCTAATATTATTCTGATATTATTTTTAAGATGCTAGCCCCAGTCCTCTCTGTCTGATTTCTGATCTCCAAAGGAAAGAGTAAGTGCAAACATAGGCATTTTAAAGGTCTGGGGGTCTAAAGGGGATGCTTTTCCAGAGTGTTCTCTTACTGTTTTCTTGACAAATTCATGTGATTTACCGGTCACTGGTGGAGACTTTCACCAACAGTTTGTTACTATGACAGCAGAAGCATTCAAAATTGGGGAATGTCAAACTTCGTCTTGTGGTGAATTCAAGCCTGGCAGAAGGCCATTGCTTCACTAGGAAATGGAACAATGTCACTCTCTGAGGGGGCAAGAAATGGAGCCTAGAGTTCTGCTTTGTACACAGTGAGAGGATGACAGTATGGCATCCCTGTAGACAGAGAGGCCGACTGCCTATGCTCTATGGAGATGGTGTTTTCTGAAATGTGTTTAGCAATTAGTTTCTCAGCTTGTGATAGATGTTCCTTTAGAAAAGTTCATCGCTTAAATGCATTTAGGGAAAGATTCATTGCAGGGCTTTAATATTCTAAGGTGCATTGTGAATCAATAGGAACAGGTTGTAGCGTACATTTCCTAAACCTGCATAACCATGAAACCTTTCTTCATGAGAGAGTAGGGCTTTCTAGAGCTTACTTTGAGAAATTCTGTGTTGGAGCTTTGCCAATGTAGCTGATTTGAATCTTGGTCTACAAACTTAACTATGCAAGAAATAGCACGTTTTCTTTTTTGAAATGTTAAATTCTGATTTTAAAGCCCTACCCCTGTCGGGTGGCAGGAGGTCTAATGTTGGTTGGTGCTGTGCCAAAGTTAGTGCTGTGCCAAAGTTCTGATCATTGCTCATTAGTCCACACTTGTCCACTTGTCTCTGGTCCCAGATGGTGCGTAGGAACCATCCTCACGTCTTTCCTGGATAGTACTGGATGGAGTCTCTACTGGTGGAGATATGGGTATAGATCTTTTCTTTTTACTGGTTTTCTTAGTATTTAAGAAAATTACCTCATCCAGTATTTTTTTTTTTTCTTAAAGCTTTTATTTATTTATTTGAGAGAGGGAGAGAGCATGAGCAGGGGGAGGGAAGGAGAGGCAGGGAGAGGGTGAGGGTGAGAGAGAGAATCTCAAGCAGACTCTGTGCTGAGCATGGAGCCCAACTTGGGGTGTGATCCTGTCATCCTGAGATCATGACCTGAGCCGAAACCAAGAGTCAAACACTTAATCGGTTGAGCCACCAAGGTGCCTCCAGTATTTATGTTTTTTAAACAACAAGGGGATTTACTGACTTCTCTATCTAGCTTATCCACTGTTAGTGCAAGCTTTCGGATTGGTTTGATTCAGTAGTTTACCAGTGTCATGGTGGTACAGGTTTAATTCTTCCATGTAGTGTTGACTCATGAGGTTGGTCCTGAGAGCTATTCCTTTTTGGAGGGTGGGGGGAATAGCTAAAGAGATTCCTTACTTTTTATTTACGTACCACATCTTCCAGGAGAGAGAACCATTTGGCTTAGGGTACCTTCTCAGAATTTAAAGAATTCCTCTGCCATCAAACTCTTATTAACTTGTTATTGGTCTTCATTGGATCCCACAAGTTCATTAAAATTATTTTGAAATATTTTATACATATAAAACTGTACGTAACATGTAAGATATTTGAAGAATAATATATGTAATGCAAACCTGTAGAGCCACCATCCAGCTTAAGTGCTAGAGTACTGCCAGTTCCGTTGGAGGCCACTTCTAGTCTTCGCTTGCGGTGCCTCCCACATTCACTGCCTGAGATAAGATTTCTTTGTGTTTATTAATATCTTACTTTTCTATATAAGCCCAAACAGTATGTGAGCATTGTATGATTTTGAATTTTATAGGAAAGATAACATCTATGTATTTTCTTCTACACCTTGCTTTTTCATTCCACATTATTTATGGGATTCATCTATGTCAGTGGATGTTTTCAGTGTGATACAGCATTTCATCGTGTCATTAAACCACAGTTCATTCATCTGCCTACCGTTGTTGGACCTTTAGTTGGCTCTAGTTTGAGACTATATGAATAGTGCTGCCAGACATCTCTTGTGTATCATGGTGCCTAGGTGAAAGGAGTTCCTACATGTACGTATATACTTGAGAATGACATGTACATGTATACTTGATAATGCTGAGATCATGCACTTTTTTTTTTTTTTTTTAAAGACAGGGCGTGGAGGATGGGTAGAAGCAGAGAGAGAGGGAGAGAGAGAATCTTAAACAGGTTCCATGCCCAGTGCAGAGCCCAGACCCAGAGCACAGTCTCACAACTCTGAGATCATACCCTGAGCCAAAATCAAGAGTTGGATGCTTAACTGACTGAACCACCCAGGTGCCCCGATCATGCACAGTTTTTAATATTAGTAGATGATGCAAAGTTATTTTTCAAAATAGGATGAAATTCTTTTCAATATAAACAATATAAGATACGCTGTTATTCCACATCTTTCCCAGTATCTGATTTTGTCAGGAGTTTAAATAATTGCCAGATTGGTCTGTGTAAACTGTGATTGAGTTTACTTTTTTTTGACAAATTAATTGAAAATATATTTATTTATCAATATTTTTTATTTCCTCTTTTGTGAAATATCTGTTTGTGTCTTTTACCCATTTTGCTTTTGGATTGTTTTTCTCCTCCTAGTGGACTTACAGAAGTTCTTATATATTGTGCTTACTAATCCAGTGTCGGTTATTTATGTTACAGTATCTTCTCCCAGTTTGCGATTTATATTTTCACTTTAAAAAATAATGTCTTTTAATAAGTTAAAAAAATTTAGACGATGAACTCTATTTCTCCTGATTTATAGTTTGATGCCTTATAAAAATTGTTTCCTTTGCCAACTGCATTTTATACACACACACACACACACACACACACACACACACCTTTAATTGACCTGGCATGAAAGAGAAATCCTTTTCCATTTATTTTTTGAATATGACTATTTATTGTCTCAGCACCATTTATTTTCCCAATGATCTATAATGGCATCTCTGTCACCTATCAAGTTTCCAAATATGTGTGGACTCCTTTCTGGGCTCTCCATTGTGTGCCGTTGTCTGTCTGTCTATCTTTGTGGCAGCAGCACACTGTCACTAGCTTTAAATCTGATTAAGCAGGTCGCTTCCCACTCCCCTTCCCTCTGTACCTTGTTCTTCAGTAGTGTCTCGGCCATTCTTGGCCCTTTGTTCTTTTGCAGAAACTTTATAATGGGCTTGAAAATTTCCAATATTTTTATTGAAATGTATTACAATTATAGATTTGGGGAGAACTGGTATTTTCATAATTTTATAACATTGAGTCTTTCTATAGCTTTATCTATGCACATCTTTAGTAATATAGGTCTTTCTGTCTTTAGTTGCTATTATAAATGGTATCTTTCAACATCACGTTTTCAAAATATTGCTAGCCTTTTTTTTTCCCCCCTAATGGCCCTTAGTGTTTATATAAGAAGGGCCTTTGATACCTTTTCACCACTATGTTTTGATTAGCTCAAGTCCTGAGGCAAGGGATGAGAGTTTGCCTACTTGCTTGAAAGGAGAAGGAACAAAGAACTAAAGGAAGAACAATACAATTGAAAAGTAATTTTAGTAAATTCACCTGTCACATCTACATGATCTTACTAAACCCCACCTTTCAAGGTAGGTGTTATTTCTCCTGTTTCAGTGACAAGGAAACCAAGGTTTAGGGAAGCCAAGTAACTCACGCAAAGTCCGTTAACATGTTTATGGCAAAGCCAGATTTTAAAATTAGGAGAGTTTCACTCCAAAATGGATTTATTCATCACACTGTGCTTTCCCTCAGGCAAAAAGGATGTTTAGAGTTTTCTAAGCATTGAGTACAATGACCAGAATGGATAATCCATTCTGTAGCTCAATTATGTGACCCTCCCCACCCCGACACCTCGCCCCCAACCACAAGTTAGCCGAGATTGGATAGCACTTTATTCTACTCCTTGTCCCTGTTGCTCACTGAGGAGGCCAACTGGCCCCTGGGGAAGAATTTTTGCACACACGAGGAAGCAGAGAGCAGACATTCCCCTGGACTGTATGCCAATATGCGTAGCCAGGCTGGGGAACTGAAATTGTAAAGCAGAAGTCTGTGTGGAGCCTTTTAATATTTTCTTAAACAGTCAGTGATGGAAAACTCCGATAACAACTCTAGTAAAGGCTTATGGCTGTAAAAAGTCTCGGTGGATTCGGCTGGAAAGGATTCTCTGCTGAATACGGCCTGGAATGCCGGAGCCCAGTGTTCTTCAGCAAGAAAATTACCGCAAGTCATCTCGCCATCTGGGATCCTCATGGGTAGAATCTTTTGCTGGAAGACACAGTTGTTATCAATCAACCCGCACTATCCAACAGGCCTCCGGAGCTTCAGGGGATGTTGTTACGGAAGAAATGGGAAGGAGGACTCTTTTGTGGGGAAGAAATGATTAGTGTTGTTGATGGCTTGTCAGAGGCAGCGAGGGGTGGTAATCAAGTGAGTACGGCACTTGGGAGCACCAGAGTAGCTGCTGCTGTCCGGTGCAGAAACAGGGTCCTCTGCACCCACGGCCTCAGGAGGTCTGCGTGTCAGCCCCGCCCCGACTCCCCCCCGCCCCCAATCCCTGGCTTGTTGGAGCCCGAGCATCACTGTCATTCCCCAGGCATGCTGACCTCGAGAGCCTTACCCGGGTCTCTCCAGAATCCACAGATGAAGTCTGAAGAATTGGGCAGAAAGTTGGCAAAACTAAAGTAGAGATCCTCTTCATAGATGCAGTTTCAGAAACGGGGTAGAGATAAGGGTTTTTCAACCAGAGGAGCTCTGCTTGCTTTCCTAACATGACAGCTTTTGAGAAAGTGGGTGCTCAATAAACATTTTTTCTGTCTCCCCTCCTCTCTTTCTTGCCCCCCCAGCCCTTCTCTTCTCCTTTCATCTGTCATTCTCTCTTCTGTTCCTCTCCCTGCCACCCGCCTCCACTTCTCTTCCTCTTCCTTTCTCTTGCCTCTGTCTCCTGCTCCTGCGGTTGCTCCCTCTCTTCTCTCTTGTCTCTCTCTTTCTCCATGCTTCCATATGAGTCCGTGATGCCAAAGTAGAGAGTTGGACAAAATATCAGAACTCCTGTTTGTATTTATTTCAACACTTGTACAGCTCTACCTTTTGTGTGAGTTATGTTGCTAATGGAGTAAGGAATGACTAGAAGCTACTGCTTTCAAATGTCCATTTTTATCTTAGAACTAACGGCATCCTTTCCAGTTGGAGTGCATGGATTATGTTTCTTCTGTGGTCCTTGCAGCGTTTATTATTTTTGGTGAACGAATACCTAGTCTGCTGTTCGGGGAGCAGTTTGGGTCAGGAGCGAGGACTATGATGTCGTGTTGGCATTTCCCTTGCTGCCGCCACCAGAGACAGAAGATTGGGTTGGGTGCAGTGTGGGCATGTCGGTACTGGTTCTATGTACTATCACCAAACATTCTTGTAAGAATTAAGTGAAATAAAATACTAGGCATGGAATTGAGAAAGATATAACTGCTAGCTGTTACCATCATTGTTAATATTATGCGCACAGTGTGGTACAAAGATTTGGGTTCAGATCGACCTCTGTTCAAATCCCCGCTCAGTCCCTTGCAGATTTGGCTAAGTCTGTTCTATTTGAGCTTCTGTTTTCTTTTCTTTACAATGTGATCAATGATACCCCTTCGGTCAAAGAGATGAAATTACCTAACAAAGAGTAGATACTCACTGATTATTGCCTTCCTTCTCCCCACCCCTGTCTATTCCTTGGGCCCAGTAGTATGTACATATATATGTATCTGTCTATGTATGTATGTATCTACGGATCGAATACTTTAATGTTTACTTCGTGCCATGCACTGTTCTAAGGTTATTATAAACTTGACTCGTTAATATCCTAGTAACCCTTGGAGTACTTACCATTATTACAGACTTTACAGATAAGGAAGCTAAAGCACAGAGAGGTTTAATAACTTGCCCAAAGCCACTAGCTGGTATTTCTGAGAAGATACTTGAGTGCAGGTTTTTTATTCTTTTAATTGAACATATCATTACTCTGAGATGTTGCCTGGAAATCAACATAGATTTTTCTCTTGAGTCTGCAAATTTTCTTCGAGGCCTTAGGAAAAAAACAAAAACAACAACATGAACGAAGAGCACACTTAATTATGGGTTTATTTTCTGCGTTAATGTAGTAAAGGGGTGAGTGGATTTCGCAAAGCGTTGTCCTTGTCCGATTGCAGTGCCGGCCGTGGCCGCAGCCCCGAGGCCCGCCAGACAGAGCCCCCAGGAGAGCCCGCGCCAGCTGCTCAAGCCCTGAGCCCATGCCTCCTCTGCACAGAGCGCGCTCAGTGTTCAGAGGCGCACAGATGGGAATTCAAGTGGGGCCAAGACCATTGGGAAAAGTGTTGGAAAGGGAAGCCTGGCCAACAGACAGCGCCCTTCTGTTTAGCCGCAACTCTGGAGCCGGGGCCAGAGAGTAATGACTACAAACTGGATGTGGTTTGGGTTGATTCAGCATCTTGTTCTCATTTTTAAATGTTTGGCTCTGGGGAAGACCCCAAACCTCACTTTGCTACACAGTGGGATGGCCTGTCTAGGAGTTTTCAAGAAAGTATTCGTTCACATGGCCTAGATTTCTTATTAGTTAAGATCACTCACACATTTTTAGGCACAACTGACAGTGAAGGAAGGGAAGAAGGGACCAGAGATTGAGGACATACCAGGTGCCAGGAGCCGTGCTGGGTGCTTCTGCCTGGGTTAGTTCCTCTGATATCGGCAGAGAGGCAGAAATGCCTTCACAGGGGCCCCTGGTGGCTCAGTCGATTGAGCGTTTGCCTCTGGCTCAGGTCCTGCTCTCAGGGTCATGGGATCGAGCCCTATATCAGGCTCCTTGCTCAGCGAGGAGTTTGCTTGTCTCTCTCTCTCTATTGCTCCCTTTGGTTGTGCTCTCTAGTTCGTGCTCTCTCTCAAATAAAAGAATAAAAAATTAAAAAAAAAGATACCCTCTTATCAAAAAGAAAAAAAAAAGAGAAATGCTTTCAAACAGTAATGGAAAAGGTAGGAAAAGGTTAATGTAGAAGGTAGGATGCATGGAGACTGGAAATGGGAAAGGTAGGACATCTCTAAGTCTTTTTGATTCCAGAATCCATTCCCTCTAGTCACCTGAAGTGATTAGCGACAATATATAATCACCTTGTGTGAGGAGACAAAAATGATGTTATATGTGTTTCTCATCTTTTCTCTCCTTCTGCTGAAGGAGTCTTGGCTTCATTTATTTTATTATTTAAAAGATTTTATTTATTTATTTGACAGAGAGAGAGAGAGAGCGCGCGAGAGCGAGAGTGAGAGCAGGAACACAAGCCCAGGGGAGTGGGAGAAGGAGAAGCAGGCTTCCCATGGAGCAGGGAGCCTGATGCGGGGCTCGATCCCAGGACCCTGGGATCAGGGCCGGAGCCAAAGGCAGATGCTTAATGACTGAGCCACCCAGGTGCCCCCTTGGCTTCATTTATTCAATTCCTTTCCTTCTTTTGTCGTGCCCTGAGAGACTGGTTATATAAGCTTTTGTGACAGATTTCAGGAGGGAAAGGAGAAGGGGGCAAGAGGCTTATGGACACATAAATATGTTCCTATGTGTAAGTGCATTTATTATATATATATATATATATATATATATATATATATATATATATAAAACTTCATAGGTGATAAATACACGGACATTGTAAAATGAGGTTTTACCATACTTAAGCTTCTGTTAGCTGTTTTAAACCCTTTAAGTTTATCATGAGCATTTTTCCTTGTCAAAATGTTTAAAACTGCAATATCATTTTTAATATTGGCTAAAAATCTATAAAGCATATGCCAATGCTTGATTTTTAGATATTTAGCTCATTTCCAGTTTTTAACATTATGCTGCAATGATACCTGGAAAAAATATTTTTAAATGGCACAAATTTCTATTTCTCAGGGGAAAGCTTTGTTGTGATTTTTCTTAAGTCAGAGGAATTCTCTATGTTTTCGAACTAATTTTTTTAAAGCATTGGAATCACTCTTGGCATAGTAGCTTATGGAGAACACACTGTGAAACCCACAAAAGTGGCTCTTCTGTGGGTTTGCCTCTTGCCCCACCGTGACCCTTGACCTACCATAGTACCCCAGAGCACCCAGGACATGCCAGCTAGGTACTAGCTTTGTTTTGTGTGTGTGTGTGTTTAAGGTTTGTTTCTTGATTTGAGAGACAGAGTACATGCATGCATGCATGCATGCATGCGTGAGGATGGGGGAGGGGCAGAAAGAGAGGGAGAGAGCAACTCAAGCTGAGCACGGAATCCTATGTGGGGCTGGATCTCCTGACCCTGATATCAGACCTGAGCCAAAACCAAGACTGTGGTTTGGCTAACTGACTGTGCCACCCAAGTTCCCCTCCCTGGTTTTTTCCTATGACATAATTATTTCCTGATATTATAGTACTGAAAATCTGTTTTTCTCCTTTAAAAGAAGAAACATCATTTTCTCTTTCTAACTGTCTTTGAATTTTGATGTGCTTATTACATTGCCAGCCGAATGAATAATAAATTTTATTTTAGTTTTTTAAATCTATTTATGTGTAATAGAGCCTTTATACTTAAAATCAAACACATTCAGGCAGTCTGGGGTAGACTCACTGAAGTGTTACATACGTAGGCCTGTGGAGTGACATGAGGTCCATTCAGTGTCCATTGTCCCGTTAACGTAGGGGAAGGCACAAGGGACTGGGACCTACCATATCTCCTGAAATAAAACAGAAAAAGAAAATCTGGCCTGATCAGTACTACTGTGCTTCTCCGTGTCTTGCCCCTTTTGCTGTTCTGCCAGAAGCTGAACCTGGCATATCTTGCCATCACTTTCAACAGTCAGATTCTTTTCCTGTGCAGCGAAGCTCTGGTTTTCCTATGATTTCTGAGTTTCCTCCAGGATGCTGAGGTGGGGAGGAGTCAGGAAATAGAAATGCAGGCATCCACCTTTGTGTTTTTACTGCCATTCTTGTGTTTGTGCCCTCCAGGGTCAACCTCTCTGATTGTGCTCATAGCTGCTAATAAAGAAATAGGTGGCATTTTTTCTTCAGATGTTGGGATTCAAATTGTCTGTAAATTTCACATGTTGGGCCTAACTTATAGATAGACTTCATGTGACCATGCAAAAGAGAACCTTCATGAATATGTTATTAGGAACCTGATCCCTTTGTCATTCATCTTTTCTATGTCCTTGCTTGTTGGAAGACGAGAATTTTGTGATTGGTTCAAACCAATGGAAATGCCAGAGAACTGAGTTAGATATGCAGAGGATATTGAAAGGACAGAAATTTATGCTTTCAAGGATTACCATTATTAGATTTATAATTTTAATTTTTTCCTCTAATCTTAGATAAGGTGAATTCTTGTCAGGTTTCTGAGACCAGAAGATAAATGCGTAAAGGTAACACAAAGGATCAGAGAGTGAAATCTATTAGCAAATAAAAAAACAAATAGGAAGAGGACATCATTGTAAACAAAAACATGACAAAAAGAAAAGGTTTGGGGCCAAAAATGGTCAAATGGTTCTTCTAAAAGGGAGAAATATTTTTAAAAAGCACATTGAACCACTTTCTATTATACTGGGGCCAAAAGATATAGAAAAGTATGATTGAAACAGGTGGGATTTAGTTGTTTTTCAAAACCTTAACAAGCAAAAAAGGGCATTTTTTTTTTGTCCAATTAGTAGCATTAAGATAAATTTAATGTGCTGGCTTCCTGGGATTTGTGCCTTCAATTTATAAGCTTTGCTGATAAAGAAGAAAATCAATTTCATTTTATTCTGTTTCCCAGGGAGATAGCAAAAAGCTTAGGGATTTTGCAAGGGGACTTTTTAATTAGGACTATTATAGAAACAAGTTGAAGAACCAAATATCAAACCTGTAAACTATGTCTGGGGGATAGAGTGTGGATGATGGTTAGCTTTGGAGGCAAATGATTATTAAAGTTTCTCAGGTAAGGTTTCTCAGTCTTCATAGGTCAAGGTGATCAAATCCATTTGCTTCTGACCCTTATCATGTGTCATTGTTTTGTTCGTCCTCCAAGCAGATAATCCGGGTAGGAGATGCCAGTGCATGCAGAGAGATGACAGTGGGTGTGAGTCGTGTCACAGCAGGGCGCTGTTACAGGGGATCTGGATGGCTGCACATCCTGCTGCCTCCACCCAGCCCGCACTCCTGCTAAGAGAGGCAAGAAACAAGGCAAAGAAAGGAGCATCTGAGTCCTGCCCCAGGCTTTAACGGCATCCCCACGGCAGGTCTAGAGGACCAGACGTGGCTGCATGGGGAGCTCCTGGAGCCTCACCTAGAGCTAAGGTGGGCAGGAGCACGCACTTGGTTTATTTCTATCTTTCTTTTGGTCTTAATTTTCCGGTACAAGGACAAGACCAGGGCTATTCCCCTAACCTATGAGAAGTAAAAGATTGTACAGGAACAAGATAGCCCCAAAGCTTAGAGCAGAACGAGAATATGTGATCTAGCTTATACTTTTCTAGGTTGGGAAGGCAGACCAGTCCCCTAGCTGGAAGAGTGTGTATGTGTGTGTGCGCGCATGTGTGCACGTGTGCACGCATGCCCGCGTGTAGGGAGAGGGAGACACTAACAGCAGGGCACAGTGCCTGAGGCCCACAATCATTGTAGGGGTCCACAAAAATGTCTTAAGTTATTTTTTGAATCAGGAGAAAAACTGAGTATAATAATAATGAATATCCAGTAGTGGGCCCATCTTGGATTATATTTGCCTCTTTACTAATGTAGCCATAAAATATGTTTTTATATTTATGTATCAGATGAAGGGAGGAGCCCATGAAGGCTAAAGTGCAGAAGCCTCATGAAAGTTATAAAGCAGTCCTGACTGAGCAACCATGAGAGAGGCAGACAGGCTTGCCGAGACTCACCAACGCAGACAGAGTCGGAGCAGAGAGAGAAAGACAGAAAGACACATGTAGAGTGAAGCAGAAAGACAAAGAGAGGGGGGTGAAGAAGGATACCTATCCAGAGGGAGAGAGAGATAGACAGACAGAAACACACACACACACACACACACACACACACACCCTGATAGATACGGAAAGGCAAGGAGAATGAGATTGGTAGAGTGCCAAGATAGACATACTGAACTAGACAGACAGACAGACACAGACAAAGATGTATAGGAAACACTGGTAGAAGGGGGCAGTCAGCACCTTAGTCTGATTTTTTTCAGCCACTCAGGAGCAAATGTGTCTGGAGAGTTACAGGCCTCTTAACCACTCCCTTTGCACCCAGACAAGGAGAATCAAGGGAGAGAGAGGAGACGCCCAGCCCATTTCCTTTTTACCCCATGCTCCTGGGTACATGAGAGTCTTGGAAAGAGGTTTGTATCAGTCCGTGGTCTTGACCTTGAGCCTACACATTCCTCTTTGCAGGTAAATTGAAATACAGTGGTCTTTTCCTTCCCCCAGAAAGTGCCTAGGTCCAAATTACAAAGCCACAGACCTCATGGCCATGCTTCATCCAAAGCAGATGGGAATTGCAAAATCAAGATTGGATTGGGGCAAGAAGTGTTCCAGCCTGAGCCTTAGGCCTTGGTTAGGAATGTGTGTAGAGGTTGGGGGCAGGGTGGCATTATTTTGGTCACTCTGAAAGCAGAAATTGGACAAGCTGGAACAATTGGAACATGAAGACCTTGCCACCTAATTGAAAGTCACACAGTTTCTTTTCACTTGTATCGTCTCTGCGGAAATAGGATTAGAGATCATTTATAAGAGATCCGGTAAGATATATACCATTTAAAATGCCTTACCAGAAAGAAAGCCCAGTGAAATGAATTAATTTACACTAAAAAAGTGTATATACTTCAATCTGTTCTGAATTCTGGTTTTCTAATCTCACCAGAGATGGTTGTAGGAAGAAATCAGTAAGAAAAAAAGGGGAGAGGGAGAGGGAGAGGGAAATTATTATACCAGAAAGGAGTTCAGCCTTTCCCATATTTCAGGGCAAGAAGGGGACAGTAGGCAGTGGGTACTTTGTAAGACAGTGCCAGCCTTGAGGAGAAAATGCTCACATGTCCTTGGTTGTGGAAAGTGTTTTTAGGTGAAGTAATTTCTTATTTTGCACAAATGATCCCAGCATGTCTCTGTTTGTAAGTTCTGTCATAGCCTCTGTCCAACATCATTATAGAGATCCTTTTCTCAGTTAAGAGAATAAGGGCAGTTGAGGTTATTTATAAGTTTGTTTTTTGTCAGTTGTGGGTTATTTTTCTGCCATTCGTTGACAGTATCAGGGTGTGGGATGATGCATAAATCCCATAAAAAATGGGAGTTATGTGGTCACATTAAGCTGAAGCCTCC
>CM052798.1:56503512-56692164 GCA_028533885.1 Nasua narica
TATGACTGTCGTGTGAGAAATGTACACAATGATGCCCAGAGAGTTGAAGCATTATTAAAAGTTATCCATTGGGTGAGTTTGTTCTTCTGCATTATACAGATATAAACAGCCTCTGCTAGTTTCTTTTCTGATTATATGCACCTTTTATAATATAATAAAAAAGTGATTGCACTTTTGCAAACAGTAGCATAGCTCACAACCCTCTTCTAAGTGGGCCACATTTAATTGTTACCACAGCCTTTTAGTAGGAATGCTGTTATTTGTCGACCCCATTTTATACATGAAGAAACCGAAAGCACAGAGTTGTTGAGTAATTTATCCGAGGCCACACAGCTCATGAGCCGCAGAGCTGAGATCAGCAACTGGCCTGCCTTGGGAGCTGCCCTCTTACTGGCTTCCTCTACTGCCCTCCTCAGAAGTAGCACAGGAAATGACATCTCCAGCTCTCCGTTGGGAGAATATTGACTCATCATTCGACCGATGGGGCAAGCTCTTCTGCTCACCAGAATTTTTAGCTGCCACCTTTTTAGCCTGGGGGGCCTACGCTATGACCATTACCTAAAAGCTCGACATAAAATTATTGTGGAAGCTCAGAGCTGAAATGTGGATTATTTGCACCAACTTTGTATCCAATAATAATGTTTTTTAAAGTCCAGCGGTCCAAGTTTGCTTTCAGAGTGACCAAAACAATTCCTCCCTGCCACAGGCCTTTATATAGATGTTTGAATAGGCACGTTCTCACCAGCAAACAACATCAGACCCGAGTCGCCCATACATGCCAACCCATCAGCAGCCCACTATTTGCTGGGCCCTGGAGAAAGTACCTAGAAGTCCTACCCAGTCCTTCTCACCAAGGAATCAAGGTCTTTCAGAGAGAGTGGCACACTGAAATTTCAAGTTCGCCCTTACCACCAAGAGCCTCAGCTGAGCGGTGCACTCAGTGTATCCTAGGAAGCTCGGGTGAGGGAGAAATCCTATTTGCCTGGGTGGTTGGAGGTCTCCAAGGAAGGGGCAGTGGGGGGCGGGGCTTGTCTGAGCATGGAGGGTGCAGATTGGATTTGAGGTAGACCCTCAAAAATGGGTTGGACGTGGATGACTGGAGAGAAGAACATTCCTTGTGCAGAGGTGTGTTAAGTCTCTGGCAATGGCCAGAGCCGAGGAGAAGAGCACTGGTTTTGGAGTCCTGGGCGATGAGGTTACAATGATACTGACCCAGCTTCCCTACAGGGAGCAGGAAAACAAACATGTACTTTGCTCATTAGTGTATGAAAGTATGGAGCTCAAAAGTCTGATTTTTTTGTGCGGCCCATGGAATCCATCTTCACCCCCCAGAGTTATGGCTTGTGCTATTGTATGTTCTCATCTTGTCCAAGAAGCTGTGTTTTTAAATGCCATGAACTCGGATAAAAACAGGTTTGTTTTTTTTCTCCCACTTGTGTTCTTGAAACCTGTGTTTACAGGACCTTATGTTACTTACACTCTGGGTGTTACCTTTAATCTCAGCCTCTGTTTGCTACAAATACAGGGAAAGGTGACAGTTTCATTCAGGATAAACTCTACTGATCTCTGTGAGGCAAAATATTTTTCTCGAGCATTTTGGGGCACATTTTCTCTAAGAGGCAGCATGGGCGTAGATGGATCTGATGGTCTGGGTTGGGATCCCGGCTCTGACACTTACTTCTGTGGAACCTCAGAGACATGCTTAACCTCTCTCTGCCTCAGATTTTTCATTCAGTTCAGGGATGATACTTTAACAGTACCTGGGACACAGTAAAGAATTGTTAGTTTCAATCACCATGAAGAGGGCGAAAATTCATTCAAATAATGGCGCAGTTAGGAAAAACACTGCCCTTTTGAGAGTGTGTGTATGTGCCAAGGAAGTATTCAGGAAATGCTGACTTATATCAACTCTACTAAATTAGGTGTAATGAAGCACTGATAGAAAGAATCCAAAAGGAGGGCTAGAAATACTTTGATGCCTAATAATCAACAGAGCATTCAATCAGCAGGCATTTACCACGGCCCGTTGGAGGCCCAGTCTTAGGTCACTTTTTGGTCATGTGCAGAGTGAGGTAACCAAAGGAAAGAAGCTCTCCTTCTAGCTGGGTCTTTTCTTGAAGCTCGTGGTGGTAGGAGCACAGAGCTGAGGAGGGACTGAGCTGTTTTGTCCACTTTGTGAGGGGCCAATGGTCTGAGTGTGTGTGGCTTGGCCCGGACAGAGTAAACGGTAAGAGCTCACATCTGCCAGGTTTTGTTTTTTTTTCACACACATTATCTCACAAGCACTGTTTTCCTTTAAAAATAATTTTAAATTACACATTTAAGAAAGAAATATATTCTTTTAAAGAAAATGGACATATTATAGATAAGCATAAAAATTCCTTCTGGGTCTCATTCCCTGCTCTCCTTCACAGGGTTAATTAACCACCATTAACTGTGTGTTTTATGTAACACTTTTTTTCTCTTCACTTACACACAGATAAACCCATTTTTAGAAGTACATAATATTTTGTATTTTTTACATTAATGATAATATACTATATGTATTACCAGCCTTTTTTGTTTTGTTTTGTTTTTGGTAACTCACAACATGTCTTGGAGATCATTTCCTAATAAAGCATGCTGATCTCATTCTGTTAAACTACTGCATGCCCACGGGAGGAATTATTACCATTATATACGTACCCATTTCTCCTTCTGGTAGATATTTTGGGATGGATTTCTACAGCTGCTCTTTGGAGCAGATACTATTTTACAGCCAAGGAAACTGAGGCCCAGAGAGGTGACACAGTCAGTAGCAGATCTAGGACCATAACCCAGGTCTTTTTTTTTTTTTTCCTTTTAAGGTTTTATTTATTTATTTGTCAGAGAGAGAGAGAGAGAGAACACGCATACAAGCAGGGGGAGCAGCAGAGGGAAAGGGAAAAGCAGGCTCCCCACTGAGCAAGGAGCCCCATGGGGTACTCGATCCCAGGCGAAGGCAGATGCTTGACTGACTGAGCCACCCAGGTGTTCCTAGGACTTTTTGTTCCAAATTCAAGTGTGATAAGTGTTCTTCCCCTCCTATCCTGCAGCTCCCTCCCCTTCCCCTAGACTGGAACATGTGCATTGGACGACCTGTTTGCTTATGGTAGCATTTGAGGGGCTGCCTCAAACGTTGCTGCTTCTTTACTCACTTGCACTGATAGATCAACTACGTCATGTTTCTTGCAGGAAGGGCACTTTCTGGAAGTGGATGGCTATGTGGGATTAAAATGGGGGTGAAGGAGATTGCATAGAATGGCCCGCCCGACCTGTTTACTAAGTTGCTGTGCCAAAGCAGGCACAGATTTATTCGTCCATGACTGAAATTTGAAAGCTCCGACTGAGAAATGTCAGGATGAAGTAACACTTAAATTATGAAGGAAGAAGGTACTAAAGAGGGCAGGGAATGATAACCTATGGAGACTGGCTTGTTTTGAGCAGGCAAGGAAAACATGGATATTCTAATTGGCCATCGTACCCTAAAATAAGAAAGGTTCCCGGGACCTACAAAAACCTTAAATTTCAGAGAACCCTGAGCTGCTTTCTGGTGAGGCTTCCTCAGTATTTCACAATGGCATATTGAAAGGATTTTTTAATTAAAACCCCCAGTATGTTGTTGGGGCTGCAGATCAGCACGGTGGGACCCACCCTTTCTTCCCCAGCCAGTCAAGGCTCTGATGCTAGGGGCCAGACTGCCCACATCCCTCAGCTGCCTCAGAGTAGGGGGCGCTCAGGCGGCCATGCCGGATGGGATTCCAGCCAGAGGAGATGCTGGCAGAGAGCAGGGAGCCAGAAAGTTCGTCATGGCCTTGCTGCCCCAATCCATCCAGATACTCCCCTGGACCCAATTAGCAGATTGGAAATAGCATCCAAGTGTGTTGGAACCACTAAGTTAGAGAAGAATAACACACATGAAAGAATCAAGTGGGAAAAGAGCATTTTTGGATCCTGAAGGAGCAAGTTGCTTGTCAGAGATGTAACGAACCGAAACGAAATAAGTTGCTGCTCTTAAGCCTTTTTCTAACACTGCTGGGGTTCATTAGCTTGGGGAAAAGCACTGAAATTGCAAAAGAACAACAACAACACAACAACAACAACAACAAAAATAGAAAAGAAATGCTTATTGTTCCCAGGTACAATTTCTTATTTAATATAACTTAAAAAGGGAGATTTAATAGAAAAGGGAGGGTATCATTAATTTTAGCGTCTGCAAGAAATGAAAATGAAAAATGATCTGCTGATTAGTGATATGCAATTTGTTCCTTGAACGTCTTCAATAATGTGTGAATGTCACATTATATAACACTTATAATGATTAAACCAGAAGATGAAATAAGATAGGATAGATCTTGTGTTCTTCCCTTGACTAGTGGACAACTTATCTCATTAATCTCTCTAGGCTTGCAGCCTTCAATTGAATAAGCGGTGTTATTGGGGGAGATTTATAGCCACAAGACTTAGCAGCCTCACTGAGGAAATCTTACAGTACTATTTTGAGAAGCCCCTGAGATAATTCTTGGGATTTGTATTCATTGTAGCCTGTCATAAAACATTGCCGGAACCAGTAATGAGTAGTGAACCTTCTCGGGAACTTAATATTCTGACAGCAACATTGAAAATGGGCAGTTGTTGGTGCCTCATCTCATGGGAAGTTAAAGTCTTCTTGATCCCAATTTAGAATAATTTTGTTAGAAATGTTGACTTCAGTGTAGTCGGAGATTATGTACTGAGAGACCTAGGTCCCGAGGAAGGCTCATGAAAAATTAGTGAGCTTTTGGACACTACAGAGGCAGTTCTGAAGCGACCTTTATGAAGTATTTGACAAAAGAATGAATGAATTGGTAACCATGAGTCCTCCTCTTTTCATTTAAATACTCTCTATGACTGGAATCCTGACACTTGGTGGATGAATACCATTAAGATGAGTTCATATAAGGCAGTTTTTGAAGGAAATGCCCTGCCACCCCTTGGACCAGTAGCTTGGAATTCAAGTTGGAAAAAAAGTGTTGTTCTCTACATGGCTTTATTGAGTAACTGACAAGTTAAAGTATATACACTTAAACTGTACAGTGTGATGATTTAATACGTGTATACATTATGAGACGATTACGACAATCAGGTTCATTAACACATCCACCACCTTATGTGGTTACTACTGTGTGTGTGTGTGTGTGTGTGTGTGTGTGTGTGTCTAGAGAATGTTTAAGATTTATTCTCTTAGCAAATTTCAAGCATAAAATGCAGTATTATTAAATAGTCACTATGCTGTATGTTAGATCCCTAGAACTTACTCATCCTGTAGCTGATGGCTTATACCCTTTAACCAGCATCTCCCCATTTCACCCACCTGTAGCCTGTGATAACCACCATTCTACTCTCTGTTTTTGAGTTTGACTTCATTCTTCTTTTTTAGGGTCCACATAAA
Organism: Nasua narica; assembly: GCA_028533885.1. Taxonomy (NCBI): domain Eukaryota; kingdom Metazoa; phylum Chordata; class Mammalia; order Carnivora; family Procyonidae; genus Nasua; species Nasua narica. The sequence goes on from CM052798.1 coordinate 56,508,962, forward strand.
AATGAAATCATACAGTATTTGTCTTTCTCTGTATGGCTTATTTTATTTAGCATAATGTTCTTTAGGTTCATCTGTGTTGTTGCAAATGGCCAGGATTTCCTTCTTTCTCATGGGTGAATAATATTCCAGTGTGTGTGTGTGTGTGTGTGTGTGTGTACGCGCGCGCACGCGTGCACGCACACACACATACACATACACACATACCCCATCTCTTTTATCCATTCATCCACTGATGGACACTTGAGAAAAAGAGGTTTAACTTGATAAATCAGCCAGGACAAGGTGCCCCTTTAAAAATTATCAGTAAGCCCTTGCATGCCTTCTTCCTTTAAAGCTTTTGTGTGTGTGTGTGTGTGTGTGTGTGTAAGATTTTATTTATTTATTTATCAGAGAGAGAGAGTGCGCAAGCAGGGGGAGCAGCAGGCAGAGCAGGCAGAGGGAGAAGCAAGCTCCCCGCTGAGCAAGGAGCCTGATGCAGGACTCAATCCCAGAACCCTGGGATCATGACCAAAGCTGAAATCATCGGCTTAACCAGCTAAACCACCCAGGTGTCCCGCATGCTTTCTTCCTATGGAATGTTCACTTCCTCTCAAAGCAGTCTATTACTGGACTCTGAGCCCCTTGAACCTGAAGCTGTGCCTTTTTTGAGTTCTGCATCTTGATTATGCCTGTGACATAATAAATACCCTTGAAAAACCTTTTTATATATGAAACGAAAGTTATTATTTATGTAAAGTCAAGATTTACCTTTCCGAGCTTCTATTTGGCAGACTCAGTTCTGTCTTTTGCCCAAAAAACAACGTACCAACTTTTTCTAACATGTATTTTGATTCTCATTCACTTTTTCGGTTTTCTCTGCTCCAGATTAATCCCTAGTTCCCCAATAAGTTATTTTCTTTAGCAACTCTGCCCGTCATTTTGAACTTCCTGGTCAACAAAAACTTTAGATCCTTTTGCCTTTAAGTATTATCAAGGAAATGTTCCCACCCATCTTTTATTGGAGCAAAGGCTTTTTTTTTTTCTAACTGAATTTATAACTGATGTCATTTATCATTGTAAAATTTAATCATACCAGTTTTACCCATTTTTCTGCCTTCTTGAGAGTTTTTCATTGCTGATTTTTTTTTAATAGTGTTGTTGCCACAATGTTAAATCTTTGCAGAGGTGACCAACAAAGTTGGTAACAGAAAACTGTGGATGCTTTGGTACAGGCCACTAGGGTCCTCTTTTCCCCCTGGGGTGACAGTGAGCTATCATTTAGCCCTCTTGTGTGATTATTAGTTCTACACAAATTTCCACCTGGTGCTGAAAGTGACTTTAGAAAATGTTAAATAGATTTAAATTCATGCTTGCTACTGACTCCACATATAAGGAAACCAAATCAATCCAAAAGAGCCCAGAGCTACACAGCTGGTTCGTAGAAACACCCAGACTAGAACCAAGGCCAAATGACACTGAAGGGAGTTGTCCTTTTTCCTTTATGACAACTTTTTTTTAAGCATACAAATTTTTTTAGAGCAGTTTGAAGTTCATAGCAAAATTGGGCTGAAGGTACAGAGATGTTCCGTACCCTTTGGCCTCACACGTGCACAAGACATCTCTCACCCAAATGGTACATTTGTTACAAAGGATGAGCCTACATTGACACATCATTATCACGGCGAGTCCAAGGTTTACATTAGGCTTCACTTGACGTTGTACATTCTGTGGGTTTGGACATTTTAATGACACGTATCCACCATTACAGTAACATATGGAGTAATTTCACTGCCCTAAAAGTCCTCTGTTCTTCACCTGTTCATCCCCTTCTTCCCCTAGCTTCTGGCAACTGCTGAATTTTTTATTGTTCAGTTTTTCCTTTTTCAGAACGTCATAGAGTTGGAATCATATAATAAGTAGCCTTTTCAGATTTACACCTTCTTTCACTTAGTAATATGTGTTTAAGTTTCCTCCATGTCTTCTTAAGGCTTGATAGCTCATTTCCGTTCAGTGTTGAATATTCCATTGTCTGGATGGACCACAGTTCTTTTATCCCCCACCTATTGAAGGGCATCTTGGTTGCTTACAAGTTTTGGCAATTCCGAATAAAATCGCTATAAATATCTGTGTGCAGGTTTTGAGTGGATGTAAGTTCCCAAATCCTTAGGGTAAATACCAAGGAGTGTGACTGCTAGATCATGTGATAAGAGTATGTTTCATTTTATAAGAAACCCCTAAGCTGTCTTCCACAGCTGCCACTCTTCATCTCATTCTCAAGTTCTGTACAGAAACATTAAATGTCTTATTGAAATCCCAACATATTCTGGAAGGTTTCCGAGTCTTTTTTTTTTTTTAATTAACTTTTTTATTTAAGCAGTGTTGACATACAATGGTACATTAGTTTCAGGTGTACAATGAACATACTGATCAGGTTTCTTCGGCTTTATATGAAGGTCAGATCATATACTGATGTTAATTTGAAGATAAAGCAAAATGATGGTCTTTCCTCTTTCTTCTAAGACCGTCAGTAAAACTCTTCTTATTTCTATATATAAAACTTTAAAACATGTGATGGTAGCAATGCCTAAGAACTGGTCCATTACAGAGAGAAGTAAGCCTGTGATTGTGTAGGTAGGCAGATGTTCCATAATAGGGTTTATACCATAATTAAAGAGTCAGAGAAACAGAATGATTTCCTGGTCAGTGAAAACTTTCCACATAAAGGCAAACTGGTTATTTACACACATCCATCGGGGGACCGTGGAGCCTTGCTTTGTGCTCACTAAGGGAGCTCCATTTTTGACGAGGGATTATACCTTTGTTCAATGGAAAGAAAATAGCTCTTTGTACCTTGCTGGCCAAATTGCTAACTATTCTTCAACCACAAGTCTCATTGTTCCCATTATTCAGTATTTAAAATACACATAATGTAATGTAATGTCTTTAGTACTGTTAGTATTTTCAAAGAGTTTTTTTTCTTAAATCTCTTAAACCCAGAACCAAAGAATACTTTCCTCTTACGTGTATTTTATTATTGGTTAGAAGAGAACCAATCTATACACTTTGAGTCAAAAAAAACTGAGTAAAAATTTTCCTTAAAATCTCCTTAGAACTTACCTTTCATAGGAGACCGTGTTCTAAAAAACCGTCTTTAAAATCTGTTGTTTCATCAGAATCGTTTGTGTAAACCTCAGTATTGTCTAACTCTGGCCCAACAGAGGACTATCATATTGCACTTCTAATCAAAAAATAAATTGAACATAGTGGTAGGCTTACAGAAAGAGAGGGAATTAGATTTGATTAGATTAGCTCTAACCTGCCCGGAATAAAACTGGCTGTGTTTCTTGTTATTTGTCAGTGTTTATTGCCGGGTTCATCTACAATGCTTTCACTATTATTTCCAGGCGGTAAAAGGCAGTCAAGCAGAAAAGATACTCATAAATGTCAGAAAAGAGTAAGTTTTTTTTTTTTTTTTCATCTCAAGGGCTTTGAAGGTCAAGTTCAACCCACTTAGGGGAAGCAGAGTGCTGGGTCTGTGGTAGCGTGTTTGTTGGTGTATTTAGGCATATAATTTATGGGAACTTCATGTACTTGCCTATTACTCTAAGCAAGTGAAATATCCTGGGAAGATTCCATTTACTTCATAGATTTTGTTCACCTGTTAGAAGGTAAAATAAGTCAAATTTTCAAAATTTGAGATGAGGAAGGGAAGACGTTCAACTTGTCAAAACCTGATCAGGTTATGGAGCACTGTAATTCTTTCCTTGCTCCTCCTATTATAAATCTGTTCTACTTGGCAGCCTCCCCACACTGTACTGTGAGGAGGAAGAGCTCTGTTAAGAATTTTGAAAACCAATGTGAGATTTTTCCTCCAGAAGCTTTTATTGAGACGTTTTCTTTTTCTTTATGAGACCTTTTTTTCTCCCCCAGCAGAGAGCCTTAACAATTATAGTTTAAAGCTATTGAAAATAGATATGTTTTTTGATATCAAAGAGCTTCTGGAGCTTCTTGAAGATTTTCAAACTAAAGAAGCTTAAAGGTGGTATTTCAAGGTGCTACCAGCACGGGCCTATGTAGTTAGAAACTCGCAGAATGTTCTACCAAGTGTATTATTCTTTGGGGATGTTGGACTAAAGTACTATTGCATTTGGTGAAAGGTAAGGTGTTTTGAGTCTGTGGGTGTGTGCCTATGTGTGTTTTCCTGCCTCTACTACACTGAATCTCAGTGGTTACAAGTGTTGCTCTCAAGAGGTTGGATGAACAGACGGAGGATAGGGAGCAGAGGTGGAATAGACATTTAGGAGCCCTCACTACGTGTCAGATACACAACATACATTTCTTTTTTCAGTGCTCACTGTTAGCATGCGAAACAGGCTAGGTTACTATTTTCCGTGTCGGAGGGTCAGGGAGGTAAAGTTCACTTGTCTAGGAGCCAACCCAGGTTTCTTTAATGTCTGTAGTTAGCACACTAGGGTAGCCTCCAGAGAGATGGAATTAGAGGACAGAGAATAAAACCTGGACACCAGAGCTAATTTCTTGGGGAAAATTATGCACATGTGTTAGGCAGGGAGGGAGAAAATACACGTTCATGCAACAAAATGCTTTGAAAATTGTAATATCACTAGATGGTTAAAGTTCAGTGGTTGTCTTTTCTTTCCAAAGAGATGTTTTTTTGGTCACCCCACATCGGCCCTGGCTTGGTCCTCTTTTCCTGGACTGCTTTTCATTTGTTATCCTTTTTTTCCTGTCCTGCTAGAAAATTTCAGAATTTTCCATCTGAAAATTTCTATTGCTTGGGGCACCTAGCTGGCTCAATTGGTTAAGTATCCGACTCTTGATTTCAGCTGAGGTCATGATCTCAGTGTCATGGGATTGAGTCCCAGGTTGGGCTCTATGCTTATCAGGGATTTTGCTGGAGATTCTCTGTCCCCTCTCCCTCTCCCTCTCCACTCCCTCAGATAAATAAATAAATCTTTTTAAAAATTCCTGTTGCTTTTTATATAGAAAATTCATTCTTCTCTTTGCTTTTACCCTCTATTTCCAGACCATGCCTTATCTTAGAAACCTTTGTCCATGATGGTACTTTGCTAAGCAGTGAACCCTGAATGTGTATGCAACAAATGTTCATTGAGCACCACCTGTATACCAAATATTATACTAGGATGATGTATTGGCAACAAAAACAGACACAGTTCTTGCCCTTGTACAATTTCAACAATTTAATGAGAAAGACATCAAGTTATTTTATTATAATGAATATATACAAGTTTTCTCCTTCATGTTTTCTGCCACCATCAAGTTTCTTATTTTAGGAGAATAGACTGAACTTAGACCTCATACAAGCATGGTGTTGACACTCTGTAAGCGTGTATTGATTTGTAGAAAATATTAAATCTCTTTAGCCCTCATTTTTCTTGTTACACAAATAATGTTTTAAAAACAAATATTCTTTGAGAAAATCATCTTCTATAGTTGAAGATCAGCATTAGTGAACATTTATATGGAACTTTGGTGTTTATGAAGGTAGGGCTTTTTCTAAGCTTTATTAGAGTTAAACCCTATAAATCTGTGAAAAAGGGACTCTTATAATTTCCATTTTACAGTTTAGAAATCTGTAGATAGGCACTAATCCATTCAGTGTGGAGCTGAGATTAGACCATAGTCTATCTCCAAATCATCTTTTCCTTTGATTACCATTGCCCCTTGAAAATGATTAAAACAAAACATCAAGAGATACATAAGCATCTTGATTTCCACTTATAATAAATACTTTTCACCTGAAAAGCACAGAGGCAAATTATTATATTCACTTAATTTATTGATTCACCCAACATTCCCTATCATGTAATATGTGCCAAACAATGAGTTTCCAGGACAAGGGGTCCAAGATGTAGTTCTTTCCTCCAAGGCACTGTAATTTATTGGTGTAGACAGGCATATAACTAAATAAATACAGGACCATGAGATAAGATATTCTTGAGGCATGATGCAAAGATCACTAGCGTTTTGGACAGTCTGTTTTGTATCTTGACATTAATTACTACTTACTAGCTTTTATCCTGGGCACATCATTTATCCTCTTTGGCCAAAAGTTTTCTCTACTATGAAACAGGGGATAAAAGTATTAACTTACATTGCAGTTGTACATATTAGAGGAAGTGTGTGCAAAGGGCCCAGTATGATTCCCCAGACTATTAGTGCTGAGTTAATGGTACTACAGTTATAACATGACTGAGTCATTACAAATTTTATGTGTATAAAATTGTGTTTTGTATTTATCTTTTTCCATTCTATCTTTCTATCTATGTATCCATCCATCCATCTACTCTCTGACTATGGACTCACCAAGAATCTAGGGACTAATTTCCTGATAAGACAATAGAAAGGCTACGGGAAATATCTGAGAGGAGGTGAAGTTTTTTAGTGTCTGAAGACAGATTTTTTGGTTTTGATTTTTGTTTTTCTGAACTGAAATTTTATTTTCATTTTTTAAAAAAGATTTTATTTATTTATTTGAGAAAAAGGGCACACAGAGGGAGAGTGTGAGGGAGAAGCAGGCTCCCCACTGAGCAGGGAGCCTGATGCAGAATTGGATCCCAGGACCCTGAAATCATGACCTGAACTGAAGGCAGACGTTTAACCAGCTAAGCCACCCAGGCGTCCCAATGAACTGGAATTTTAGGTAGAAGGAACTGTATTATGTATGAAGCCATCAAAAGCCATGGAACATTCCAAGAAACTCCATGAGAAACTCACTACAGCTAGAGTATGAAGTATGAACTTGGGGAGGCTGAGGGCTCAGCTGGGCATATAGTTAGAGGTCAGGTCATAAAGGGGCTTTTAGCTCATGTTGAGCCACTTGGACTCTGTATTTCCCTACAGACAACTTTCTCTCACCTAAATAGAAAATGACAAACTTGGAACAAAAGTGATGGAAACAACTTATTTTGGTTTGTGGAGTTCTTGATTGCATGGAAAATAGAGGAAATCTACCAAAAATGTATCTGAAAAAATAAGAAATGGTATATCTTGAACAAGAATCTTTATGATGAATGGATCATGGAGAGTTGAGATTTCTAGTAAAAAACACTGTTAGGAGGCATCTTAAGCCAAGTTCCAGAAGGAACAAGCCGTACCAGAAGGTTATATGTCAGAGCTCCCTGGGGCAAATTTTGTCCATTACATGGCAAGTTCTAAGCAGCAGAGACAGGACTGAGAGTACCTGAACCCCAAATAGAACACTTACCCTTTTCCCTGAAAGTCAGCATAAATATTTAATAACGTCTCCCTTTTTGTGAAGGGGCCCTCGCTCAGTGGGAGTGGTATCTACTATCCCTTAGCAGAACAGAATTATTTGTTTTCTTAAGCTTTTCTTTATGTCCTGGAGGTGGATTCTAAAAGCTCCTAAAGTATTTTGATTTTGAATTCTCACAAAAGTATTTTTTCTTTCACAGTAATTCAATATAAAAGGCAATAAAAGTGATATATTCAGAAGTATTCAGGACCTGCTATCAGTGCCACACGGGAATAAACTATCTTGCCACTTGCACATCCCACGGGAGAAGAGAATCACAATTCACATATAGGAAATATTTAATGTGTTTGCCTCCGTTTTGCTCATATTGTCTGCTCTGCTGAAAGGCAGATTTTTTGCAGATAAAAGCTGCCCTATCTTGCTGAACTGCTCATCTATTTTGCTCAGGAAGAAAAGCCTTTGTTAAAATCAGAAGCAAAACCTGATTTTCAAAATATTGCCTAAAAATAACAAAATGCAAGGAGATACCAAAATGTGCTAGGATTATGGCCAACTTTGCCTTTTGGGAAATATTACCAAACAAATTTGGCAAATATTGTTTTTAAGTGAACGGGCAGTGTGTGTTTCCTAAGCATTGCGTTATGAATTGGTGGTTAGGCGCTGGAGAATGTGCTAAACTACCAGAGTGGCCTCACCCTTGTGGCTGGGCAGGCGGATAGACGGTTGAAGGGGTCCAAGATGTAGTTCTTGTGGCTGGGCAGGTGGTTGAAGGCGGTGAACCATGCTGCCCTCACTCCGCCTTTCACGGCTGCTCACAGATTACTCATGTGTTTTTGAGGTTTGCATCCACGAGATGTCTGGCTTGGCTGCCTTTGCCAATGGGGAAGCATTGGGGACAAGACAGATAGAGCTATTGCTTTTGAAGAACTCACGGTCTAGGAGGGAAAGAGATATTAAGCTGGCCATTGCAACAGTGCGCTGAGACATGCAGGGGAGGTTCAGGGTACCGTGGGCCGAGCCCTTTAGCAGTTGTGAAAGTTCAATCTTTGGGACTCAATTCTGGCTGAGTTAGAGTAGATAGAATAGAATACCTACCTGGGCTGTTCTTGGGCACTGGAGCTGAAATTTTCAGTTAAAATATTAAGATCTAGCATTAACTCCTGTCAACTGAATGTTTCTAAATTTTCAGAAATGGCCTTTGTTTCATTGCATCTGTTTACTGTTATGTCTTCACCTGGGACTACCTTTGTGAATATTTTTTATGATAATGTTTACTGACCAAATCTGAATGTTTGCCTTGTAGAACCAGCAAATAATCTCCAGAGAAATCTTCATTTTTTTTTTGAGAAATCTTCATTTTTATGCAGCCACGTATAAGATACAAAAACAGATATTTTCTTATTTGAAGAAATATGCACAGAAATGAAAATTTTAGTACTCTCCTTGGTTTGATTTCAGAGTTTCAACAAACTGAACTCTTGGTTTTGAAACTGCTATTGGGAATGCCAGGGCTTAGTGGGAGTGGCGTGAACCAGATATGTTAACCCATCTGTATACGTATGAGAGACTGAAACTGATTCTGTTCTATACACCTGGGTGAAGAAATATGGAAGCTTCTTTTCAGATAAGGGCTAAAAAGGAAATAATCTCTTCTGCTGCAAACTTTTTCTCAGCAGGTGCAAAATAGCTGCAATCAGGTAGGCTTTGGTAAGTGGCAGCTGCTATCTACCAAGTTGAAAGATCACACATTCTCACCCCATTTCTATTTCAATTACATAGACACTGGGTTCAATTTGTGCATCCCTGAAGGCATGCCTAACTCTGTGATAAGTAATGGGCCTTTACCAAGCATGGGGCCATGTACACAGCCAGGCTGCAAGACTAACTCGTGGTGACACCAGCTCTGGCCAGTCAGGGTCCTTGGGTCATCATTACAGTGTCATTAGACATGAGAGCCAGCTAGGATCCTGAAGACATTCCATCGTACAGATGAAGAAATCAAGGCCTCAAGAGGATAATACCCTTACCTGTGGTCACACTGGTTATGGACTTATCAAGGCAGCTCTGGCCTCAAGCTGCTACTTGTCTTGTGCTACAGAAGTAGATATACTAGGTTGAATTGATGAACACCATTACTGCCTGGAGCATTGTGCTGATAGGATTTGGAAGTTGCAGCCTGACTCAGGGAGATGGTTCTGGGGTTGATAAGCAATGTCTGTCTGCGGAGACCATAGGTGCTGTGTGTTTTCTGAATTCTGTTGAGTGATGGAGGAGGATGGGTAATCAAATCATTGCCATATGTTCTGAAGCATGCTTCAGGACAAAATGCTCTAAAATCATCCTGGAGGGTCAGGACCATTTCATAGGAGATGATGCTTAATTTGGTCTTGAAGAATAATTAGCAGTTTTCCTCACAGAGAAAGGAAAGAAGAAGACATTCCGTGAAGGCAGAATAGCTTGGCTAGGGGACCTAATATGTGGGGAAACAAAGGAAATTAATGCTCATTGATTGCCTGCTATGTGCTGGGCACTCAGCTAGGTCCTTTATGTATTATCTCATTATTTAATTTTCAGAATGACTCGAAGATTTTACAGATGAGGAACATGGACAAAGAAAATTAAGATGCTCAAAGTCATATAGCTAAATAGGGTGAGATTTTAGTTACTAGGGCTCCAAAGGAACTTTAGTGGTAGCTTTTTAGAGGGCCAGGGTAGATGAGGAAGAGGGAGGATATCATTAGTTTGGATTTGGACTATTAAATTTGAGTTGCCTCTGGGACATATAAATAGAGAAGGCTTGTATGCTGTTTGAAATATGGCATTGACTGATTTGTTTATGATAGAAATATAGATCAAAGACTCACTGATAACAGACTTTGTGTTTATATTTCCAGGCTTCTGCTTAACAGTGGAGATCTTTCTGCCTTTCCTATCCTAGCACAGGAGACTATAAGTAATAAACTAATATATTTTATGTTGCATGAGTGATTCAGATTATTGCCAATGCAATATTAAACCCAGAATTGATAGGAAAACTGTCTTACTTAGAAATTCAAGTGTTCTTGGCACAGTACAGTTTATTATCACCATGAGACCTGTGTTCTGGCAAAACTCTACTTGTGTTCAGCAAAGACTTTTGAACATGTGTGTTCCTCTGCAAGGGTTCAACTTTGACCTACAAGAGGACAGTATCTAGTCCTTAGAGAGATGCCAGGAGGTGCCACAGTTGACAACAGTGCATGGAGATGGGGTATGACTTGAGTGTACTTGCCCAGGGTCATCAAACTGTGTTAAAAAAAAGGCTTTAAAAAATATTTTTTAACTTGTACAATTTCAAAAAGAAGAAAAAACCCAAAAAAGCTTTTATGTTGGTGAATTTCAATGTCCTGGGCAAATCTAGTGCTCTTTGTTATTCTCTTTGTGGACTTGTGTTTACAGCTCCTGTAGAGTACAGGGTGAGGGGATAGGTGTTTAGAATAATCCGGATCCCATTCCTGATTCTCTTTGTTCTCTAGGATGATGACAGTGATGATCATAGTGATGACAATGACTTTGATACTACCCTACTTCATTGATTTGAAAACGTTTTTTTCCACACATTGGAGAGTGGGGTGCATAGTATTCTCAATACTACCTTGCAGTCACTATCAGCCTGCAACGAAGTTAAATTCTCCCGGATGGGATTTGCGTTGTTTCCAATGGTCACCTGGGGATACTACCAACCTGAGACCACTTTAAATTGAATTTGAAATTTTCAATTTCAATTTCAATTTAAACCTGAGATTTTTCTTGAATCACACCGGTAGTGTGAACTTGTATCAAAAACCTGCATGAGTACTTACTTGTGGTTTGAATTCTCAGGGGAGATTATTTTTTCCTTTCTCCTCTCTTGCTGTGCCTTTGTGAATGGCAGCTTTATCTCTTGGATATTCTAACTTTAAGGAAATAGCATTTTGGTGTCCTCGCTTTTTGCAGAGGTCTATTATTAGACTCCCCATCTTGCTTTTCTTTCCTACCATGTTTAGAGTAACCGTGTATCTAACAATAACAATTGATGGTATCTCAGAGTTGATGAAATACCGTTAACAATAAGAGCTAACATTTACTGAGCTCTTTTCCTTTGCCGGGCAGTGCTTTTAGAGTTCTTCATATGTAGTAAATCATTTAAACTGTTAGCAATCATATAACGTAGGTATTATTGTTTCTCCAATTTCAGGTCAGAAAACAGAGGCACAAAAAGTTAAGAGCAACATCTCCAAGATTACCTACATTGACTCTGTTTCATTCCTGTAAAGTATTTGCTGAACACACAGCTAAAGTGAATCCCTCCGCTCAGAAAATGTGCCATCGTCCTTAGTAACTAGGGCAGGGTATCCTTTTGTTATCCTTGATGTGGGATACCCTGACATCCTTGATGTCATTCCTTGATGTGGGATTCATGTTTTAAGTGTTATCCTCAGACAAGAGTTGGTTTTCTAAAAAATGTGAATTCATTGAATCTTCTCATTATGTGCCATAGAAAGGATGTTGTTCTAAGCAGATTTACAACCATTTAGATCTGCAAGTTCTACCAGGAACCTCAGAGCAATTCTCAGAATATGCACATTCTTCTTACTTCACTTTATATTCCCCCATCCTAACCCTTTCGCCCCCACTTCCTCACCATACCCACATCAGAGCTACACAGAAATATCCAAGTGCGGTGAATTAAGAGGAAAAAAAAGAAAATGATTTAATATGTAGAAAATGCATTTCCCCTAATGATCCAATCTAAAACTTTTCAGATAATGTACCATTTGAATTTAGAAGAGAATAATTTTTAATCCTCTATCTTTCCTTGTCTCTTTCATTCTTTTATTTGTTCCACACATATTTACTGAATATCTTCCAAATTCAAGATGCATGCTTAATGCTGCCTGAGATGTTTCTCAGACTTTGTTCATGTTCTCCAGGAGTTCCTCTTTTTTTTTTTTTTTTTTTTGAAAGAGAGAGTGAGAGAGAGCGAGCAAGCGGGCTAGGGAAGGGCAGAGGGAGAGGGAGAGGATCCTGAGCAGGTTCCACACCCAGGATGGAGCCCAAGATGGACTTGATCTCATGACTCTGAGATCATGACCTGAGCCAGAATCAAGAGTCAGACACTTAAGTGACTGAGCCACTCAGGCGCCCCTCAGGGAATTATTACAATTAAAATTATAGGAGAACCTTTCCCTCTCCATCCCTCCTCTCCCTCCCTCCTCCTCCTCTCTCTTTCTTTGGTCTTCCTTCTCCATCCACTCCATCTCACCTCACCCTCATTTACCACCTGGAAGCCAGGGAGAGATACAGGTTTTAAGGAAGAAACGCCATTTGAACTGAGTTGTATTTGCACTTGTAGAAATGAGAATGGTGGACAACAGCAGGGTTCTAGTGAGGAGCAGTCCAGACAAAGTCACAGGAACGAGGTAGCAAAGGGGCTTTGGAGAATGTTGAGATGCTGTCCTGAAACAGGGAGGGATGAAATGACCGATGGGACCTGAGACCTCCAAGCATCCACACTTCCCTTCCTACTTCACTGATTATAGGAAGAATCATGTGGGCTGACAGGTCTGAAAGTGTTTTTAAAGATATATGCTATACAATATCAGTGTCCTGTAGATTCACAGAAAAATAGAGAGTCACATCATCATCTTCATGGTTGTCATTCTCATCATTATTATGATGCCTCTGGGGATGACTCCCTCCCTAATGACACCAGGCCACCAGAATTTATCCTTATGTTCCACTTCTGTGTCCTCAACATCTTGAAAGTAAGAATTGGATTCTAAGAGACAAACTCTTCTCGGTAAGAGTGAAAGATGCCAAGCAGATATCTGCAGGAACAACAACAACAAAAAGGCCAGTGTTCTGTAAGATGGCAGAGAATAAAACAAAATCACCCAGCCTGGTTACCTAAGTATCTTCATCGTCTCTGGTTAGTTAGCACCGCTCTTCCCTCTACAGAATGCCAAGGGTAGAGAGAGACAACAGCAGGCAGACTGGAAGATATTTAGTGGGGAAAAAAAAAAAAGAGGTAACTTCAGGGCTATCTGTCCCGATCTCTGATGTCCTTATCATGAGAACTGGCCTTTTGGATTAAATTTCTCTGAGTCTAACTGCACAGCCACACTGTGAGACTTTGCTTTCTGGGCCCCTTCGTTCTACATACTCAGAACCAATCTTCAGCTCTATCTTGTGTTCCTGAAGAATTTTGATTCCTTTCTGCCGTGTGAAAGGACATAATGCTGAAGCAGTATGATAAAGCTGAAAGGCAAAATGAGATAAACTGGTTTTATATAATTTTTCAAAATGAAGCAAACTCCATCAATGTAGCCATGATTGTTTTCATTTGATATTGAAGCAATCTGAAAATCAAATCAGGACAGGAAAACCTAACTTCCCTCCTCAAATAAAATAAGATGTATAAGCATACAAAATATCCATTGACAGTTTTCATTATGGTTTTAATATAGGCGTTAGAAAGTTTGGTGTGACCTCTTATCATGTCATCTACAGACTCATAGTGTTCATGTGAACTTGAACTTCTCTGTAGTATTTGCAATGATAAGGAGTCTCCTTTGGGCAAAAAAATCCCTGAAGGAATTTTGGCCACCTATAATTTCTCCCTCAGAATTTGCACAGGATAATGTATGACTATGGTGCCCCTGAGAAATGTATTGCCTTGGTTTTTGTTTGTTGGATCTGTAATTCTTACTGGACTTACAGGATCTGTAATTCTTACTGGACTGTACCTGTATCAGATGGTGACATGTTGACATGGGTTCCAAATTCTCAAAGCAGGTCACCATATTGAAGGTTGTCTGCTACCTAATTTTTTTTTTTTTTTTTTAATGAAACCATCAACATTATGTTGTTTAGCTGCATCTTCATTAAATAGAAGGACTGCAGAATTGTGGAGCTAAGAAAGGAGGACATGTCCATTTGATCATGTCGGTTCCTGCAAATTGCTGGTAATAGGACTCCATACTGTTGATTGACAAAGGGCACCTAATATTCTCTAGCAGAAGTACGAGAATAATTGCTTTATTTTCACTGAGTGCTGACCAATGGTACCCTGAAGTTGTCTTTTTAATACCGGGAATAAACCAGGATTAAATTTGCCCAGAAATTACTGATTTTGAGGTAAATATAATTATCATGCTTCAGAGCAGCCATTTAATTTTCCATAAGAATTAATTTGTTTATTGTATTAAAATGTATTACAAAATCTACTTAGGGTCAGTACTAGACTTTAAAATTTCTGAACCAGTCCTCTTAGAGAGTTCCTTTTGGTATGAGTAAAATTAACAACTTGGTTAATTCATACACTAGATCATGTGCTTTGGAGTCAAAATATCTGAGTTAAATACCCATGTTTATTATTTTCTTGCTCTGTGACCTGGGCAAGTCACTCAACCTCTCTACATCTCTCTTTCTTTGTCTGGAAAATGAGGATTACAGAAGCATTTCTCCAACTAATAACACTCACTAAATATTACCTTCTATTAAGACCATGATGATTGTTCATACATATACACTGTCTGGACTTTAATCCTAGTGCCCCTACTAGAAGAAAAGCCAGTCACTAAAAGTAACAGTTGTGGTTTTCATATTGAGAATTGTATGTCTATTAGTGATAATGGACCACTGATGAAGTGGTCCATTTGCTCTTGTCATTATCTTTTCCAAAAGGGTCTTTCCCATCTCCTCATTCATTGATCACACCATGTCCAGATGAGTTCTCCCCAAATCAAATCTAATCCTGTCTGTCTCACACTTAGACCTCTTCTTTGGATTCTCCAGTATAAGTCCAGACTCCTTGGCGTGATATACAAAACCTTCCATAGTCAGATCCCTTTATGTCTCTCTAGCTCCATTCCTTCTGCCCTCCTCAAAGCCTGCTCCCAAAATATATTTCTTTTAGGGCATCACATTTCCTTCAGGAGCTTTGTGGATTCTGAAATGCTGCTTATTCTTTTATGTTGACCTTGTTTGACATTCATTACTCTCTTCTTGATGACCTCAATGATTCTATCACCAGTTATGCTGTCTACGTATGGACTCTACCGATTTAGGCCTGGCCCCCTCTTATTACCTCCCTTTCCTCACCCCCCTCCCAACAAATGGGTGATGTTTTCTCCAGAGTTCACTCTAGTTTAATAAGCAGGATCCAGTTTGTTGATTCAATAGATAAATAAAACAAATGAAGATTTTATCTGTATACTCTGAGCTTTGCTAATTCATCCTTGTACAAATGAGAAGAAGCTTTATTGTATTTTGGGAGAAATATACTTGGAGCTTGGCCAATGACACAAGGTAGAATTAAATTGATGATACAATTTTCTATATGGGAGAAGAATTTGTATTTGATAAGGTCACAAATATGTAATGGGTAGACACTTGTCAATGTGCGAAGTGTTTGAGCACTGATAAAAACAATAAACATATTTATTATTGGATAGATGACAGCATGTGGACAAAAATATATATAATTTTACCCTGGAAAACAACTACCTTGGTAATTAAATAATACTATTTAAATGGAAAAATACAGCTTTAGACTACTGTTAATCATTTATGAAAAAGAAACAAAAAATCTAGCAACTTGGGTGCCTGGGTGGCTCAGTTGGTTGGGCGACTGCCTTCGACTCAGGTCATGGTCCCGGGATCGAGTCCCATATCGGACTCCCGGCTCTGCGGGAAGTCTGCTTCTCCCTCTGACCTTCTCCCCTCTCATTCTCAGTCTCTCTCCCTCTAATAAATAAATAAAATCTTTAAAAAAAAAAAATCTAGCAACTTGACTAAATTAAAAGGTAAAGACTTTGTCCTGAGGTTAATGACTAATTCTATGGTAGAAAGAATAAAAATATACGAACATTAATACAGCTTGCAAATGTGCTAGGTATAAATATTTGCAGTTTTTTTCTCCCTAAATCATGAATTCTCTGTGGATTTTATTTTGAGATAGGTATTTCTGCTATAGGTCTGATAAATGATATTCCAACTCTAAAGAGCAAGCAACTGGAATGCCACATTTTTGATGCATATTTTTGCAGCACAGAGGGGATTAAATTCTAAATGTCTCAGCTGTTAAAGGCCCCTTCAGACTTGCCCAAAATGAGGAACAAAGAAGGAGAAAGCTTTCCCTAAAGCAATTCATCAGGTCTATTTGGGCACACTGACATTCTCTCAGAGCTTGTGTGGATAAGTTTCACTGAATAGTTCAAGGGTGTGCAGCTGCTTGGAATATTTGAGAAGAGATATATCCAAGTTTTTATCATACATTCACATGGGCTGGCCAATTCTTACCAACTGGCTAATGGCCAACAGGCTCTGACAGTTAGTAGTTAACGATGGTAACATCTCCCATTTTTGAGTATTCACTTTGTGCCAGAACAGTGCATTTTCCACCTGTTGTATTTTAAGTTCATACCTTTTTTTTTTAAGTAGGCTTCATGCCAAGCTCACGACTCTGAGATTGAGAGTCACAAGCTCTACTGACTAGCCAGCCGGATGCCCTGAAAGTGCATACTTCTAATCTTAGAGGAAAGACCTATTAAATTTACTGCCTATTTTTGCAGTATGAAAAGTTTGTCAGACTGCATCTTCCACATCATAAACGTGATGAGTACTTAATTGCTGCTTTTTCTTACCTAGATGCTGGTTGTTGGATCTAGGAGATGCCCTGATTACTTCAGTAAAGGCAGCAGCGATTGCTTCCATAAGCAGATTGTTAGACACAGAGCAGAAAAAAGTAGAGTCTTCTAATTTGCTGAGTGTTGCTGGACTCAGAACAATTGCTTGAACAAGTCACCAATGGAAACAAGGCATTGTGGTGTGTTAGATGGCAATTTCAAATTAGATGACGTGATTGATAGATTTTCACTTGATTGCAAAGTGGAGAAAGTTTTAGAACTATAAAGCATAGCACTTTTATGCATTTATCCTTTCATTATCCTAATGTAAGATGGATGGGAGAGATAATTGCATCTGACTGAAAGTATTTGGCTTACTATTTTTTGTGTTTGGATTTGAACCCTGTGTACTTCCCTACCATCATCTCCCATCACATACAGTCTATGTACTCTTTTTACCAAATCATTTGCAGGTTGCTGACTAATTCAAGGCCTTGATCTATGCTGTTCCCTCTGCCTGGAATGCCCTTCCCATCTCCACTTGTCTAACTCCTGCTCATTCTTCAAGACTCCTTTTGAATAGTGCCTCCCCAAACAAGCATTACCTGAACTGTCCCATGCACAACCCTTCCCATCCCTCTGGGCTGGTACTGCGCCCTGTGTGTAATCTCCATTACCTCATTTGATATGTGGCATTCTACCCTTCTGTTGACTTGCCAGGGGCACTAAGGTGTGACTCTCTGGAGGCATCGTTTTATGTCTTTTAGGGTTTTATTTCTGTTTTTCGGCCCCTCACCAAGTCTGTACAAAGCACAGGCTCAACGAGTGAATGTGACTTGGAGGAGTAAATGCATTCTTATATATCATACATATTAGTATTTTGTTATTTCCCAACCTCCCACATCCCTCCCACAAACACACACACATTTCACTGCATTCCGGTATGGTAGACTTCCAAAAGCCTCATCCACGGGCTTTATGGTAATTGCTAAAGCTCAAGGTCATGATTTGGCAGGAAGGCCTGCTAGAAGGATGCCCATCCTTGTTGTCTGAAGTACAGAATGTGCTTGAAATTATACCTTTGCTAGTGAAATTTCAGGGTGGTTTTATATCAGCGCTCTGAGAATGCTTTCATGTTAAAGAAGAATATTGAAACATAAAGAAAGGCAAAGAATTTGGTCCAGGCAAAGCCCGAGCTATGAAAGGAACACATCTGCCCACTGCAGAATAGGATTCCAGGTCAAGCACAGAGGAGTCTATCTGGCTTCTACTCTCTATTTGCTCCCCTCATCCTTTCTGGGCTCATTACTTGGTTCCCTTTGATAAAACGTGGGAGGCAGACATGGATTACTAGGGAGCAGACCCTTACAACTGTGATTTCATTCCATTTTGAAGTTTCTCTCCAAATGGTTGATTCATTTTCCTCTCATGTATGCATTTTGTATGTGTGGCTACACGAGATCAGCGAATTCAGAAAGGCCCTCTGTGCCTTTGTTCCCAAACCCCCAGCCATGTAATGCAATGCAGCAAGCGGGAGAACCAGAGAGCCGTGCTGAGCTCTGGAATAGACAAAGGCACAGATCCCATCTGGGTCTCCTTCAAAGAAAACTGCTGTTTTGCAGCAAGCTACTGGATGGCGATAAAAAAGGTTCTTACCTGTTTACTTAATGGGTGACTGGCCTCTTTGCTTTTATTTAGCCATCTGTTCTGGTCTGTGTCCCTTTAAACTTGTAAGATCCATCACCTCATTTACGCTGTTACCTTGACACATTGCAATGTTGTGGACATAATGATTCCACAGAGGAGCAAATTAAAACAGTTTTTCATGATTAGAAGGTTAAATGAGGTAAGGCGGTGGTAGTTAGTGGTGAGATAAGGGGTTTTGAGGAGGCAGAACTCAAGGGACTTTCAGGTGATTGGAAAATTAGGCTGGCCTGACAGAGAGATGGGGCTCTTATTAATTATGGGAGCTGAGCAAGAGTGAAGACTTCCTTTGGGGCCTCTGGCTTCTGGGGACTTACTCCACTGTCCTTCAGAGACGGTGACCATGGCCCAGGGAGGCACAAGGGCTGGCTTTGTTTCTTTTCTTCTTGGGGTGTTCTGTGAAAAGCAAAAAGAAACTTATTTCACCAGGAAGTGGTAAGCTGGAAACACAGCAACATATATCTAGTCATTCCTGGACAGTTATTTGGGTTCCCTTAAGTTTGAAGAAGAATCAAGGGCTGAGCCCAGCTTTAAGGGGGAATGTCTTCACCGCAGAGTTATTCTTGACATCTTCCCTCTGCTCTGCTCTTCTTGCTCTAGACTTGACCTTCTACCTGACTCCTGGGTGGTTCCATTCAGATGACCTGCCATCTGGATGAAAACCAGGACTTTGAAAGCCAAGGCCTTTATCCTATTACTCTTTTAAATCAGTTCTTGCTCTGACCACTCTGGTGTCTCTTGATATAACCAGGATTCTTGCAGTTACCTAGATTTGAACTCCCAGGCATCTCTGAATTTTCCATCTGCACCTCTGCCCAATCCGGAGCCACGATCTCTGCCTATCATCTATATTGAATTTCTCATATCTTTTTCTACCCTTTTATTCCCCTTCCCACTGCTCTAGTTCCCATCCCTTACCACTTCTGCCTGAGCCAGTTGGAATAGCCTCCTAACGAGTTGCTGTCTAGCTTTAGTGTCTCCCTGCTCTAAAACATCTTAAACACTGCTGTTTGATTATCACTTACAACAGTCACCTTTAAAAAATCAAGCAAGCAAACGAAGCCTCCTTTGGTCTTCTGTCACCTAGCAAACTCAGTAGACTTCTCAGCTTGGAGTTTCAGGCAGTCCATCAAGTTACCATTTGTTTTTCCAGCTTTTTGCCTCCTCTGTGTCCCAGGAAGACAACGTGCTATGTAGCTTTGAATAACCCCATGTTTTCTTGCCTCCTTGCCCTCTACCTGAAAAGCTTCACTCACCCATCTCTACTGAATACAACTCATGCGTTTTATCTTGCTCAGTCTCAAACACAGGTCCACTCTCTCCCACCCCAGTCAGATGCCCTTGCTCCTGCTCTTGCTCCAGAGCAATATATTTACACAGATGTTCTTATGCTGCTGGGCATAGATTTTGTCCTACTCATGTTCTTAGCTTTTTGAATCTTACTTTTGTATATGCTATGATACAGACAAAGTTTCCTGCCTGTCGCGGGTACTAGGTAGAGAAACAGTCATTGTTAATAAAGTGTCTACAAGGATGTGAAAAATCCATTCATTCATTCGTTTGTTCATTGATTCACTCAAATGTTTCTTGGAAGCTTCCAGTATGTAAGATATTGTGTCAAGGACCTGGGATACAGAGGTCAGTATGACAGTATATTCTCGTACTCCAGGATGTCACAGTTAGATGGGGGAAAATTTATTTAAATAATCATACAGTGAAACACATGCAACAGTAGAAGGGCCTTCAAGGTATTGGAATGGCACGACTACTTGTTTCTATTAGGGTAGAGAGGGCGGGGTGAAGGGATGATGATGGGAGGGAACCTGAGCAGTTAGGAAGGGCTTCCTATAGTTGGGAATGTCTGATTTGCATTTTGAAAATTGAATAGAAGTTGTCGAGGAATATAAGGGAGTAAGGAAGGGTAGGAATGGAGGGAAAGATAATCGAAGAAAGTTGCTCTGCTTGCTTCAGAGGCTCATGAAAGCAACCTGGTCACCAAATGATTATGTCCTGTCCCCAAGTGGAATATCCTAAATGGAATAGTCCTTTGATCCTGTTGAAAGAAAAAGAGAGAGGAACAAAGGAACCTCCCTCTGTGACTGCTTTTGGTTGAAAGTCATTCATTCATTTTTTTTTTTTATTGTTTTCTAGAGAAAGTCTATGATCGCAGTGAGCTTCATAGCAGCGTTCCTCTTCCTGCTGGTTGTGCGCCTGGTAAATGAAGTGAATTTCCCACTGCTGCTAAACTGCTTTGGACAGCCTGGCACAAAATGGATCCCATTCTCCTACACATATATGCGGCCCCTTCGAACTCACTATGGATACATAAATGTGAGGACACAAGAGGTAAGACCTCGGAGGGTTTCCTAGGATTCATGGGTATCCAAGCTAACAGGCTCCCAATCACTGAACTTACTCTCTGAGTCCCTACAAGCTTCTTTGGGTCCCTGGCATTTTCTGGTTTCTCATTCTCAGACATTTACTGACACATGTCTGAAGTCTGCTGGCCCCTGCTACATCAAATCTTTGGATTCACTAGCTTCATGTGGAGTAGAGGAGGCAATTACTTGTTTTCCTGGTGGTTTGTGGCATAACATACATATCTTTCTATTTCAAAACTCTGATCAGCAGTTACCAGCTGGAGAACAGGCTGGCTTTATTTCCTGGAGGTCAACTGGTTGGGGACAGCTCTTTCTTTGTAGAACTGCAGAGAAACATTTATATTCTTTAAAACTCTGTAATCCTTAGACCTGGAGCTAGAAAGGCCAAGCTGATTTTAAAATTCTCTGTGGCTGCAGAGATAATGGGATTTAAAGAGTTTCCAAATTTAAAGGGGTTAAAATCATTTAAGTCCTATAATCACTGAACCTCTAAATCTTCATATCCATTTGGTCATACAGGAGAGAATGGAGGTATAGGGACAACTAGAAAGTGCGCTACACTGTGCTAGTAGCACTTTTATAAGCAAGAATTTATATCTTGGAGTGAGGTAAAGAATAATGAACCTCCCAAAATGCGTGAAGTGTATAGAAGTGGTTAATACAATTGTTTTCACTATTTGTTTCTATAGAGTGGGATATATGTAAGGTTAATATTCATGGATGTGAAGTCCAAGCCTGTTTGAAGTTGTTAGCGACAAGGGGACAAGTCACCAGAGTGTCTACATCACTGGGAAGAGTTTTGGCTCAGATCCCACTGACAGGTCATTTCATAGAGACACTAGAGAGGAGACTTAACATGCAGAAAGCTAGCTGCTCCTGTCCTGAGAGCTATTCTTGGCATCCGGGGAGGGATTCTGAAAGCTATATTGGTTTATCCCCTTTTGTAGGCAATATCATACTTGAGTCACTGCTTCCGGTTAATTCGATTCTTTGAAAATTGTTTCTGTAGCTGCAGGATTTACAGGCTTTTTATTAGACATTTATAGTAAAAAGACAAAACACCATTAATACCATGTAAATTCTTAGGAGTCTTGCTTGATGTTTATCCTTTCATTGGTTTTAAATTCCTTTTTTAGAAAGTGTCCATTTCTTGCATTTGTTGAGTGTCCTAATAAATTGATTGCCTATATAAAAATGTATCTCCTAGAGAATAGATTGTGTCACTCTCATCTTCTGTTACTTTCATTTTTGGTTGTCACTAAATATTCTGTAACTACTGGATTGTGCCAATCATCTCACAAGTGCCTGTCACAGGTAGAAAATGAAACATGTGACTAAAGTGTCTCGTGAAGTACTCTCGTGAGGGAAATCCCAGCAAATGTTAAAGACCCTTTCATTTATCTAAATATTAATGAATTAGGTCTTGCAGCGGTACTGGAAAACTGACCTGAAATGCAGTTATTTAATTAGTCACATCAACCAGCTACCTTTAAAATTCTGTTGGTATGGTTTCTATTTATATTTTTCTTTTTTCTTTTTTTTGAATGTTGGTTTAGTTTTTAATACAATGACTTTACCAGATAATATTGATAATTATTTTGCTCCTGCGGAAGATCCTTCTTGGGTGGAAGCATGATTCCTGGAAAGAGTTTTTAAGTTTTGAGGGACATAGGCATGGTTTGCATGTCAGTTCTGTAAAGACAACATCAAAGTTATTAAAATACCAGAGGGGTTGTAGGCAGAGGGAGAGAGACAGGCTCCATGCTCAGCTCAGAGTCTAACCGACTCGGGGCTTGATCTCACGACCCCGAGATCATGACTGAGCTGAAATCAAGAGTCTGATGCTCAACGGACTGAGCCACCCAGCACCCCTAGAACAACAGGAATTCTTAGACACTAGGATGGGCAATATAAATTGGAACAAGCCCTGTGGAAAAAACAGCTTCCTGTTGCCAAGAAAAGTTGAAGATTTGCGTCTACCATATCCCAGCGTGTCCAGTCATTGATGTGCTCACTGGAGGAACTCAGCAGCACACACGCCGGGGCAGCATTATTCATAACAGCTGGAACCTGACAGCACCCCAACTGACTGCCAGAAGGAGAATGGATTAAAATAGTGCTCCATGGCATCGGAATACGCTATAGCCACGAAAATAAAGAAGCTAGAGCTCTGTGTGGCACTATGGGTGAATGATTTTGAGCCAAAGATGCAAGAATAATAGAATAGAGTGTGATTTCGTTTATAGATCACAGAAAAAGGCAAAACTAAATGATGTCACATAGAGACATAGATAGGAGGTAAAACTACAAAGAAACAAAAGAGGAAGAAAATCATCATCATAGAAGTGAGAAGAGAGGTGTGCTGTTTATGATCAGAGTGGGTCTCTGGGATATTTGCAGGTCCTATCTTTTGATCCAGTTGGAAGTTACATGGATGTTCACATCCTATATGTTAAGTACACATTCACGTTGTTTCACTTTTATACTTGTCCATTTCATAATAAAAAATTAAAAATATATTCTGAGCCCAGGGGAGGGTATTTACTGACCAAGAATCACACAAAACATTTCACTTAACAGCAGGAAGTAACTAAAAAGAAGCAATGCGGCATTAAGCTATCTAAAACTAGAAGTATTTGTAATAGGCAACTTCATCTTATGCAGAGACTAACAGATAGGTAACTTATTCCTCTAGTCGATGCATGACAGAAGGAGAGGTCTATGTTGTAATATGAGTGTAGGTGATGAGCAGAAAATTTTGCATGCAAGTGGAAAAACAAAATAACATCCAAAAGGAAGGAGAGATTTTCCTCAAACCATTTTAGGCTAACAGTTTTTGGCTAAATTGGGAGGAAAGCTAAATTTGGTGGCTCTCTACCTCCTTTTTCATTGATTTCTTCTTTCCTTCTCACCCCACCCCACCCCTGTGTCCACGCTTCAGTCTTCCTCCCAGATGCTCTGTGCGCTGGTCTTCACCAGATAATGGCTTCAGATGTAATCCTCCCCAGAGATGGTTGCATTCAAACAAGGCTTGCACTAAATAAAGGAAAAAAAGTCTTCAAGAACCAAAGTCATATAGCTTAAATGATAGGTGGTAGACTTGTTCTTATGAGGCAAGCAGCTTCAGAGTGACCCTCGAACCTTGCCTCAAAGGTAGCTGCCCACTCCTATGTTCCTATTCACTCTGTTTTAACCTGGAGAGGGGTCAATAGCCATGGTTTAGTTGAGTCAAGTGGTCACCAAGCTGATGTGTTTATTTTGATATCTTAGTCCTTGAGATTTTCTCAGAACAAAGCACAAGCTTTTTAGAAACCAACAGACTTCCAAGAATTTTTTGAGCATGTAGACATGCCAGCAATGATTTCTAGACCTAGAACATCTACAAACACGATCATTACTGATGATGGCTTTATTGCCTGATGCTGTCGCTGGACCAGACACTAAACAAGGTTTTTATGAACAAAAGTGTTTACAAGAAAGAGTATCTCTCCACTACTGTCTAAAATGAAGTGGGAGTGGAGGTGGCTGGTATCCGTTGAAGATTAGTGGACGTTGGGAGAACTGGATTTCTTGGGAACAAAAAACTGATTCTCTGGTTATCTTTATTTTTTATTTTTAAGAAGATTTTGTTTATTTATTTGACAGAGAGAGAAAGAGCACAAGTAGTGGGAGCAGCAGGCAGAGGTTGAAGCACGCTCCCTGTTGATCAGGGAGCCCCATGCCGGACTCAATCCTAGGACCCCAGGATCATGACCTGAGCCAAAGGCAGACGCTTAGCTCTGATAATCTTTAAAAATATGAGCTCTGGTTCCTTTGGCTCGGCACAGGTGGAAGTATAGGCAGTCTTATGAATCTGTGACAGTCTATTCTGAAGGCCTCACAGATAGTAAATTATGCTCTGTTCAAGCATGGGTTAATTTTATCAATCACCTAGTTCCTGAGAGACCTATGCTGAGGGAAAGTACAAGAAGCAAAAAGTACAGGGAATATGAGAAAGACAAACAGGCGGACTTGCTTATATTTTAAATTGTTGGGATATTTTTTTTCCTGATTCAGACCCATAAAGAAGGAATATGTTTTGAAAACTATGAATACTATTCTAGAGGAGTTAAGTTGAAATGATTAAAATACCCTTCCCACCAAAACAATGACAATCTAAATATAATGCAGTGGCTCCCATTCTTTGCCCTTTGGCTCTTCTCTTTCTTAACCAATACAGGCTAGAGTTCTTATCTTTTGGGGAGAAGCAGTCTTGAGAGGAAAGGAAGTAAAATGCGTTCCTACAAAGAAGGTGAGTGTTGAAATGCTGCCAGTCTCTGCTGGCCACAGAATTCCTGGTCAGTACTTGTGTTTGATCTCACATCAACCATGTTGTAGTGCCAAACTGAAGCTCGGACTCGGGGACATTTAGGCCCTGTACTCCTCTTGTGCTCCACTCTACTTTAATTCCTGACCCACTAGCTGCTCAGATGTGCCCTCCAAGGTCATTAGTGTGTTAATAATGCAACTCTCCACTTTAATAGGACTGTGTGTGGGGGACCCCCCCCATATAGCATTATGGCAGAGTGACTGTATTGTCATTTGACGTTGGACATGGGTAAAAAGCAGATGACACTCAAGTGTGTTTCCAAAAAATCCATTTCAGTGCTTGGCAATAACCTATGAACTCTGCTTTCTCCTTGATGCAGGTGTTAATGATTTGTTTTAGTATATGTGCTGCCGAAGCGAGCACAATGATTTGTTTTAAATTAGTTATTGTGGCAGATAGAAAAGGTATATAAAAGACTAAGATACTGTAGGACTTGGTTCAGGTAGCCGTTGTTTCTCCCTGTTTGAAATCATGGCAGATTTTGAGGAAAGAGAGGGAAATGAACTTCAGGTTAGATTCTGTTTGGTTTCTAGACCATGGAATTAGTCATTGTGTTGTCTTTTTTGTTGGGTGACCTGATGTGAAGACATTGCTCAGAGCAAGGAACCTGCAACTTATTTGCATTAACTACTAGATAAGAGATTCAGGCTCTGGCGATCAATAGGATGCACGGTCAGATCTTCCTGGTGATCAGTGGGGGTGACAGATGTCTCCCTCACATCTGATAAGAGAATGTAACATGCTAGAGCTGCAGAGGGTTTCTGGTATTCGTGGAAGAGTGCCCTTTCAGCCGGTACCTAAAGATGTGCTAAGGGAAGAAACGGGATTTCTGGAACATAGCAATCAAGTTGCAGGGCTGCATATTGATTTGCCTAACAATTTAATGAAGCCGAAAGATGCCTCTTTTAAAAATGAGAACATTTTAAAGTCTCAAGTAGACTAAATAAGAATACTTAGGATCAGTTGCTGTGACAGACAGACCATACTAGCCTCATTAAAGATGTGCATAACATATTGATGTTGCAATAGAATTTCCTGAATTGTGGTTATAGCAACAATTAAGGAAAAGAACTGACTTTCTTGGCAATAAACGCACACACTCCACAAATTCAAATAAATGTACACATGTAACTAAAGCTGACATGAATAGGTCTTCTATATTTGGGAATATAGGCTTTGGATTTTTCATAAGTATAGTGAGAGCAATTATATGCAAATGAATGTTCCAAAAGTTTAAATCTGATCGATTTAATTGTTAATTAAATTCTGAATATTCACATTTGCGTAATCATAGAGCAAAAGAAATTTCAACTATTAAATTGTTATAGAAAAGGAAACAACTGAATTAACATATCATAAAGATTACTTATTTGGCATGTGCATATTAGATTCATCAGTTTTAAGATAATTTATCTTTTTCCTAGGTCCAAGGGCATATATTTATTGAGTGGAGAAGAGGTGGTGTTTCTCAGTGTGGTCGTGAGATAGAAACTCCCCAGCAATGGCTGCATGGCAAGGCGGTCTCTGCTCCAGAGCCCCATGGGAGGGACAGCCCTAACTGTGGCCTGGAGAAGCTCCAGGAAGCTTTCCTGGGAGAAGGCAGACATGTGCGTAGGAGAAAAATTTGGATAGGATGGAGAGGAGAGAGAAAGTTGAGCTGGGGAAAAGAGCAGGAGCCAAAGTTCTGATTAGACCCTGTCCATTTTCCTTCAGCTCCTACCACTCCCAGTAGGCCAAGTGCACCAAACTGAAAGTCAAGGTGAATTCCTACTGTTGGTGTTGGACATCATCCCTGCCTCACACTCTCTTGATCCATTTCTTACTTCTTTCTGGTTCTATCAGTCTTGTTGCTAATCTCTTGCCTCTGAATTTTGTTTGGCTAGTGACCACAAGTCTTGAAGTGCTCCTACTTTGGTCCTACTGTACCAAAAACTACATATGGGGTCACTCGTAATAATGCTGCCCTCTGTGTACTCCCAACATAGACATGGCATCCCATGCCCAGGGGGTCCCTCAGGACTGCCAGAGGCCTGCATGCTCCTCTGACTTTCCAGAGAAGGAAATCAGACACTTGGGGTCAATAAGTGGGCCAATCTGCCTGGAATGCAACTTACTCTAGCGACTAGAAGATAAACAATGCACTCACTGGGGAATGATGATGTAGGTTGGGAATGGGATCCCTGAAAAGGGAAAAACCACACACATACTTGGCAAAACAGTAATATATACATACATACACATTCATGAACCAATATAAACAAATACACAAGAGACAAACATGCATATATATACCTACGTGCATGTGATCTATACATATGCACATACAGAACTTATAGTTTCTTAAATATACACACATCATATGTATATATACTATATTACATAATTAAATGGTTAAAATATAGGGATAGCCAGTTAGGTAAATGTGTCTCTTATGCCTGTCTCCTCTTCACTGCCTCTTTATTACAGAAATAATCCCTCCCTTCTGATGACAGGGGTGAGCAGAAAATTCAGGCTAGTGATGGGGCCAATCTAGTGATTGGTCAAGAGGCAGACACATGGCCCAAGATAAGCCGTTTTGAACTCTGCCCAGACTTCATTCTTTTCCTGGGTAATGCTGTGCTCTTTTCTTTGGTTGTAGAGCCGTTGAGATGGGATTCTCTGGGTGGCATTGGCT
This sequence comes from Nasua narica, assembly GCA_028533885.1. Lineage (NCBI taxonomy): Eukaryota > Metazoa > Chordata > Mammalia > Carnivora > Procyonidae > Nasua > Nasua narica. The sequence goes on from CM052798.1 coordinate 56,536,974, forward strand.
GTGTTCCCTGGAGGGAACAAAACCAAGACCCCGAGAGAAGCAGCAGAAATCAGTTGCAGAGCTAAAGCGAGGGCCTGAACAAATGCTCTGGTGCTGAGACCAGCCATTCTTGAAGCCAGTCTACCCTCCGATGCGGTTTGGGCGTATAACCTAATAAATCCCTCCTTTTCATCCCTCCTTTTATGTGTGCCGCCTTGAACTATGTTTTGGTCACTTGCAACCAGAGTCCTAGCTGAGACATACATTATATGTTGTAAGTATGTTATAAGAACAATGACCAAGCTTTCTGAAACTCATCTTTAAACAAGGTGCTGCCTGCAGGATGTGAGGAGCTATCTTTCCAAATCCATACTTCATACCCGCTGGGAGGCTGTGCATGAGGAGACATGTCTGTCACTCCATCGGTCAGCTCAGGTGTCCACAGAGATGCATGCTGTCTATCTTCCTCCTCAGAGACATATGTTTAGGAAACTAGCTTATTGTTTTGAGAGGGAAGTAAAGGTCACAATTTCCCAAGGTCATCAAGCCAGAAAAGGGCCAGATGAGAGACTGATTACTTTCTGACTTTCTAGTCTTACTCAACTGATAAATCATATAGTTTTATTATAATTATTCAGATGAAGTCTTCCCTGTTGCTATGAGGCATCATCAGTCAAAATAGATTGATTTTCACTTTATAAATCACATTTGTTATTGATGAAAGATCCATTATTATCATAGTTTTCAACATAGTAATTTGTTCCCCAGGAAGATACAGGGAATTTTATTCATTGCAGAACCTTAAGTAGATAAATGCCCATTTGCCAGCTGCCATGTTAACACACTTGAAAGGGGCCTATGAAAAATGGAAAATCATTTGTGACAAGCAAAGAAAGACAAAACAGAGTACCCACAAAAGAGCATCCTGATTTGAGAGTTGAAAAAGGTGATAGAACTAGGGCCCCGATAGTAAGAGTTTTGCTTCAGCTTTTCTCAAGTTCCAGCCTGACAGAATGACTAGCGCAAAAACCATTCATCAGGTGGCAGTTAGTATAAACCATGAATATTAATCAGTCCCCAAAGATTTAATAAGTGTTTGCTCAGCTCCAGACTTAAGCTACGCTAAGGATCAGGAAGAAACCCCAGTTTCCAAAAAAATAAAATTGGGGTTCGCTAATAAGGAAGAGAATGAGAAAGACCCAGTTACAAGGGTACTGGAACAGTACCGCCTAAAGCCTTTGACATTTCATCACAACAGATTTATTCCACTGCTGTTAAGAATAGAGAACATTCAAGTAATTTTCATTAAATAATTGTACTCAACGTCTGGAGGATAATTTGTCACTAAGTAGATGGCATTGAGCTGTGATTTCTCCAGCCTAGTGATTTTCCATAGTAGGCTTACAAAGGCTTACTTACAAAAGAAAAATATTTATTGAAGAATTTTCATTTCAGAAGTAACTCTCCATCTCCTATATCAAATAGTATCCTGCAAGGCTTGGGAAATTGTATATGTGGTTCATTGAGCAATCTGGCTAATGGAAACATTTTAAATAGTTAATAAATAGATGATTGATTTAAAAGGAAAAGGAAATGAAGAGTTGTGGTCTGGCAATACGGTGGTCTACGAGAACCTGACAGCTCTCTTGCTGTAACACCAGGACCTGCTGGATAAATAGGATACCTTATTTAATGCCCAGCCGGCCCTGCCAGAAAAAAGGGAAGTCTTTAGACACCAGGAACTCTGAAGGAATGGAAATAGATGTAAGCATGAACGTGGATGGTGTGGTTTCCTGGGGTTTTATTAGTAAAAACAACTGAGGGAATGTGTAATATCGACTCTATAGGAACAGAAGGCAGGGGCTAGGTCCACCAGAGCAGAGGATGAGAACCGTCCCTGCCCTACTCCCCCCGTCCACACACTGCCCTAAAGCTGGGCCCTTACCAGCTCTGCCCTAGTGAACGGGGAGGCGAGGGAGGAAACCTGAAATCCTGCACAGAGCGCAGAGAAAGAGGCCTATTTCTGTCTTTGGTTATTGGATAATAAAAATTATCCCTGGAAATTCAACATGCTAGACCTCTACCCTAGTGGTCTTTCAGTTTGAATTTTACTACTTGCATTTCTAGGTAACCTGCAAGATGAGAAATCGACCCCAAATTTGATCTTCAGTTAGTAATAAACTGGGGTTAAAGGGGCTAGAACTCCTCGGGAGGGTGTTCCCACAACTCAGACACAAGGAAGTCTTAAAATGCACCATTAAAAATTATAAAACGTAAGGAAACAATGTGTTTACTGTGAGGATTTGCATGCTTTGCTATAGAAGGTTTCTCTGTTGATTACAGTATGTTTCTCTGTCCTTAGTTGTGGTCTTCTATCATGTGCTATACATTTGCTTTCTCGCCTTCCTCAGTGGAAGAATTCTAAGTTCCAAAATGTACCTGGTTTAAGGCATTTGGGATAAGGGATCATGGACCCGTGTACTTAAGCATTTCACATGCCATCATTTCTTTTAGTCCTTACAGACTACATACTATTTTACTGATTTGATTAATTTTGCAAGGCCCCAAATTTGTGATTCTGTGCCAGTGACTTTAGTTGTCCTGTGAGGGCAAAGGCAAAGCCCGAGATTACATTGGTTAGCAAATTTTATTAAATGGTTTCACAAGGGTTGGTCAGTTCATCAAGTCAGAAAGGTCACTGGCTCACAGTTGCTGAATGGACTACATGCTGCACCCCATGGTAGGTTCTGGAATTGTAAAGATAAAATACTTTCGTAATGTTCAATGGTGATAAGTGAGATAGAGTAGTATATGTGGAGGATTATTTTAGCTCTTGCAATGTAGGCCTAGAAAGAAGGTTAGGAGATAGTAGCTCCAAATATTCTGTGTAATGGTCTCTGTCGGGATGGTAAATTTTAGGTGACCCTTTGCTTAATCTTGCTTGCCATTTTTTCTACGACGAGCAGGTATTTGTTATTAGAAAAGATTAGTAGAATTAAGTATTTTTAAAGCAATATCTATCTGCAAAACATTTTAGAGCTGTTTTCATCATTAAAAAAAATAGAATTTAAAATACCTAGTAAATATATCGCTCAGAGTATTTTAAAAGTGAATACTCTCCCATTCCTTAAATATGGGTTTCTTATAGTGACTTTCTTTCAAAGGGTACAATATGGAAAGGGGAAAAATAGTAATTTTACAGTGGAGAAACCTGACAAGTACTACCTCGGCTAGCTGAACAAGGTCAACATCAGTGGTGATAAATCATGTGGGTAGTGTATACCCTTGTTGTGATGCCATGAAATGACACTTTGCCTCTACGCTCTTCTTCTCCCAAACCCATAACTCCTGTGTAATCATGAGAAAAACCCCAGACAAATATAAATTGAGGACCACTCTGACCAGTACTACTCAGGGTCATAAAAACAAGGGAAATTTGAGAACTGCCAAAGCCAAGGGGATCCTAAGGAGACTTGACTACTACCTGTAATGTGGTATCCTGGACGAGTTCTTGGAACAGAGTACAGATATTAGGTCAAAACTAAGGAAATCTCAATAAAGTATGGACCTTAGTTAATAATAATTTACCAATATCTGTTCATTAATTATAGCAAATGTATCATACTAATACAAGATTTTAATAATAGGGGAAACTGGATGTGGGGTATTTGGGAACTCTGTATTGTCTTCTCAATTTTTATGAGAATCTAAAAGTGTTCTAAAGTTAATTTTTAAAAATGGCAGTAGATTTTCTATCTGTGTATCTGGAAGGTTGGAATTGCCATTAACTGAGATGAGGAAGACCACAGAAAGAGGTCGTTCAAAATAATTTGAAATTTATAATAGTCCAGCTCCTCAGCAAGGGATGTATAAGACAAATGCATTATGAATACACCATTGTCTTAATTTTCTATACTGAGTACAAGAAATACTTTTGGGAAAAAGTGAGTATAGATATAGTTCCTATAGTCCTCAAAAAACTTACAAATTCGAATTCTTCAAAGATTCCTCAAGAACACAATGGAAATCAATCTGAGCTTTTAAATTTCTTTTAGTTATCCTCATGCACTTAATCAGTTTCCTCTGTTGTTAATGCAAACCACTTTTTGGCAATGCAAATAATTTATAGAATTCCTAGAAGGAAAGATACAAGTAAATAACTTCTTGGTGGTTCTGTATGGTATTGTATTTTGCCAATAACTTTCTTTTTTTTCACCTTTTTAAAAGATTTTTATTTATTATTGATTTTAGAGAGAGTGTGTACAACCTAGGAGGGAGAGAAAGAGGGAGGGGGAAGGAATCTCAAGCGAACTCCTCACTGAGCACAGAGTCCCACTTGGGGCTCAGTGTCGTGACCCCGAGATCATGACCTGAGCTGAAACCAAAGGTCAGAGGCTTAACTAACTGAGCTGCCCAGGCACTCCTTGCAGATAACTTTCTAATAAGGCTCAATAATGTTTATTGGATGGAAGACACTTACATATCTTTCAGTTATCTTTCCCAGAGCTCACAAGATGCGGCTTTCCAAAGCATGTACCTGGAGGACGTCAACAATAACATAACAGTAGTAATAATAATGATGATGATAATAAGCCAACACATACAGTGCTTGCTATGTGCCAGACACCATTATGTCTGCTTTATGTAATGCTTTACGTATTCTTATCAATTTAAACCTCATAATTCTGATAGGTATTATTATTGTCCCATTTTGCAGATGAAGAAATAGAGGCTCAGAAAAGATAACTTGTCGAAGGTTTCATTGTCTTTGAGTGGAGTTGCCGAGATTGGTACCCTGACTCCAGAGCCTCTGCTCTTCACCACCACACGTACTGCCTCTTAGAGTAAGAGCTAACATGTATATACAGGAAGGACATCTCTGCTCCCGAAAAGATGGAAAACTTGAGGATGAGCTAGGGACTTCTTTCTTCCTCAAAAATGCCTCTTTCACATTTCTTATATATGCCAGAAATAAGGTAAATGCTGCCGAAGCATTGTGGTAACTTCAAATGTCCTGGTTAGGTAATTTCCCCCTAGGTTTAGTATGCACAAGTGCTGTGCACCTAGGTTATATTTTTTCTGGTCTTTGTTCTTTTTCCCAAAACCCGTGAGACAAAAAGTAGTTTCATTTAAATATCCTGTTGCCTTCGTTTTCTATTTAGTCTTTCTCTGTATGCAAACAGGGTTATGTGGTACATATAGAAGGTCGTGTATATTTTTTACATTGCTAACCATTTATCACTACATTGTTTTATAATCCTTTTTCCCTTTGTTTTGGGAAGCCCATTATATAGTTGTCTTGCATTTGTTTGTTATACTGAACTCTTCTGTGAGTTCCAGTTAAGTTTTGGAAGTTTCCTTTGGATTATTTCCGTGTACAATCTCAGTGTTTTTAAATGATCTTTTTCTCCCTTCTTTTCAAAATTTTATTGCATTAACTAGAGTTTATCAAATAATTGTAAATAATAGATTCTAAAGAGATTTTTAAAAAGAGTGCTTCTAATGTTTGATCACTCAGTATAAAATTGACCTGATTTGTATTTCTTTACCATATTAGGGAAGAATTCAATTGCTTTTAAAATCATTTTTATAGGGGCGCCTGGGTGGCTTAGTGAGTTAAAGCCTCTGCCTTTAGCTCGAGTCACGATCTCAGGGTCCTGGGGTCGAGCCCCGCATCAGGCTCTCTGCTCGGCAGGGAGCCTGCTTCCGCCTCTCTCTCTGCCAGCCCCTCTGCCTACTTGTGCTTTCTCTCTCTGTCAAATAAATAAATAAAATCTTTAAAAATAAATAAAATAAAATCATTTTTCTAAAATCATATTTATATGTGTTGAATTTTGTCAAGTGACTTTTTGGGCATCTGTTGAAATGGCTGTATGATTTTTCTCTTGAAACTTATCAAGATAGTACTTTCTTGTTTTGAATCACCTTTACCAATTGATTTCTTTTTTTTTCATAGTGTATGCATTAGTCAGAATTCTACAGAGACACAGCACCAACAGGAGGTGTGTATATATAGAGATTTGTTTTAAGGAATTGGGTCATGTGATTGTGGAGGCCTGGTGAGTCCAAAATATGATGGGGCAGGCTAGAACTTTTGAGTTGCAGTTTGAGTCCAAAGACAGTCTGTTTCAGAAAAGAATTCCTTTTCTCTGGGGGAGGCCTGCCATTGTTCTAGTAGGCCTTTGACTGATTAGGTAAGGCCCACCCACATTATGGAGGATAATCTGCTATACTCAAAATACAATTTAAGTGTTAATCTCTCAGGGTGCCTGGGTGGTTCAGTTGTTAAGTGTCTGCCTTCAGTGCAGGTCATGATCCCAGGATCCTGGGATCAAGCCCCGCGTCAGGCTTCCTGCTCAGCTAGAAGTCTGCTTCTCCCTCCCCTACTCCTCCTGCTTGTGTTCTGTCTCTTGCTGTCTCTCTCTCTCTCTCTCCCTCTGTCTCTCTCTCTCTCTAATAAATAAATAAAATCTTTTTTAAAAATTAAAAAATAGGTGTTAATCTCATCCAAAAAATAATTTCACAGACACATCCAGAATAATGTTTCACCAAACAGCTAGCCATCATGGCTCAGTAAGTTAACATGTAAAATTAAGTATAACAGTATATAAGGCTTTTAATGAATCAATGAATTTAAAAGTATCTCACAATATGAGTAATGTAACGTTCATTCTCCCATATTGTGGATGAGGAAATTGAGACTAAGAAAGGTTATACAACTGTTCCAAGTCACACTGGCTCACAGTGGCAGGGCTGAGTCTTGAACTCTGGACTCTAGAACTCTAAAGTTAGTCATATGTGATCAAGAGCATCCAGTGTGTTGATATGTTATTCTCTCTATTGGCCCCCTACTTCCTTTGCTCGGGTTTCAGCTGTCTGTATCTCTTGTATGTGACTTGATCTTGTCTGCTTTTGTTGGTTGGATGATGAGTAATAAGAGTTGAAACTTTACTTCTAGGAGCTGATGTAAGTTGATTATCTTGTTGCAGTCCACATCTGGACTGAGTACAAAATGAAGCTCTCTTCCTGACTTTTTACTCTGTTGTACTGGTAGGCATAACAACCATAGCATCACCATTCTTGCTGTCTTGCTGATGAGTTGACCTCATACTTCTCTCCTTATATTTTTCAAAAGACACAGGCTGTTTTGCAAGTTATTTTAGTTCTGTTTCAAAGCAGTATGGTTGATAACTGTGTTTCATCCCTCGCTGCACTGAACTTTTTAACCCTGTATTGTTGTAACAATATGAGCTTTCCGGCAGGATGTGTTCAGGACAGCCTTTCAGAGCAAAAATGTTGATGTGCCCAAATTAAAGAGCTCATGGTCTATGGTAATATATTCTCTTGATTTAAAATTAGGTGGAAATTGGTATAGTTTGTCAGAAATCCATGGAAGATGAAAATGAGGCACAGTTTTAGGTGCTGAGCTATATGCCAACTAGCCCTTTTGTTTCTTTCTTGAACATGTACTTCAAAGAGGCAGATTTGTTTTTGATATCCATGGGAGCATGCATATGAACTGATTCCAGTGCCCTCATCATCTCCAGAATTATTTATTTGTTTGTTTGCTTATTTATTTATTTATTTTGTGCTCAGGTCTGTGGTCAATTTGCTTCTTTGTTTCTTGAAACCAGCACGATCATTATATTTCTCCTTTTAATTAAATAACTCACTCTCAGCCCCTTGTTGTTATCCTCCACTTAGAGGTTGGGAATGGAGTCACCTAACACGAGGTCATTCATCTCTTCCGCGAGTGCTGTGCCTGTGTTGCAAATTATTATGCTAACAAAAACACGGGAATCATGGCAACAGAATAATATTCACCACCTGCGCCACCTTGACATTTTCCTGCTAGTAGGAAGCTTCCTTTTTTCTCTTTTGCTTTAAACTCAGAAGAATGCATCTTAAATTCTGTGGGCTACGTAATCATGCCCATGAGCTTTCTCTTTTCAGTGCAGCCTGCCCCCATAACTGGTTTTTTCTGTAAGCGATGCTAAGTATGCAGAAAGCCAATTAGGATATTTCACTTAGGATTCCTTTGCTTAACTGTTTCTCAAAGCTTATGTGGCATAACTGCTAGAAAAAGATGTTAGAAGAAGAATAACATATTCTATATTGGTCTTGTGAGTTCTCACCTTCATGCTTTAGTTCAGGCTGGAAAGCTCCTACCTGCCATCTCTGTATGTGGAAAATCTACCCATTCCTCAAAGCCCTGTCCAAAGGCTATTTCCTTCACGGCGGTTTGCCTGATTCTCCTTAGAAGTCACGGTTCCTTCCCGTGAACACCTCAGCACTTTCTATTGGCACTACTATTGATAAACACTTGCATAATTCTTCTTGCCTTGCAAAGTTTATGAACATATTATCCCATGTAATAAATAATCTTGTGAACCTGATATAGTCTCCGTTGGAATTAGAAACATTAAATAAATGAAGCACAGAAAGACCAAATAATTTGTTAAAATGCCACGCGCTGCCCTCTGTCTTCTGACAGTCAGTCTCTTCCTTTACTTTTATCCTTTTGGTCTCAAATTATTGTCCTCATCTTAGCTAACCCTTATGGAGCACCTCTTTTTGCCAGGCATTCTTCTAGGTGGTTATATGCAGCAGAAATAATACCTAACACCTCCTTGCAGAAATGATACCTAAGCTTCTTGCCAGATACTTAGTCTTCAAAGCAACCCTATGCAGTAGGTATCATTATCATCCCACTATTTGCTGGTGATGACTCGAAGAGACAGAGAGGTGAAGTAATTTACTCAATAGCAGATAACTGCAGGAAGTTACTGGGAGCATCATAGTCTTTCCACATCACGAATATGGTGTCTAGTCAGTGAAAATGCTGTGAAAACTCACAATTGTCAGAGGCCACACTTCAGCCACCAAAGAAAGATTATCCATCTCCTCTGCATTTCAGATCTTGCAGGAATGCATTCCATAGGCAAAATATAAATGCCATCGAGGACCATAGTGATTGTTCGTTTTTCAGCCTTCACTCTGCAGGATAGGGGAAGAGCACAGAAGAAGGTAAAAATAGATCCTGAGCGCTAATAGATGATATCCAGCATAGCTATGATGCCGATGTGAGGCTCTTGGCCGTTCCTTCTGAATAAGACCCTGGTAAGATGGTTGTCAAATGTTGTCACTCAGCGACCAATGCCGGGGAGATAAACACCCGCAGAGTTTGATGTAGAGAAAGCTTGCTTGTTAAGGAGTAGTGGAATACAGGACTGAGAAAGGAGTGGATGTTTTCTACAGCTTATGAGGAGGAGCCAATTCTATCTTTAACAGAAAATTAATTGGGTAAACGAATGCCTGACGGCTATATCCAGAAGTGTTCCTATTTGCAGTCGCTCAGTGGATATGCCACCACCCAAAGGCTACTTTAATCTTTCAGCTTAGTAATGATCGGAGTAGAACCTTTGTTCCCCCTTTCCCGCGCAAGTGCTGCTTCATTAACATTACTTCTTGTTCGGAACCATCATCTACTAAGTGTTCTGCATCTTATTGCTTTAAACGCCGGATGGAGTGCTATCAATTCTTCATCTAACCTGTTGTTTCACCAGTTGCTTACAGGGTCCTACTCCAGTAACCGTCTTAGCATGAACATGTCCCGTCACTGAAATTCCCTACTATCTCCCACTGATTAGGGCAGGCTTTGTGCTGATGAGTGTGTGTCTCAGGGGGCCTTTGTTTGAAAAAGTGTCAGAGACTCCTTTTATGGAGGAACGAGTGTTAATGTAAATGTAGACATTTGTTTACCAAAAAGAGTGGTAACTGAGGAATTACTAGCTAATAATCACCCCACTCATCAGTGTACTGTGTCTTTTCCAATTAGTCCTCTCTTTTTATGAAGAAACCTGCCTAGAATATCTCATGGATTTTTCTACCACAAGTGTGCTTTCGGGAAGTTTCCTGGAAGATTGATTGGAACACAAGGATTTCAGTTCATGGCATCCTGTTAATCAGCTCAGATTTGTTGAAGTCATTAGTGTTATAAATTTCTTTGTACTCACAATATTCCTTACCTGGAGTTAATTCTGTGTCAGCGCATTAGTGTGGGTAGAGTACCTTTCACCCACTCAGTGTTCTTAATGGAGCTTACTCGGTTTAATAACAACGGAGATCCCCAAAGGGAAAACAAGGCATTCGGTTCAGATGTCTTGTGGGAGCTGAACCCACCAGAATGTTCTGCTGGGGGAGTCATCACTAACCTGCCAACACTGGTGTCTGTATTCCATCAATTCCTTTTCACTGAAGCCATGAGGTGGGGTGCACTTTCTTTATCCAGCCATTTCTTTTTTCTTGCTTTCAATGCATGAAGGAGACACAGGAACGTTTGGAATAGTTGGGACTTGGCAAATTGTGAGATTGATTTTCCTCTGTTGGTCCCCATAGTATTCAGATCAAGATGAGGTACTTAACTTGCCTGAGCTCTAAGTTGCCTTCTATAGAACAGAGTCCGATACCAATTCTTAGAAAGAAATAAGGCCATGGTGAATCAGGTTTCCACCATGTGCAGGCTCTGCTAACAGCATTCCTTGAGGTAGTGGAGAAGGTGGTTACAAGGTTAGAGCTTGTGTTGTGAATCCACGTAGAGTCCTCATGACTGTTTGGTCTATAGACTCTGACAGCTGCCCATCTCTCAGCTTACCTCTCACTGTACCCCCTCCTTACATGCTCAGTGCTTTGGCTGTGGTGAATCACTTTGACTTCCAGAATGTACGGTATATTTTATACCTTTCTGAATTTTCAAATTCCTGCCCCTCCCCTCATTTACCTGGTGAACTACTCAGCTTCCAGGCCTTTTCTGATAACCTCCTCTTTCTTGGTGCGCTTGTGTTCCTTGCGTGGCCTCAACATATTTCTGTCAGAGCCTCTTTAACCATATATTGCCAGTACTTGTGTGCAGAGCTGACTTCTGCTCCGTAACCATATTCCACTTAAAGGTAGGATCCTCTTTATAGCTCGAGCCCCTTTCATTTTCTTCCTGCCAAGATTAGTGCCTCCACTCAGAGAGAACCACATCCAAAAATATTTTATAATGTGTGAATTTCAGTGTAGTGTTTATTTCAACCCTAACAGAAAAACAGATTGATTTTATCCAGAGATGTGCCTCTCCTCACACATAGTATATTCAATGGGTAGAAATGCTCAGCAAGATTTGTATCTTATAAAAATCACAGGAAGGAGGATCAGCGATCAGAAAATATGAAGGCAGATTTGAGCTCAGTGTAAGTAATAACTTTCTGGGCATCCAAATTGTTCAAAGTTGGAATGTGCTATCTTGTCAAATAATGGGGTCTCGTGACTGGAAGTATTCATACCAAGACTCACAGGGATGCTGTCAGATATATAGTCTTGTATTGTTCTGGAAATAGGTGCTTGCCACGATCTTTTCTAATCTTAAGAGTCTATTTTTATCTCTGTAATTCAGTTCAAATATCATTAAGTTCTCACAATTTCCAATTATGGAGTTGATATCCATCAACTTATCTCAACCTTCATTAAGAATTGTTTTTATTAATCTAAGTCAGTGAAACAATTATCTTCTGCCTCACTCCCCAAAGAATCTCACTGTCCTTGTTTATCCATGTTTTGTTTCATTCCTTGTCTATAAATACATGGTAAAATTCCTAAGACTTTAAAAAGACTTATCAATTTAAGTCAACCAATACTTGAATAATGGGCCAGGTGCAATAGACATACAGTGTAGATATTAAAATGATTATGGTAGTTAATATTTATCAAGTGCTTACTGGCATTTTACATGTATCAACACATTTGTTATTTACAACAATGCTATGTGGCGGGTAAGTAGTTTCCCATTTTATAGATTAGAATCCTGGGGCACTGGGAAGTTAACTGATTTGCCCAGGATCATAGAGCTACTAGGTAGAAGAAACCCCGTAATCTGATCTAAAATCTGAACCTATAACTTTAAGCATTACTGACTTTTGATGAATAAATTTGATAAGATACTATCTCTTACCTTCAAGATGATTTCACCTGGTAGAATTACATGTGTTTATTATACACCAGACAAGGCAGTCCTTGCTTTTACTTATTCTGAAGATTTCTGCTTTCGAGTTTCTCTTTGTTGTTATTGCTTCCTAGTATTCTGGCATTGGCCACCCAAATCCATGTTCATTTGATCTACACCATTTATGATTTTCTAAACTTGCTATCTAACTTTATGTATCTTTAGTCTGAACTCAGAGGAATGAGGTTCTGTCTCCATGATTATGTTAATTATCCTCCCTTGAAACTTCTTGCTTTATGTTTTGCTTTTGTGGGAACAACAATAGTATTCAGTGATCCACCGACAGACTGATTTCTTCTGTGAGCACACCTTAGGCCTTGTAAAGAATAATTTCGAGAAGCCATTTTCAAATTTTAACATTCATCTGAGGGATAGGCAAAACACCAGTTGCTGGGTCCCAACCCCAGCGTCTCAGATTCAGTTGATCTGAGGTCAGTTTCAAGAGTTTAAATTTGGAATGTACTCTCAGGTAGTGCTGATTTTTCTGGTACTGGGACCATGCTTTGAGTGGTTGGGCTTTCTAGAGATTAGACTGGGTCACAGATAGCAGAGATGTGTTTGGAAAGTTCACAGGTGATGCTAATGCACACCCAGAGGTTACCATATATTCACAGTATTACCCTAACTCTTTCAAAAAGCTTGAGTCGATGCCATTCAATCCCCTGCTGACTATGTTAGTTTGGCCCGGGCACTGTACATTTGTCACTCCTTGGTAACATGTCTACACCTACTTGTTTCAAAAGATCGTTTGGGAGCAAAACTCTGGCTGATGCCTATCTCAATAAAGACCAAGCAAGTAATTGATTAAAGATTTAATATACCTCCTTTTCCCTGTAATGTTTTCCAGTTACCAGACGTGGCACAGCACATGGTAGATGCTCAAGGAATGCGTGTGGGATGAATGACTATCTCTTAGAATAACAGCCTTATTCCACCAGGCTAGGTTGACTGACCGTGGATCTCTAACATGCTGGAATGATAACTTACTTCTGATAAAATTATTGATTTTATTAATCCGAAAGAGCCATGCAAAGTTGTTTTCCTCTTTTTACTTGCTATTTTCAGTTTTCCCGACTTGGGCTCAGCCAGCAGTGCCACAATTGGATGGCTACATTGATTTAATAAGGACTCCTATTGCGGTGAAGGATAATAAACAGGTCTGGAGGGCAAGGTCATACTCCCGAAGTCTGCCTGACACGAGGCAAAGATGAAAATGCTAAAGCAGGCTGAGCAGGCTGGAGGGAAGCTGCACTTCTTCACTGTGGATTTCCTTGGAGTGCCATTAGCTTACCGGGAAGAACACAGGGTAGATTGCATTTACATGAGGGAGGCGAGGCTGAGCTCAGTTATCTTAAATTTTTTTGGTATCGTTTCAATTATTTGTTGGAATAATGGAACTTTGATCTAAAGCATGTTCCTTAGTATCATATTTCTTAGCATGGCAAGGCACAGACTGGTTCCTGCTTTCCGTAATGATGGTCATGGAGTGCCCTTAAATTTAATATGTAAGCGATTCCCAAGACGGTAGTGTAGAGAGCTCCAGTTCTAAACAGGAGTGTGTCTTTGTGGCATAAACAAGGCTCTTGTATCCCGTTCGCCATCGATGATGTAATCTCAGCACGTTGGGCAGTTTACAATAGTCATGTTTTTATTTGATCTGCATTAGAAATTCGTGAGATAATCATTGGGATCTTAACCTCATTTATACAGGTGAGGAAACTAAGACACTCTAGGTTTAACTGATTTGTCCCAAATGAAACAGTTGTGAGTGGTGAGGTCCATGAGGACGTCTTGGGTTTTCTCACCCTCCCCCCGCCTCCACTCAATGCCTGATTTGCGACACTGCACTGCCCGGCACCTCACGAAGAAGAGCTCTTTTTATTCTCACTTGCCTGATGAGAGAAAGTATGAGGCAAGAGAAAGGTTGGTGACTTGGTCCAGGTCAAAGGGAAAGGCTGATTCAGTGGCGCAGGCAAAGGTGAGAGCTACAGGAATCTTATGTCCTGAATTTAAACAGAAATGCACTGCGGGTCCTCCCCCCAGCCCCCTCAGGCGTACCAAAGGGATTCCTCAGTCATTCCCCCTCCTGTCTGCGTTTGGTCTGGTCTGCGGCGTGTTTGTGAACAGCAGCTGCATTATCAAGTAGCCAGGGCTTCCTCCAGATGAGCTAATGCGCCGCCGGAGTGGGAGCTAGCAGTACTCACTTCACAGGCCAAAGAAGGCATCTGCATTTGCCTCGAAGCCCCAATTATTCAAATGTGCCTGCAGCTGGAGAAATGACGTCCTGGGCAGAGGCCAACCTCTGATCTCCGAGCTCTGCTTTCACCCAGATCGGTCCCCTCCTGTTGCTTAAGCGGAGGCCAGGCTGGGTCCCCTTGGACACCGTGCACAGTCATTCTGCAGTCCCCAAGCACCCTCTGGCTGCTGTGTCAGCAACTGGATGTTCGCCCGGGCTCTGCAGGACTCTGGAGTCTGGAGCCTGCCGGCCTGCAGGCAAGAGAGCTGCCAGATGTGCGTGCTAATAAATGGCAAGAGCTACTGTGCAATTATTGTGGTACAGAAATAAGTCGTGAAATTATCTCTCCTCCTGGGTTTGGAATCCAGAGTAACTGAGGCAGCAAACTTCTCTTTGTGTGTGAAGTAGAACTCGTTGCCAGTGGCTTCCATTCGGGGGTGTGCTCTTCTTGGAATGAAGCTTTTCTCAACAGTCTGAAGGGTGACGGGCTTAAGAGCAGATTGTCTAGCACCTGGTATTGAACTACGTGTAGCCTACAGGCCACTATCACTTGGGTGCCGGTTCTTAATGTGGAATCAGGGGCGCCTGGGGGGCTCAGTCTGTTGAGCGTCTGACTCTTGATTTCAGCTCAGGTCATGATTTCAGGGCCTTGGGATCAAGCCTCTCGTGGGACTCCGTGCTTAGCCAGGAGGCTGCTGGAGAGTCTCTCTCTCCCCCACTCTCCCTCTGCCCCTCCCCACTGCATGCACCTGCTCTCTCTCTAAAAGAAATAAATACATCTTCCAAAACAAAAACCAAAAAACTGTAGAATCAGGGCCCGTCCCCGACCTATGGAATCAAAGTGTGAATTTTACGAAGATCTCCAGAGTGTTTGCTTGCATGTTTAAGAAGCTCTGATCTCAATACGAGAACCTGAGGGGCTTGTGAGCCCCGTGGGGGCTGTGCCCCTTCCTCTGTGGTTCTTTAGCATGGCTTGGTCACACCGAATGGCATCTTACCTGCAGTACTGAGGGTGCGGTGATATTAACCTTTCTCTGGACCTTTGTGACATTTCCAGAGGGCTATGTGAAGTGGTACATGTCCAGACAAGGGCTTACCAGTTGCATGAGCTTTCTCCCAGAAGTCCTTGAGCTGCATGGCCCCCACAGACCGGCCTCTTACTGTCGCGCACCTTATCTTCGGAAAAGCCCCAGCTGTGCTGTGTGGGGGACCTGTGGAGCTAATGGAGGAGCAGCATACTGCAAATGATGTTGTGGCTATTAACATTTTTATGGGTGGACTGCTTTGCAAAGCTGAGGGAAAGTGTTATTCTTCTAGGATTAATATATTTAACAAAGTCTGCCAGGAGAGGAGGCTTTTGCTGATAAATATAATTCTGCTGTTGATTTATCTAGTAATGGAGACTTGAAATTACAGGAATCAATGTGTATGTGAAAGCCATTGTCATTTGGTTAATTATGTTTTGCCAGCAGTATGGGGAAGCACTTTATACTTGGTGCAGCCAAATGTATTTCAGCCAGAATCCTGCATTATAAGTGATGGGCCTAAGTGTGGATGAAAACAAAGACACCTAATTCCAGACTCCTGGACATGTGATGCATCCCTCTCCCCTCGCACTGTGACATTTAGGTCTGTTTCCTCTAGGGAAGCGGTTCTCAAGTGAGGTGATTTTTTTTGACTCCTTCCTCCACCCATGGGACGTTTATAAATCTCTGGAGACATTTTGGTTGTCATAACAGGGAGAGGCCAGGATGATACCTATGAAGAATGTCCCGCTGTGTATAGGCCATCGCTCACTCTCCTCCCCAACCAGGAATGATCTGACCTGAACTATCAGTAGTGCTGAGGTTGAGAAACTCTGCTCTAGAGCTCACTTGTCTCTGATCCTGACCCAAAGAATTGGGACCAACTCCATATCCTGTTTGTCAACAGATAAAGAAATTCTAAGTCTACAGGCATCACAGTCATCTGGGATTATCTGCCAGGGTATCTACCTACATGGAATCAAGAGGATCATACAGTAAGAGAGTCTGGAATGGTTCCCAGGCCACGACTAGCAGTCTGTCATTGGTAGTGATGCTGTTAGCAGGGACTTTCTCAGCCTTCTTTCTCCTTCTTTTTTGATGAGTCAGCTACTGGTTTCAGAAAGCCTAACCTACATTATAGTCTCAGCATTGCTATTTACTACCGAGTGACCTTGACTACAGTAGGTAGAGTCATGGCCCCCAAAGATGGCCCCATCCTAATTCCTGTGACTGTGTTAGCTTCCCTGGCAAAGAGGACTTGCAGATGTGATGAAGTCAAGGATCTTGAGATGAGATTATCCTGGATGACCTGAGTGGGCCCAGTGTGATCACCAGGGTCTTTACAGGTGAAAGACAGGGTCAAGAGAGTCAGAGTCAGAGATGAAAGGGTCTGTACAGCTATTTTGAAGATGAAGTGAAGTTCGAAGAAAGGGCATGAGGCGAAGAATGCAGGCCACCCACAGAAGCTGGAAAAATGAGGAAACGGATTCTCTCCTAGAGCCTCCAGAAGGAGCATAGCTCAGTGGATACTTTGATTTTAGCCCAGGAAGGCCCAGATTTGGACTTCTGACCTCCATGACTGAGAGATAATGAATTTATGTTGTTTTAAGCCACTAAGTTTGTGGTAATCTGTTATAGCGGCCATAGCATACTCAACATAGTATGTCGAGTCAGGTCTTTTCCTCTTGATGTCCCGCTGTAAAACAGGGCTCTCTCCACTGTAAAATGGGCCTCATTCTTCAGTGCTTACTTACCGATTACGTGTTATGTGTCAGGCACTATTCTAA
Source organism: Nasua narica (assembly GCA_028533885.1). Taxonomy (NCBI): domain Eukaryota; kingdom Metazoa; phylum Chordata; class Mammalia; order Carnivora; family Procyonidae; genus Nasua; species Nasua narica. The sequence goes on from CM052798.1 coordinate 56,554,044, forward strand.
GCACTTGGGGTGGAGCAGTGAACAACATAGACCAACCACCCCTCCAGTCTAGTGACAGAAGACCAATAAGCAACAAGAAATGTGTGGATGTGTAAGGATACATGAATGATAAGTGCTGTGAAGGAAAGTTGAAGCAGATAAGGAAGCTGGAGTCCATGGGTGATCTTAGGCGGCATTCAGGGAAGGATTCTGTGATAAGATGACATTTAGCAGAAACTTCAAGGAAGTGAGGGAGAAAGCCATGCAGGTATCTGAAGGAAGACTGTTCTCAGCAGAGGAAAAGGCAAGAACATGTGCCCTGAACACATGCTCCTAGCTTGCTTCAGGGATTTAAAGGACAGGGAGGGAGCCAGTGTGGATAATGATAATAATTACCTCACATGGCTATTGTGAGAATTCCTGGCAAAATAATGAAACCCCTTGGTGAACTTCAAAGCACATGGCAAATATTAGTTATTTTCATTGCTATGGACCCTCAGAATGGATTTGTGGGGCTGCCAAGTGACCCAGAGGGTGACCTTCATTTTCTGTCTGAACAAGAGTGAGGAGGGAACAACTGATGGCCCCAGGCCCTGGGAATTGTGCACAGAGGCCCAGAAAGAAGCAGTTTCCCACCATGGAGATGCTGGTGACTGTATGTGTGCTCTTTAGATCGGCAAACCTTTGATGGGGTGGTGAGGACAGTAGGATGGATGGGAGATCATGGCTACTGTGGCCAGTCTCAGCTGTTACACCTCTCAGTCAGGAGGGTACTCCCCATAAGCCATCTGGGGCTTCCAAGTGTACTTGTCCCTCATAAAGGCGCACAGCCACTCTGGGAAAGAAATTGTTGAGGAATTTAGAGACCTTGAACCCTACCTGGCCAGGGACCAGCGAGAAGCACTTAGGATAGCTTCTGACAGCCCAGCCTTGCTGGCAACTAATCCCCCAGGAGGAGTTAAGCTCTGCCAGAGGATTAAATTGAAATATAATACACACTCTTCTTTTTCTAAGGCAGGTGGTGAAATGGTCTAGTTTTTGTAAAAACCTGAGACATTAAAATACTGACATGCTGCGCAAGGCTTTCTGTTTGGAAGTAGACTTTCCTTCACAACTATGGGGGGATTGGAGGAGGCACAGGGCGTGAAGCACCCAGAAGGTTCACAGAGTCTAGAGCTGACCCGTGTGCCTACCCATTAACATCTTGGGTTTAAGGGACTTTTTCAGTGCTTTTTGTGTCTCTAATCTCATAATGACCACTGCAAGGTCATAGATAATGTGTGTGTATTTCATCCTTCTTTATGCTGAGTAATCCACTTGTAGCTGAAAGCCATTTCAGTCATTATTTGATTATCCTGTTAGATTTTTTTCTTTCCCTAAATGAGTTTCTCTAAGCTGTCTTTCCCTACTTTTTGATAGATAAATGGAATATCTTCAGAATTGAAAGATTAATGTGAGTGCTTTATCATCTGAGTAGGGAAGCTTTCTCTTTTGAGACACATAGTAACAAAAGTAAAATGGACATCTTCAGCCTTACCACTCTTTCTGTGAAAGAGCCTCATTTATAAATCTTAGGCTTTGATATCAGTTTGCTCTGCAGTCTGCGGGGACTGTAAAAGGAAAGGTAAAGGAAGGCTAAGCAAGATGAGCAAGTCCAAATCAGGAGAAATGAAAGTAAAAAGAGCGGGAGATCTGTGTGTGCTCCGAATTCTGTGGGAGCCAAATCCGGATCCTAAGGATGCCTGGGAAGATAGTCCAAACCAGACAGAAAGCAGGCATGCAGCCAGGATGACCAGCGAGAGCAACTCTGAGGAACCGGAGCCTGTCGATTGCTGGCATGTAGGCAGCTTCCCCTGTCCTCAAGGTCAGAACAAATACCTCTCTTCCCTCCCCTTTCTTCTCTTCAACATCTGAAGCAAAACCCTGTGGACTACAGAGAAGTGAGGACCAAACACGTCCCTTTCACTTCGAAGTGCTTTGATATTCTTTGCCTTTTATTTTCTTAAAGCCTCAATAGCGTGTTCATGCCATGAAATAGCAGGATTCCCTTGCATTATAGGATAAGCGTGCTAGTGAAAAGTAATTGCAAAGCAAATTTTTACAGACGAATGAAGGCAGTCTGAGATTTGCTTCAAGTGGCATATTCATTTGTTTACGTATCAAAGGGCCGTGGTACCTACTAGATGATAGGCACCGAGCTAAGCACTTGTCATGAGATGGGCGTGGGACAAGACCTTATCCTGGGCCTCCTGGAACTCAGAATATAAATGGCTGCGGAGACAACATGCAATGAACAAATAGGCAACTGAATTTTAGTTTGCTGAAAGTGGTATGAAAGGACAGACATGATATTATGCTAGAAGGGAGGAACTGCAGTTAAAGGATGAGGGAAGCAACTTCCAGCCGCCAGGGATGGCCTTCTTGAGATGGAATCTGAGAAGAGACCAAGTACACTGTTAGAGACCAGGAATGGAAAACTGTTCACTCTGGCTACTCTGGGAAGACGGGAAAGCCTGTGTTTACAAAAGGGCCTTTTCATACCGTATGATTTCACGTGTGACATTAAAGAGACAAAGCAAATGAACAACGACAAAAGAGACAACAAAAAACCAGACTTAATTATAGAGAACAAACTGGTGATTGCTAGAGGGGAGGTGGGGGGCGGGGATGAGAGGAAGAGGTGATGGGGAGTGAGAGTACACTTACCCTGATGGGCCCTGAGTCATGTACAGAATAGCTGCATTACTTTATTATACTCTTGAAACTAATATAACACCGTATGTTAACCACACTTGAGGTAAAAATAGAATTTTTTTTCCAAAGGAGGATTTGGATTTTCAGAGTCACATGGTCTAAAAGGAGTCTTTCACCATATGCTTCTAAGGAGACTGCTGGGTCCCCCCTTCCAAACCACGCTACCTTCTGCTCTCTTTTTCCTTCTGACTCTCTTTTCCCACCATTATTTTTTCTCCCTAGCTATTACTAATATCTGACATACTTTCTAATTTACTTACCTGGTTTATTGTCTGTCTTCCCCAACATGAGCTCTATAAAGACCCACATTTTGTCTGTTTTATTCATGATGACTGTTGTCTCCAGTGCCTAGAAGAATAATTAGGTGGTCAAAGAATACCATTGCCACTACACTGAGCTATTTCTTTTTGGCCCTAGGGAGGAGTAGGGCATAGAAGAAAGATCAACAATTTTGAAAACCGCCGGATCTGGAATAATATGCTATACTTCACAGGGTTGTTATGACATTTGCATGAGGGAATGTACGTAAAGAATGAGTGCCCTGCTGGTGAGGAAGGGCTGAACAAATACTGTTCTCTAGTGGTTCCCCATCTCTCTCTCTCTCTCCCTCTCCCTCTCTCTCTCTCTCCTCATACTGACGGAGGGTAAGAGCTACAAACATGATGAAGTAGGAGAAGGTGATACCCATTGTTTCTCCACTCCCGGGCTGGGGTCCTCCTAAGCCCTTCTGGCCTTCCTCCAGCCTCCCTCTGTCACACATTGCTCCCAGCTCTAGCCTTCCATCATGTCCCATCCAGTCCAGCCTGTCCATCGTGCTAGACCCTCAGGATCCTCGGCTCTGGTATACAAGGAACAGATGATCGCTCTCAGCCAATGCATGCTGAACCTCTAGTGACTGCTGCTGTGCCAGGAGCAGGCCAGCCTTCCTTGCCACGGATGGGTAAGAGCAGGCGATGTCAGCAGATGCCATTGTCCTGCGTGGGGGCTCAGCCTCCCTCTCCTGGGTGGTGAGGAACAGACACTGCCGCTGTTGGCCTCTACCTGTCCCATTTCCAACCTCACTAACCAACCTCGAGAGAAGCCTTCTTCAATCCGTTTTCCTCAGGAGAAGCAGGAGGGTGTAATAGTGCTGAAGAAGGGAGACAGCAAGGCAAGAGAGCAGAGGCATAGAAAGAGGACTGAGTGTAAAGAGGAAAAGGGCCAAAGGAGAAGAAAGGGAATAAGAGAATGAATGAAAGAGCAAAGGAGAAAAGAGACAGGTAACCATGCCTGTTAGATGCTGCCATATCTCACACCCACAGAAAAGATGTTAACAGCAAAGTCTGTGAAAATCCTAGCGGGGAAGTATCTCTACCTTGGAATATAATTTCTAATGATAAAAGTGATAACACAATAACATTTATTAAACACAATGCTAAGAGTTTACACACATTATCTCCTCTGCATGGTCCTTTCAATTGCAGGCAGATCCTGCCATTCCTATGTTCAGAATTGTTCAGTCACATCCCATCTTACTCATAGTAAAATCAATATCTTATAGGACCACTCTTCAACCCCACCTCTTAGTAGGATCCACTTCCCATCCCCATCTCTGAAAGTATTTCCTCTCACTCTCTCCCTTGCTACCTCCATTCCATCCACTTTGGCCTCTTTGCTATTCTCCATCAAACTAATTATCCTGCCTCAGGGGCTTTGCACTGTTTCTTATTTTGCCTAGAGCAGCCTTCTCCCAGGTAACCTCAGGACTTCAAAACTGCTTCTTTTGGAGCTCTTCTTCCTTTACTTGCTAAGCAAATTCTGCCCTGACAACTCTATGGCCATAACTTCCCTCTGCTCCCCATTTTCTTCATCTTGCTTTAATTTTCTCTATGCTACTTATCCTCACCTTGCATATAATAGTATTTTATGTTAATTGTTTATCTTTTGACTCTAGATTATGAGTACAGGAACTCTGTCAGCCTTCTTCTTGATTCATAGTAGATTCATGATTATTATGTTCTCATGGTAACCCCAGAAGGTGGTTTTTATCCTCCATAGTGCAAAATAGAAGAATTAAACTTACATCAGGTAAGTAAATTTTCCAACATCATAGGTTGAAGGTGGTAAAGCTAGGCTTCAAATAGTCATCTGCTGGGGTATAGGGCCAATACTCTTAATGGCTATGCTAGCTGGTTCCCCAGGATCCTTACACTGTAAGGACTCCTCTCCCAAAGGGTAGTTTAGCATGCTACCTGGCTCATGGTAAGAGTTCAGTAAGCATTCAAGATATTACTATTAGCATAATCATTACAGAGTTAACTTACTGTATATATGCAGAGAAAGCTTCGGGTGGAATGTTATCTGTTCGTACATTATTATTTTTTAAGAAACAGCATCTAAAAAAAAAAAAAAAAAAGAAAGAGCATCTATTTGGAAACGAGGCAAAAAGATGACTGCATATCCTTTCACTGTCATACCAGATGATTACCTAACATGTTTTCCTAAAGGTTGTCTGACTTTGTGGGACGATATCATTTTGTTTTTCTAATTATTTACCATTGATTACAGTCCAGACTCTATAAAGTTGATGTTAATGTATGTAAAATTAGTAAGATATAAATCATTACTGTCCAATAGAGAAGCACATGACTTCTAAACAGGAGAGATGATAACTCCAAATGTGCAGGTTTTATTGCTTTCTAACCCATTAGGCAGTTTTGGTTATATATCCTAGAAATGCTATTCCAGCAATCTTTTCCCCCACCAATCCCTCCATTTGTCTACCTGCCTGCCTGCCTACCTACCTGCCTATAGTCTACCTATTTATCAGTTTCCTGTATTCTCTTTCAAATCAGCTTTATTGTCTTGCTGGTTCCTTCATTAATGATTTTAATATATATTTTATATATGCTTCTTATGTATTTGTATGACAACAATTATGTTTTTAATTTTGTCATATATATTACAGAATAGCTAGAATAGAATAGAGTGATGAAATGTTATGATATGATCTAGTAAGGAATTGGTATACCTAAGATATTGAAATCCTGGTGTACCCTAACAACTATGTAGTTCCTATACTGATCCTATAGTGTCCTACCCCTGATGAAATTGACTACTTATCATAGAGTTTACCTCTTTTGCTTACTGGATGTGAGAAGGGTATATCATAGTGGTTAGGAACCAGGACTCTGGAGTCAGACTACCTGGGTTCAAGTTCTTGTTCTGCCACTTATTAGCTCTGTGATTTTGATGGTTAATTTTACACTTGATCTTAGCCAAAAGGCCGAGAAGCGATTTTGATGGTTAATTTTATGTCAACTTGACTGGACCATGGGATGTCCAGGTGTTTGGTTAAATATTATTTATTGTGGGTCTGTAGGATGTTTCTGGGTGAGATTAACATTGAATCAGTATACTAAGTAAAGTAAATGTCCCTCCCTGGTGTGGGTGGACTTTATCTAATAATCTGTCAATGGCCTGAATAGAATAAAAGCTTGAGTAAGGAAGAATTTTTTTCTCTCTGACTGTCTTCAAGCTAGAACAGAGGTCTTCTCCTGCCTTTGGACTTGGTCTTGGACTGGAATTTATACCACCAGCTCTCTGGAGTCTCCCGTTTATTAAATGTAGATTTTGGACTTCTCAATCTCCATAATCATGTGAGCCAATTCCTTATAAAAAATCAATCTCTCCCCAGATACCTATATATACAACTCAACCGAAACTATCTATCTTTTCATCTGTCTGTCCGTCCATCCATCCATCCATCTATCTTCTCTTTCTCTACAAAACCCAGACTAAAACAATGATCTTGGACAAGTTGCTTAGCCATATCAACAAAATGGGGCCATATCAGTGGATCTTATCTCAGAAGGTACTTTACGGAGTAAGTGTAGTAACATATATCAAGTACCTAGCTTGGTGTCTGGTACTTGGTGTTTAAGAAATATTAGTTATTATGACTTCTGTTTGTTTTTCATTTTAGTAATTTATGTAAAGAAAATGAAATTTTACAAATCTATTGACCGATTTTAATTGTAATATTCTCTCTGCAAACTACAGCAGTATTTGTATAATAAGACAACTTTTTTCCTGTTCTTCCTAGAAGCTTACTAACTAGAAGCTCTGAAAACCAGTGTTTACCATGAAGGATATTGTATTCTTAGAGAGTTCTACAAGTTAAAATAGTCCATTCTGAATGTGTTTGAAAAATGGCCTCTGTTATTTATTTTCTAACTTTCTACACTGTGTTACAGACAGAAATAACTTATTATTTAGCACTGTCTAGTCTGTAGTTTTATTGTCCTGTGCACTTTCTGACCCCATTGATTTACCCTGAAAGTCTAATTTAGTGTGAGAGACCACTTGTGATTTTTGTGCAATTCAGAATGTGGACGTATCTTTCCCAGCAACCTGTACATTCTGATTTCCTTTGCACATGAGAGTTGATGTGGAAAAGGCAGCTGAGCAGAGGTTGGCAACCTTTCAGAAGTGTTATGCCAAGTGTCCATTTATTCACTCTAACTTAAGGGTTTCCATGCCTGGAAGAACCTCCTCTCCTCCAAACCACTGGAGGCTGAGAACTTCCAAGGCAGAGTGAGGCTACAGAAATTGAAATTATCATGTTGTGATAGATTTTCCCATTTTTTTCTTTCCCAAAAAACACAAACTGAAAAAATGAATGCCAATTTTATGCAATCCAGGTAGAAGCAATCCTATATGTGATGAAGTGGTTGGTGGACAAGATGATGTTCTTAAATTGTTTGAAGCTTTTCATGCAGTAATTGTTTGTGTTTGCAAGCACCATGCTAGACATGCACTATGCATTCATTTAATAAACCATTCATTAAATCCATAACGAGTCCCTAACTTTACATATACAATACTTAATATGTGTATATTTTTTGCAGAATAAATAAAAGAATGTATTTAAAGTACCCAACACAGTGCCTGGCTCATAGTAGGTATTTAGTAATGAAAAACACTAGTTTTAATCTTTTCTTTAAATATTTTATAAAAGTAATGTACGTGGTAAAGAATCTAAAAGGGCAAAACTGCTGATATAAAAAGCAGCAATTCCTCACACTGCTTCTGTTCTTTTCCAGTCATAGTCTCCAGAGCCTTGATTTTTAAGACAATTCAGTTTTTCTGATAGTTGCCTATAGAGCATTAAATAATCCCGGTGACTGGGGTGATGCGTCCTCCATGTACTCTCACAGGCACAGTCCCTGCTGGGTCAGTCTAGATTCGCCTTCATCAGGGCAAAGTTCTCTCTTACCCTGTTTCAGGTGGAGGTCTTACAAGTGTCCCCAGTTCCTGAATGCCAGACCTTTCATCCAGGGGGATAAATTGGAGTGGGGGAGTCCAGAGCTGGGGAGCTTATCTTCGGATTCCCTTGTGTACTGCTGTCCAGACCTTTATGGGAGTGGCTTCTCTTTCTGTTCCACCATGATGCATTCCTTTCTCTTTCGCTGAGTTGGCCCGTCCCTTCTCTCACACTTTCACCAAGTCCAATCTCATTCAGTCTCTGCAAGAGGAAAAACTCTGCAAACCTCTTAGTCTGGCTCTTTGAGTCTCTGTTTTCCCCTGTGTATTTGTAATTGTGATAAGTGTGGGGTAAGTGTGGAAAGAGGAAGTAGCTCTTGGGGGTACGAGGAAGACAACTATTTGGAGGAAAATGCACAGAGAACAACTAGATTAACATTTTTAGATATTACCAAACTGCCTTATTCCCTTATTTTACTGTTCCTTGATTTATCAACGTTAGACATGGCTTATTCCCGTCTATGAAGAGGGAGAATTTAGTTCATCTATTTTCCCTTTTTTTCCCTCGTTCTCTTCCCAAAGTCTGAGGGTTATGTCAGATTTTGCTTCTTCTGTTTTCTTTTTAATTTTAAGTACTACATGATTTTTGTCACATCATCTTCAGGCAGCCTCTCTTCTGTAGCCACCAAGATAAGCTCGCATGCACTATTCTTCCCTTCTCTATTACATTGTCGAGGCCACTCATGTTCTGTTCTAGAACCACATTTAAAGTTTCCAAGTTTTATAGTTTGATTATAAAAGTTGAAAAACCAATAAACAGGATTTATATTCTAGTGTTGATTAGCATAATTTGAAAATGGACTGTATATTGGAAAATACTGCTTCCCTATGAAATTTCCTCAATTTGCTAATTCTATTTTGCTTACATAGACTATCACTGTACTTAAAATATACATGCTGAGGGACAGCAGCATACTCCCACAGAGGTCTGCAAAGCAGTGCACAGGGGATTTGGAAGACCTTGAGGTCTGCAATGTATTTGCAAATAGTTTAGCAAAAAATAGGCATATATAGAAACAGAGAAAGACAGAGAGATGGATGGAGAGAGAAAGAGAAGGTAAATGTGGCAGGATTTTAACAACTGGTTGTTCTAAATGCAGTAAATATACAGGTTTTAGCCCTGCCCCCCCTTTTAAATTAACCTATAACGCATTATTTGTTTCAGGGGTACAGGTCTGTCATTCATCATTCTTAAACAATTCAGAGTGCTCACCGTAGCATATACCCTCTCCAGTGTCCATCACCCAGCCACCCGTTCCCTCCCACCTCCCTCCACTCCAGCAACCCTCAGTTTGTTTCCTGAGTTTAAGAGTCTCTTATGGTTTGTCTCTCTCTCTCTGGTTTCGTCTTATTTCATTTTTCCTCCCTTCCTCTGTTTTGTTCCTCAAATTCTTCATATAAGTGAGATCATATGATAATATTCTTTCTCTGATTATCTTATTTCACTTAGCATAATACCCTCTAGTTCCATCCACGTCTTTGCAAAGGACAAGATTGCATTTTTTTGATGACTACATAATATTCTATTGTGTATATATACCACATCTTGTTTATCTCTTCATCTGTCGATAGACTTCTAGGCTCTTTCCATAGTTTGGCTATCGTCAGTGTTGCTGCTATAAACATTGGGGTGCAGGTGCCCCTTCAGATACATTTGTATCTTTGGGGTAAATATCCAGTAGTGTAATTGCTGAGTCATAGGGTAGCTCTATTTACAACTTTTTGAGCAACTTCCATGCTGTTTTCCAGAGTGGCTGCACCAGCTTGCATTCCCACCAACAATGTAGGAGGATTCCCCTTTCTCCTCATCCTCACCAACATCTGTTGTTTCCTGACTTGTTAATTTTAGCCATTCTGACTGGTGTGAGGTAGTATCTCATTGTGGTTTTGATTTGTATTTCCCTGATGTTAAGTGATGTTGAGCACTTTTCCATGTGTGTGTTGGTCATTTGGTTCTCTTCTTTGCAGAAATGTCTATTCATGTCCTTTGCCCATTTCTTTACTGGATTATTTGTTCTTTGGGTGTTGCATTTGATAAATTCTTTATAGATTTTGGATACTAGCCCTTTATCTGATAATGTCATTTGTAAATATCTTCTCCCATTCTGTAGGTTATCTTGTTTCTTGGGAAAGGCTTGTATTGCTATCAGGACCACCTTTGCTGCGTCACAAAGGTTTTGAATAGTTGTGTTTTCATTTTAATTTGTTCCCATGAATTTTTTAAATTGTTCTTTAATCTCCTGGTTGACCCATTCATTCTTTAGTAGGATGCTCTTGAGCCTTCATGTATTTGCATTCTTTCCAACCTTCCTCTTGTGATTGAGTTCTAGTTTCAAAGCATTATAGTCTGAAAATATGCAGGGAATAATCCCAGTCTTTTGGTACTGGTTGCAACCTGATTTGTGACCCAGGATGTGATCTATTCTGGAGAATGTTCCATGTGCAGTGGAGAAGAATATGTATTCTGTTGCTTTGGGATGGAATGTTCTGAATACATCTGTGAAGTCCATCTGGTCGAGACTGTCATTTAAAGTGCTTATTTCCTTGTTGATCTTTTGCTTAGATGATCTGTCCATTTCAATGAGGGGGGGTGTTAAAGTCCCTTACTGTTATTGTATTATTGTTGATATGCTTCTTTGATTTTGTTATTAATTGGTTTATATAATTGGCTGCTCCCATGTTAGGGGCATAGATATTTAAAATTATTAGATCTTCTTGTTGGACAGATCCTTTAAGTATGATATAATATACTTCCTCATCTCTTATTATGGTCTTTGGCATAAAATCTAATTTATCTGGCATAAAGATTGCCACCCCAGCTTTCTTTTGACGTCCATTACCATTAGCATGATAAATCGTTTTCCACCCCCTCACTTTAAATCTAAAGGTGTCTTTGGGCCTAAAATGAATCTCTTGCAGACAGCATAGTGATGGGTCTTGTTCTTTTATCCAGTCTCATATCCTGTGTCTTTTGGTTGGGGCATTTAGACCATTTACTTTCAGGGTAACTATTGAAAGATATTAATTTAGTGCCACTGTATCGCCTGTAAGACTGTTACTGTATATTGTCTTTATCCTTTTCTGGTCTGTGTTACTTTAAACTCTCTCTTTGCTTAGAGGATCCCTTTCAATATTTTCTGTAGGGCTGGTTTGGTATTTGCAAATTCTTTTAGTTTTTGGCTGTCCTGGAAGCTTTTTATCTCTCCTTCTATCTTCAATGGCAGCCTAGCTGAATATAGTATTCTTGGCTGCATATTTTTCTCATTTAGTGCTCTATATATCAGGCCAGTCTTTTCTGGCCTTTCAGGTCTCTGTGGATAGATCTCCTGCCAATCTAATATTTCTACTGTTGTATGTTACAGGCTTCTTGTCCCATGCTGCTTTTGGGACTTTCTCTTTGTCACTGAGACTTTTAAGTTTTACTATTAGATGATGGGGTGTTGACCTATTTTTATTAATTTTGAGGGGGGTTCTCTGTGCCTCCTGGATTTTGTCGCCTGTTTCCTTCCCCAAATTGGAGATGTTCTCTGCTATAATTTGCTCCAATATACGTTCTGCACCTCTCCCTCTTTTTCTTCTGGGATCCCAATTATTCTAATATTGTTACGTCTAATGGTATCACTTATCTCTCAAATTCTCACCTTGTGACCCAGTAGTTGTTTATGTCTCTTTTTCTCAGCTTCTTTATTCTCCCATCATTTGGTCTTCTGTATCACTAATTCTCTCTTCTGCCTCATTTATCCTATCAGTTAGAGCCTCTATTTTTTATTTCACCTCATTAATAGCCTTTTTAGTTTCAACTTCTCTAGATTTTAGTTCTTTTGTTTCTCCAGAAAGGGATTCTCTAGTATGTTTTATGCTTTTTGCAAGCCCAGCTAGTATCTTTATAATTGTCATTCTGAACTCTAGTTCCGACATCTTACTATAGTCTGTATTGATTAGGTCCCTGACAGTTGGTACTGCCTTGTGTTCCTTTTTTTGAGTTGAATTTTTCCATTTTGTCATTTTGTCCAGAGAAGAATAGATGAATGAGAGAACAAAATACTAAAAGGGTAACAATGACCCCAGAAAAAATATACAGTAAACAAATCAGAGGAGCCCCAAAACTAGGGGGAAAAGAAAGGAAAAAAAAAAGAAAAAGAATATGATCAGGCTGGTGAATAGAACAGAGCCACACACTAGATTTTGGGTGTATTTTGGTCTGTTAGAAGAAACTGCGTCTCAAAATTTTAAGGAAAGAAAACTATATATATAAAAATAAGGATAAATGCAATGAAGGGATGGAATATGACTGTAAAGATGAAAATTAAGGGATTTTTAAAAAAGGAATTGATAAGAAGGCTGAAAAAGAAAGAGAAAAAAAAAAAGGAGAGAATGTGATCAGGTGGTAGACTAGAACAAAGCCATACACTAGATTTAGGGTATATTTTGGTCTGTTAGAAGAAACTGTATCCCAAATTTTTAAAGAAAGAAAAACTTACATACATATAAAAAATAAGGTTAAATATAGTGAAGAGATAGAATATGACTGTAAAAATGGAAATTGAAGAAAGATTTAAAAAAGGAATTGATAAGACATTTGAAAAAGGAAAGAAGGGACACCTGGGTGGCTCAGTCGGTTGGGCTGCTGCCTTTGGCTTGGGTCCTGACCCCAGGGTCCTGGGATCGAGTTCCACATGGGCTCCTTGCTCGACGGGGAGCCTGCTTCTCCCTCCGCCTGCTCTGCCTGCCACTCCCCCTGCTTGTGCGCTCTCTCTCTCTGACAAATGAGTGGAATCTTTAAAAAAAAAAAAAGAGAAAGGAAAGAAAAATTTTTTAAAAATAAAAAATGTAAAGCAATAAAGAAAATTTTAAAAATTAACTTTGAAAGATTAAAGAATCTGGGGGGAAAGCCATGAATTCTATGTGCTGTATTCCCCTAGTGCTAGAGTTTTGCAGTTCTCATTGATCGGTGAACTTGGTCTTAGCTAGATATTCTTGCTAATCTTTTGGGGGAGGGACCTGTTGCTGTGACTCTCAAATGTCTTTGGCTGACGCGGAATTGCACCACCCTTGCCAGGGGCCAGGCCAAGTAATCTGCTCGGGTTTGTTCTTGATAGCTTTTGTTCTCTGTAAGCTTTCCATACAGCTTTGGAGGACAAGAATGAAACTGGTGGGTTTCTGGTTCTGGAGGAGCTGAGCATTTGGAGGACCCCCTCCTCAGTGCGCCATCAGAGAAAAGCAATCAATAACTCCTGTCTCCCTGGTCTCCGGCCACGCTCCATTCTCACCCAGCCTGTGACTGAGCCTTTCTTTTTCTGGCACACAGCCCCATTTGGAGTCTCCCAATCCAGTAGATTCCTGCAGCACATCCCTGTGCCACTCCTTTCAGTGGAGAAAGGAGGAGGGGTCTTCCCGGATCTGCCACTTGTGGGGTCCTTGCTCAGAGAGCAGTGGCATGGCTGTGCCACGCATCATGGTTTATGGCAACCTCCTCAGCTCCATCTTTGCGGCTGGCTTTCTCACTTCAATACTTGAGAGCTTTGCCACACTTAGGCACCCCCAGTCATTCTATGATCCCTGGGGTCCTGCGACTACACTGTCCCAGAGAGGATTCCACCCCTTACTTAGCTACCAGAGTGACGTCCCTCACTGGAGCAGACTTCTAAAAGTTCTGATTTTGTGTTCCACTGCTCTTTAACTTGCTGGTAGCCAGCTAACAGAGGCTACCTACCTAACCGTGGTCTATCTTCCCATAGATCAGCTCAGATTCACTTCTCTGCACGTTCTAACTTCCAGAAAGTGGTTACTTTTCTGTTCATAGAATTGCTGCTGTTCTTTTCTTCAACTCCTGTTCAGTTTGTAGGTGTTTAGAATGGTTTGATAACTATCCAACTGAATTCCTGGGACCAGACAAAATTTAGGTCTAGTCCTCTGCCATCTTGCTCTTCCCTTGTTTCAACCCCTTAGTGTTGTAAATTTTCTGTTGGTTTAAATGTTTTCAAAAGTCCATTTCAAGTCCAGAATTTTCAACAAGTTTAAAATAGATAAATGTAATCATGCTTCTACTCCCTCCCAAGATTTCCCCGATGACTGAATTCGAAAAGGACTATTTAAGCTTCAGTTAATGTAAGATATAACTACCAAGTTAGTAATTTTAAGAAAAAAACCACAAAAATGTCCATTGAGTGACACATTTTAGAAGCATTAATTTGAGTCAGATTTCTTCAGCTCAAGTGCAATTAATACTCTAACAAAAGAATCATCAGTAGATGGGTCAACATGTGAATCCTGTCTTAGATTTTTAAACTAAGACAGGTTGAAAATAAACACATTTTCCAGCTTCTTAGATAAGCTTTCTATGACACCAACTCTGTGACATGGATTAAAATTATAATAATGGATTAAAAGTATTGTTTTATCTCATCTATAACACAAAATATTAGTGTCGTAAAGCCTTTTAGTGCTTGTACTAATATAGGGCTGGCAGTTGTGAAGCAAACTCTAAGCTACTGGGCTTTCCAAAGCATTATTATTCTGATATACGATCTCACTATTTTAAACACTACATCTCAATTTTCTGACACATTTTTCACTTTTATACTTCTAAGGATTTGCAGCATCCCATTCTTCTCTAACTCCTTGTTCGTGTAACTAAGTGTTAAATTAAGTATGAAAGTTCAGAGTGTAATGTAGTGTTGAGAAGTAAGGCCAATTTTGTCCTGGATCTTTCATACTAATCAGGCTGTGATAATAGACTAATTTGCTATAATTCTTTTTGTGTGTGCATGCCCTTACTCCTATGTGAGATTAGGCTAGTTTTCTTTTTTGTGTATCAGTTTTGTCAAGTTTTCATCATTAGGCTCATGTTAACTTTATAAAATGAATTAGATAACTTTCTTTTTGTTCTGCTTAAGAACAGATTAGGTAACATATTCTTATGTGTTTTCTGAAGACTTCAAATAATTGCTTTCTAAAGAAACGTGTGTCCT
The DNA here is from genome assembly GCA_028533885.1 of Nasua narica. NCBI lineage: Eukaryota > Metazoa > Chordata > Mammalia > Carnivora > Procyonidae > Nasua > Nasua narica. The sequence goes on from CM052798.1 coordinate 56,569,052, forward strand.
AAGTTTCTTTCTAGACATATCTCATTGTTAACATTTTCAGTTTCTTTCCTGATTATCTGTAACTGTTTTTTTAAAGTTTTTATTTTAATTCCAGTTAGTTAACAAGCAGTGTAATATTAGTTTCAGATGTACAATATAGTGATTCAGTACTTCCATACAATGTATGCCCAGTGCTCATTACAAGTGCCCTCCAGAACCCATCACCTATTCTGCCCATCCTCCCGTGAACCTCCCCTCTGATAACTATCAGTTTGTTTGCTATAGTTAAGAGTCTATTTCTTGGTTTGTCTTTCTTTCTCTTGTTTTTTCCCTTTGCTCATTTGTTTGGTTTCTTAAATTCCACGTATGAGTGAAGTCATATGGTGTTTGTCATTCTCTGTGTAACTTATTTTGCTTAGCATGATGCTCTCTAGCTCCATCCATGTCACTACAAATGGCAAGATTTCATTCTTTTAGATGGCTGAGTGATATTCCATTGTATGTGCATATATACCACATCTTTATCCATTTAGCAGTTGATGGACACTTGGTCTGTTTCTATAATTTGGGTATGTATTGTAGATAATGTTGCTATAAACATCAGCATACATGTATCCCTTTGGATTAGTGTTTTTAAATTCTTTGGGTAAATACCCAGCAGTGTGATTACAGGATCAGAGGTAGTTCTTTTTTTAACTTTTTGAGGAAACTCCCTACTCTTTTCCACAGTGGCTGTGCAAGCACCAGTTTGCATTTCTACCAACCAACAGTGCATGAATATTCCTTTTTCTCCACATTCTTGTCAGTACCTGTTTAGCCATTCTGACAGGTGTGAGGAGATATCTTGTAATTTTGATTTGCATTTTTCTGATGGTAAGTGATGATGAGCATCTTTTCACGTGTGTCTTGGCCATCTAGATGCTCTTTTTGGAGAAACATCTGTTTATGTGTTCTGCCCATTTTTAAGTTGGATTGTTTTTTGTGGTGTTAGGTTTGTAAGTTCTTTATATATTTTGGATACTAGCCCTTTATTGGTTACATCATTTACAAATATCTTCTTCCATTCCATAGGTTGCCTTTTCGTTTTATTGATTGTTTCCTTTGCTGTGAAGAAACTTTGTATTTTAGTTAGTTCTAATAGAAAACCCAGAAATAAACCCACATCTGTATTGACAATTAATCTTTGACAAAGCCGGGAAAGAGTATCCAATGGGAAAAAGACAGTCTTCAAAAAAGGTGTTGGGAAAACTGGATAGCTACAAACAAAAGAAAGAAACTGGACCACTTTCTTATACTATACACAAAAATAAATTCAAAATGGATTAAAGATCTAAATATGAGACCTCACACCATAAAAACCCTAGAAGAGAACTCCGACACTAACCTTTTTGACATTGGCTATAGCAACTTTTTTCTAGATATGCCTCCTGAGGCAAGGGAAACAAAAGTAGAACTATAACTGTTTTTAAATCCTTAGTCCATTATAAAAATTTATACTCCCCCCCAAAATTCTCTTTTTACCTAGATTTAAAAATTTTTTAGTATAAAATATATACAGTGTTCTGTGATACATTTTAAATAATTATATTTGTGTTTATATTGTTTTTATAATTTCTAATTTGCTTTGTGTTTTCTCACTTTCCTAGATTTTTAATGTTTGACCGATTTCTTCATTTTTCTGACAAACCAGCTCTTAGGTTTATTTATTTGTCCATTTAAAGTTAATTTATTGCCAAGTTTATCTTTATAATTTTTTTTCATAGTTTTATGATGAGTAGGAGGGTCACACATCTCAGTTAGTCTGGGATATGTTGGTATATGGCAACTGTCCCAGTATAATTACCAATAGCACCCTCTTTCCTCTCAAAAATATATTGGTTGGATAATAAATTATAATGATAAATCATGATGAATGAATTATACAATTTCCCCTAAATGCAACTTTAGCTGCAGCCTATAATCATAATTGATTCAAGGGTGGGGCAAAAGTTCTTTGATATTTTAATGGTTTGTGGCCATTTCAAGGGTTACATTACGTAAGTAAATATACAATCTCTCTGTGGTGTTAAAATTTCATAGGTATGGGGGCGCCTGGGTGGCTCAGAGGGTTAAAGCCTCTGCCTTCGGCCTAGGTCATGATCTCAGGGTCCTGGGATTGAGCCCCGCATCAGGCTCTCTGCTCAGCAGGGAGCCTGCTTCTCCCTCTCTCTCTGCCTGCCTCTCTGCCTACTTGTGATCTCTCTCTCTCTCTCTCTGTCAAATAAATAAATAAAATCTTTAAAAAAAAATTTCATAGGTATGGCAGAGCAATTAGGAAACAAGGCTCCTTGAAGGGGCAATAATGAAATACAGGTGGAGAAACACTGTTGTAATAATATTTGAATATTGCCATTCATTATTTTGTTGCTTTTCTTTATTTTTATTTTTTTTTGCTTAATAGTTATTCAGGTGTTTTATAATTTGAAAATAACTGTAGTTCTGTTTAAATGATAGATTAGTGTTTCTGCACGGAAATGCCCGTTGACATTTGTGACATCAGTCTTGTCGGTACAGTTGTCTCTTTCGTGTCCTTGGCTGACTTCCCCTCTCAACCACCTCTGACCCTGTTGACAGCTTACTTTTACAGCATGAATATTACCGGCTGCAGTGGAGTCGGTGAACTGACAGTGACTTGCTCAGAATGGGTGTGTCTCTTGGTTTCCCCTCTACTTCCCTGGCATTTTCAGACTTGTTTGATTGTTTTGTCACCTCCAGCTGACTTCTAATTGCCGGAGTGGAAGGAGCTTGAGCCTGGGTCCTCTTAACCAACCCCATTGCTTCAAATCCTCTTCTATAAATTCCTGCCTCCAGCCTGGACGACTCCCATGAGTTTGTAACTTAACCCATTGCCTGCTTGAAACTTCTGTGTGGTTGTATAAGAGTTATCCCAGTTGCATACATGTTCAAAATAGAGTCTTCTCTTCATACTTACGCTTTATTCCTCCTCATCTCAGTAAGTGACACAGACATTCACTTGGTTTTTCAAGCCAAAAACCTGAGAGGCATCCTAGAGATTTAACTGCCTGACTTCCTCCATATCCCATCCATCAACAGCTGTATCTCCAAACCTGTCCACTCTTGTTAGATTTCCCTGTTACACCAAGATGCCACTGACTCTCCCCGAGATTGGTCTCCTGCTTCCATTCTCCTCTTCTAGCCTTTACCCACCCACCCATTCTCCAGAGCTGCCAAAGGAACCTTTTAAAAATGTAAGTCAGACTACTTGGCTTCTCTCCTTAAAATCGCTAGTGGTCTTTCATTGCAGTCAGAATAAATGCCAAGCTCCTTCTCGTGGCCAGTAAGGAACTTTGCCCACATCTTCCCCCCATCCTCTCTGGCCTCTCTCTGATCCAAGAACATAGCTCACAGGTTTCAGCCATGGAACTGCTTGCTGTTTCCTTGACCTGGCTACTCTTTAGTCTCTGTTCTTATGAGCTGGTCAATGTTTTCTGAAAAGTCTCAGCTCACTTGTCACTTTGGCAGAGGGGCCTTCCCTTCTGGCACCATAATTCACGCTGGCCCCTCTCTAGGGACTGTGAAGTTATCGTGTCCAGTTTTGTTCTGTTTTGTTTTGTTTTTGTTTTTGTTTTGAACTAGACTGAGTATACAGAAATTCGGCCAAGGTTCCAGCGAGATGGCGCCCCATCTGATTTTGAGCTGGGTTTTCCTGCCCAGGGCTGCTCAGGTGAGGCAATGAAGGGTTGAAGGAGGGTTTCTGGGTGTAGGTTTCAGAGCTGTGAGATTATGGGGGGAGGCCAGACTTCTGGTGAAGCCTGTCTCTTCAGGCTCTGCATTCAGGGCCTTCACCACACCTTCATCCATTACCATGGAGAAACCCTTCCAAACAATTCCAAAGAGTGGCAAACAAAGAATCAAATCATAATAAATAAGTCCTCTCCCCAGAGGCCCCACTAGGGTGAGCCAGGATCTGAACTTTGCCCTCCATATTGTGGGCTCAAACCTACCTGCCAGGCACAATGACATTGACTCTCAAAGGCTTGGACCCCTTTGGACATCACAGCCCCAACCTACTGCACAAACCCTAGCTGGCAGGCCTTGGGCCCAAGGTTGAGGCACCCTTCTTGCCCTTGCACAGCTCTTCCAGGTTCATCTTTCCTTACATAGTACCAGCACCAGATGGCATCTCCCATCCTGGTAGGGGTGATGACTGCAAAGGCACTGCTGAAACTGCTCTACCCTTCTCTTTCTTACATTAGCCACCCTGCTTCCGCTGCTGCCACCACCACAGATTTGCAGTAGCTGCCCCAGTGATTACCATCCCAGGCTGCTCAGGTTTGCCACCCCCTGGGCCTCTGTTGCCTGATCCTGTGGCTTCAACCGGCCCACCTTCTCTCTGGGCCATCACCTGCCTTGCACAGGAGTCCTAGAGTTGATCTTAATTTGGGGTATGGCTCTTTGTTTCTTGTTGTCCCTCCACTGCTGTCTCATCCTCTTTGGGAAGGAAGGGCCCTTGTTGCTCCATTTATAATTCATCCTCAATAGCAAGAACCCTAAGCTGTCCTATAGTAAGTATTTGAGTGTATATCTTACATAATGGACCTTTGGCTGAATTTTCAGAGCTCCAAATGATGACTTTTTTTTTTTTTTAAAGATTTTATTTATTTATTTGACAGAGAGAGAGAGGGATCACAAGTAGGCAGAGAGGCAGGCAGAGAGAGAGGAGGAAGCAGGCTCTCTGCCGAGCAGAGAGCCCGATGTGGGGCTTGATCCCAGGACCCTGAGACCACGACCTGAGCCGAAGGCAGAGGCCTAACCCACTGAGCCACCCAAGCGCCCCCCAAATGATAACTCTTAAATCATTGAATGCTGAGGATATACTGTATTCCAAAGTTTTTGTTGATTGATTGGTTGGTTGGTTTTCAAATCAAATCAGCCTTTATGTTTTGAAAATGATATGGGGGGCGCCTGGGTGGCTCAATTGGTTAAGCATCCAACTCCTGGTTTCAGCTCAGTCATGGTCGTGGGATTGAGCCCCATGTCAGGTTCTGCCCTCAGAGCAGAATCTGCTTCAGAGTCTCTCTCCTTTCTCCTCTGCTCCTCCCCAAAGCATGTGTGTGTGTGCGCACGCGAACACTCTGTTTCTCAAATAAATAAACAAGCAAAATCTTCTAAAATTTTTTTAAAAAAGAAAATGTTATGGAATATGATAAGGTATGTGCCTGTGCAAATGAGTATATAGGGAAGAGGTTTCTATTTTATTTCCTTTCAAATGACTAGTTATGCTTTGCCACTATGCTCCGGAAAGTCTATGAATATTAGTTTGGGGAATGTAACCAGCATTGAGAATTTTACATTTATCTGTATTTGGCTATCAAATTGGTTATTTATCCCTTGCATTCTGCAATTTTTCTTTTTTATTATGGTCCTTTAAAAGAAAGCAAAGAAAACCAAAACAACATTGTTTTGGTAGGCTCTTACTGAGATAGGAAGGGAAATTTTAAGAGGTAGAAAATACTGATTTTTTTGAAATAACTTTTGGATACTCGGGTTGATTTTATTGATTAAAACAGAATTTAAGCAGTATCTATGAATTCAATTTAATTTAATATACTTAGCGTCTCATCAGAATGATTAGAATTGCCTAAGCTTTTTTCGTTTCTTTTTTTTCTTAAACTCAAATGATTTGGATTGATATAAAATCTCCCATTAATCTATTCTCTCAGTAGAGATGCCATACTGCCAGAATTTCTTTTAAAAAATGACCGATGAGCTTATTGCCAATCAGCTTGGAACAGTGATAATTTTTTTTAAAGAAACCTTTTATTTATTTTCTCTAGTTGGAGAATAATATACTCAGCAAAGAAATAAAATAGAAATTAAATATATTCCAAAGAATATTTCCATTTTAGTATATTTCCTTTCAGTCCTTTTTCTGGTATATAATCTTTTTCTCTTCCACTTTGAGATATGCATTGTGATCTCCCTTTGTGATAGAGGATAAATCTGCTGGCTCATTTCCCTTTATAGACTGCCACCTTCTCCACAAACCAAGAAAAAGCATATCCTGGATTTCGCTTGGTTTGCAGCAATTTATGCTAGAAGAATTATAAAATGTAGAATCTGTAATCTGAATTTGGCCCACTCTCTATCAGAAAAAATAACTTCCAGCACAGCCAGACAGGAACTTTACGTATCACTCAGAGAGCCAATGCTTTTGATACATATTTTATGATCACAGCTGAGGCTTTTCCAAGCTCAGAGTGCCATATCATTCATTCACTCTTTAAAACTACAAGATTATTTTTGGCTCTTTGTGTTGGCACATAAGACTTCCCATTACTGATCTGCATGAACCATTTATCAAGTCAAGGGTTTAATCTATCAAAGTCAGAATTCCTTTGTTCTGCTTCCCTCTGTCTCGCCTTCCCATATGGTATTATCTTGTATATGTATACTGTTGGCTTAAAGAAGGTTATTTGAATGCAAGGATTTATCATGTTTCTCTGCTTTTTCAAAATAATATATAACAGTGCAAAGTGATGTTTTATAGGAAATTATAATTATACTGTTAATCAGTTTTTCAAATATTAATCTCCAAACCTGTTCCCTCACTCTTATTCCTGGTGCTGTCTTTGCCAGTAACTCCTACTTTTCCTGCTTACTCGGCCTAAAAATCTGAATTATCTTTGATTTCTTTCTCTCCTCTTTTCTAAGCATTTACGGAATTGTCAAATCCTTTAGATTCTACCTCCCTGATACTTCTTGAGTCTACACTTCATCACCTTTGTTTACTGGACTCGATGCTGTCTCTTGTCTTCTAAGAAGCAAGACAGTATGTTTAGAATGCTTTTGATGGGATCCAGATATAAAGACCAAAATAAAGTGGTTCATTCAATAACACTGAGTGCCTGCTGTGTGCCAAACCCTGTTTATAGCTCCAGAGATAGAGCAGTGAATAATAGAGCAAGTAAGGCTTTTGGGCCTCATGGAGCTTACATTCTAGTGGTAGAATGGAAGAGAGGGACCGATAAATACATACATACATACATAAGTAAAATAACCTAAGTATGTTGGCTGTTGTTAAGTGCTATAAAGCAATGAAGGGACATAGGGAGAGCTGAGGTGGACAGGGAAGGTATAGATATAAAGCAGGTAATAGAGATGATAATGAAAATTAATTAAAACATATGCAGGTATGAACAAAAGGAATACAGCAAATGGCATCCTGATTCTATAAACTATGAGTCTCCTGGTACTGATGCCAAATCATAGTGATGATCTGTGCCAAAGCCTAATGCTACAAGAGCTATTATAATAGCTACCAAGCTATTCTCCCTCTCTCTGAGCTGTCCCTGTCCTAGGTCAGTACTTTCAGTGAAATCTTATGGAGATCTAAATATAATTGTACTGAAGGTAGGAAGGAAGACAGGCAGGCAGTGCGGGAGGAAGGGGGAAGGAAAGGAAAAGAGGAAAGAAGGAATTGTGCTTAGAGAAAAGACTAAGGTCAATCCAAAGAAGCATGCTCAAGTAGGTAAGTCACGGTACACAAGATGGGATTTCCAGGAGCCAGAGTGAGACGTAAGTGGGAATCATGAATAACATTTAGCAAATTCATACTGCCAGTAGGGAAAAAGTCTAAAATCTTCAGTGTAATATTCATGGCCCTCCACCATCTAGTCTCCCAACATTTTTCCTTTACATTCCCCAACACCAGTCTTCTGATTTCCTTCCTTGCTGCCTCTATTCTATTCTATTCTATTCTATTCTATTCTATTCTATTCTATTCTATTCCTAGTTGGAAGGTTTTTCTCTGCCATCTCTTGGATGCCTAAATTCTGTCCACTCTACTGGACTCAGCTCAAATGTTTCCTTTTCTGTAACAACTTAGTGGAAATAAATATCTCCTCTGAATGTTAATAATAAACTCCTTTTGGCACTTTGCACTGTATTTATGAGTGTACCTCCACATTTCTGTTCGAGTTAAAGGTCTTTGAGAGTAAGCTTCTGGGGCGAAGTACAGTTCTAAGAGATAAAACATGAGAGAAACTAGGGGACAGATTATAAAAAGTTTAGTAAACCATGTTAAGACATTTTAACCTTTGTCCTGGGGCAGTACAGAGCCATTAGATCATTTGAAAAGGAAATAATAGGATCATATTTGTATTTCATAAGTGTTAAGGGTTGAATAGTGTCCTCCCCCATTCATACGTTGAAATCCTAACCCCAGTACTTTAGAGTGACACCTTATTTGGATATAGGGTCATTGTGATTAGTTATGATGAGGTCATATTGGAGTAGGATGGGCCCCTACTACTCCAATATGACTCGTGTCCCTGTTCTAAAAAATGCCACGTAAAGAGAGAAACATGCTTCCAGAGAGAATGTCATGTGAAGGTGGAGTTATGTGGTCAGAAGCCAAGGAACTATCAGAAGTTAGGAGAGAGGCCTGGAATAGATCCTCCCCTAGTATCTGCAGAGGGAGCAAGGCTTGATACCCCTTGAGATCTACACCTCGATCTCAGACTTCTAGGCTCCAGAACTGTAAGACAGTACATTTCGGTTGTTTAAGCCACTCAGTGTGTGGTGCTTTGTTCTAGCAGACCACGCAAATTCACGTAGTAAGGTCAAGTCTGGCTGCCGTGTAGAGAATGGTTTGGAAATGTACAAACTGGGTAGAGGAAGACAATTCAGGGCTGTTGAAATAAGAGAGGATAGTGACTGTGGGAAAGAGGAGAGAGATGAAGTGACAATAGAATCAACAAGAATGGGTGAATGGTTAGACTTGGAGAGTTGCAGGAAGAAAGAAGAAAGGCCTGAGAAATGATGAAGGATTTCAAGTCCCATTCATTGGCTGGTGAGTCCCAGCCATCTTTCGCTGGAAATTCCATCTTTCGCTGGAATTTCTCTCCAACCTTCCAGAGTCTCCTATCCAAATGCCAAGTCAGCTCCTCTCGGATTTTGCACACCCATTTTGATGAATGTTCAAATAAAGGAATTAATTAATTACTAATAATTAATAAGGATTGCCATGTAGATGCAAGAGGAGAGAATGAGTGTGTTAGTCCTCCAGATAAGTGTATGCTAAAAGAGACAGACTTTCATTTTACCTACGAAAGAAGTTTTAGTCAACCAGAACTCCCCAAAAGGGAATGTAGCTGGGAGGTAGATTTTTTCCTCATGTCATTAAGCAGAGTCTAAATGACCCTAAGTCTGCGGCTTTAGTCTAATTTTTCCTCTCTTTTGTATTCCTACAGCACCACCAACCCCCCTTTTTATAGCTCTTAAATTCTCTTTCCATTCTAACTTTATAAAGGTCTGGCTATCTTCATTTTGTGGTAAGATCTCTAGAGCAAACACTATGCTTTCTTCATTCTGCCAGTACCTGGAGCCTAACACTAAGCTATATAACTTAATAACTAGTGCTCTGTTGAGAATGAACAGCTTTGGGCCCTGATTTCAAATATTCTCTACTCCAGCTCTTTCTTTCAATAGTTTAGTAATAAATAAACCTGTCTATTTCCTTGCTTAATAATGAAAATATAAAATGTTGGGATGAAATACTTCTGGCGACTAATCAATACTCCTGTTATCAGTTATCCATGCTAGATTATATTATGCATTAATTTCATTGCATGCTCCATGGTATATGGTATGTGGGTTGTGCAAAGGCATAATTGCTTGTGTTCATACATAATAAGTAGATTGGGGAATTGGTCTGATAGTATATCTTAGTTATTAATAGTGATTGTCAAGTGTACATTTCAAGTTTAGAACCTCATTGGCCTTCTGGGAGTCAGCATCTCAATTTCAAGGAAAATTTAAACCTTTCCTTTCATGTACTCCTGTTCATTTAATCCTGTCAAAATAGGAGATTCTGTGTCTAAGAAAAAGAGCTAGAGGCTAATTAAAGGACTCATGGCAAGGGTTTCATGGCCCTCTGATTTCTCTGCAAATGAGCAATGAATTAAATGTAAATGAGCCAAACATAATTTACTTTTTAAAATTATGGTAAAAAAATGTATAACATAAAATTTACTGTTTTAACCATTTTTGAGTGTACAATTCAGTGTTATTAAGTATATTCATGTTATTGTGCAACAGATCTCCAGAACTTTTGCATATTGCAAAACTGAAACTCTGTACCTATTAAACAACTCCGCATTCCCCCCTTCCCCTGGTAACCACCATTCTAACTTTCTGTCTCTATGAATTTGACTCCTTTTAGATACTATTTAGATATTCATATAGGTGGAATTCTAGAGAATGTGCTTTTTGTAAATGGCTATTTGACTTTTAACATAGTGTTCTCAACATTCATCCACATTGTAACATATGACAGGATATTCTTCCTTTTTAAGGTTGAATAATATCCCAGTGTATGTATATTCGGCAGTTTGTTTTTCCATTCATCTGTCAGTGGATACTTAGGTTGCTTCCACTCCTTGGCTCTTGTGATTTTTTTTTAATTAAATGTATTTGGAAATATAAAGTTTTTAGATTACATCTGTCTTTAATTTCCCCTATAAAGTGAAAGAAGAATATTTTAATATGCTTAAAAATTTCCCAAAACTCTTTGTCACTTAAGCCTTGTTATTCTAGGTTGTTATTCTCTGACAATAATTGTACCAAATATTTCTTTAGGCAGAATGATGTGAAACTCAACACAAGGAACATTTAAAACTCTAAAAAATGGGTATTGGATGTTTGGGCAGTCAGGTGGATAGACTATGGAAATGAGTGACTTCTGACCTTCTGAAGGATCAAGGACACTTTGGGCAAAATTATTAAGACAAATCCGTCTTTTTACAAAACTCGTTAAGAATTAGATTCCTTTGCATACTTCCTGAAGTTGAAGCTATTATTTTTGCTTTAACACTAGAGTGAGTTGACTTTTTGGTGATATCTTAAATAATTCCAGGACCTGAGAGTCTCAGAGGTCTCTGCCAGTGAAAAATCAGTGTGGTATCCATATAATTAAGATCTTTTCAAGAAAGAATTCACAAGAGCTTTGAGTAGCATGTATGTAAAAATAGGTCCTAGAATTCTTTTAAAATAATGACAAGCATAGTCTTTCCATTTGTCCACATTCTGAAAATTGATAAACTAACAGAGCCATTTATACTCTCTTTAATTTTCCTAAAGATCAAGTTCATTAGTCTAATTCATGGTTATCATTCTTTTGTCAGCGGCATAGATGTGTGTGTATATATATATATATATATATCTGTAAATGTAATCTTTTACTTTTCCTCTTTTTCTCTCTTCTTCACTCTCTTCCTTAAGTCTTTATCTTATCACAATCCCTGATAAAACATATGTGGTAGGTGTGAAATTAGAGAACTGCCAGCATCAGAAAAAGCTATTGCCTTACAACCTCAGACTGAGTCTCTCCCTTTTTCACATTGGAAGCTTTCCTTATTTTCGGAATTAACTTCTTGAATTCGTTTTCTCTAAGCTGATTCATAATCTGTTTCAGAATTCCTTTTCCCTATGCCACATTTTCCCTTTAAGTGAATCTGTGCATGAAATTAATTTTTAACCCAGCTTGATTGTATCCAGTGCCCCTTTTTTGGCTTTCAAAGCAGGCCAGAAATGTGTGAATTCAAGTCCGTCCATGATCTTTTAAAAACCTAATCTAATTGACCCCTCCAAAATTCTTTTCCTTTGATTTTTAATTTAGCTTCTAAAATGGAACGTCTACTTTTTATATTTTTAGACATTTGACAGAAGATCCTAAGTGCAAAAAAAATGTGCATGGTCAGTTCTAGTCGATTCATGCATTCATTAAAATATCACCTATGAGGTTTTTTCTCCATGGATTACCATGGATTATCTACTTACCAAAATAATTAAGTGATAAGACTAAGAATAAATATAAGGATACTGGGTTGTCAAAGGCAAGGGATGCTAGGGCAAAAATGAACTATTGGGGACTTCATCAAGATCAAAAGCTTTTGCACAGTAAAGGGAAACAGTCAACAAAACCAAAAGACAACTGACAGAATGGGAGACGATATCCACAAATGACATATCAGATAAAGGGCTGGTATCCAAAATCTATAAAGATCTCATTAAGCTCAACACTCAAAGAGCAAATAATACAATCAAGAAATGGTCAGAAGACATGAACAGATTATTTCGGCAAAGAAGACATCCAAATGGCCAACAGACACATGAAAAAGTGCTCAACATCTCTTGGCATCTGAGAAATACAAATCAAAACCACAGTGAGACACCACCTCACACCAGTCAGAATGGCTAAAATTAACAAGTCAGGAAATGACAGATGTTGGCGAGGATGCAGAGAAAGGGGAACCCTCCTACACTGTTGGTGGGGATGCAAGCTGGTACAGCCACTCTGGAAAACAGTATGGAGGTTCCTCAAAAAGTTGAAAATAGAACTACCCTACGACCCAGCAATCGCACTACTGGGTATTTACCCTAAAGGTACAAATGTAGTGACTTGAAGGGGCACATGCACCCGAATATTTATAGCAGCAATGTCCACAATAGCTAAACTATGGAAAGAACCTAGCTGTCTATCAACAGATGAATGGATAAAGAAGATGTGGTGTGTATATATATATATACACACACACATATATATACATACACACACAATGGAGTACTCTGCAGCCATTAAGAGAAAAGAAATCTTGCCATTTGCAACAATGTGGATGGAACTAGAGGATATTATGCTAAGCAAAATAAGTTAATCAGAGAAAAACAATTATCATATGATCTCTCTGATATGAAGAATTTGAGAGGCAAGGCTGGGGGTTGTGGGGGGGTTGCGGGGAGAAATGAAACAAGATGGGATCAGGAGGAAGGCAAATCATAAGGGACTTTTAATCTCAGGAAACAAACTGAGGGTGTCTGGGGAGTGGGGGCATAGGGATAGGGTGGTTGGGTTATGGACATTGGGGAGGATATGTGCTGTGGTGAGTGCTGTGAAATGTGTAAGCCTGATGATTCACAGACCTGGACCCATGGGGCAAATAATACATTATATGTTAATTAAAAAAAAAAGGATATGAGGTTGCGACATGACTACCATGCACCATGGTCTTTCTCCCATTTCAGGCACCTAACTTTGTTGAGAAAGTTTAGGTCTTTCTCTGTTTAGTTTGATTTCTTCTACATAATCGTGGGTATAAAACAATTAAATCAATTAAATGGAAAGTTCCCATTGAACAAGTGTCAAGGTGCCCCTGGTGTCACCATTTGAAATCAAGAAATCACCATTTCGGGTGCCTGGCTGGCTCTTTCAGTTAAGCATCTGCCTTTGGCTCAGAACATGATCCCAGGCTCCTGGGATCAAGTCCCGCATTGGGCTCCCTGCTGTTGGGGGAGCCTGCTTCTCCCTATGCTTCTTTCTGTCTCTCATGGAAAAAAAAAATCTTAAAAAAAAAAAAAAAAGAAAAGAAAAAAGAAATCACCATTTCTTCTGGATAAGAAGAAATTTCTTTCCCCTCCCATCATCCTGGTCTGGCAGAAAATACAAGTGCTAAAAACAGAAAACTAAGCAGATAAATAGGACCATGGCTAGGCATAAGATTTGGAAGCTAGCACTTTGCAGGGAAAATTAGAATAAATAAAATTCCACAGAAATACAGCTAGTTACATCTCTTTTTATAGAAGAAGAGAGATTGAGAAGTATTTACAGTAAGTATTAACAATTCTGATGTAAGTGGAGCACTGGGTGTGGTGCATGAGCAATGAATCTTGGAACACTGAAAAAATAAAATAAATAAAATAAACAATTCTGGTGTAAGGAAGTGACCTTTCTAGCAGGTCAGTATCCGAAATAGCAGGATGGGTCTCTGAGGCAGAGAATCAGGGGGCCTGCATAACCTGGACCAAGAGGCAAGAACGAGGCATAGACTACACCAGAAAAGAGAAAGTTCTCTGAGCGACCCCTGGCTGATTCTTTAGTGTGAAGAAAATGGGGGTTGAAAGGCTCATTATTCATGTAATTATGCTTGTGAACTGATGAGTAAACTATATGTAAAATTTTCATCCCATAGTATTAATTCTGTCATTATTAGTTTTACCTTTTCATTTATCCGTTAAGAAACTATATACTGAGAACCCACAAATATTTCAGGCACTAACCTAACATGGTCAAAAGGACACAGCTTTACGTTGAAGGATCTGACATGAATGGGGCAGATGGCAGGAAAGAAACACTGTGGTATGCACAGTGTATTATGGAAACAGGACTTGGGGATATTTATCGTGAATCCTTGTGAGCAAAGGAAATAAATATAACTAAGAACAGAGGAGAGTCGGATGACAGAAAGGGAGGGGAGAAACGTTCAAATGAAGCAGGTACTAAATTTTGGATAGTTCAGAAGTTCAGTGAAGCTTTTGTTATTATAAAACCCCCAAGTAAAGGTCCTTTGCTTATACAGTGTAGATAGCTTCTCTGAACTGGATGTCAGGGACAGACCGTGTGGCCATGCTGGGTGTGCCGTCCAGCTTCAGCATGTCGCCTCGAGAGTGCCTGCTGTGTGACTTCTCAGACGGTGTTTATCCTTCATGTTGCGACAAGGTTGAGGCCATAATCTGGAAAGGTTTTGGTCTCAGCAGCAGGCAGTGAGTTAGTTGCTTTCTAGTAACTTGGATACAAATCTCTCTCATAAAAAGGTTTCATGAGGGGCTCCTGGGTGGCTCAGTCGGTTAAGCATCTGCCTTCTGCTTGGGTCATGAAATCAGTCCTGAGATCGAGTGAGTCCCTTTGTCGGGCTCCCTGCTCAGAGGGGAGCCTCCTTCTCCGTCTGCCAGCTGCTCCCCCTGCTTGTGCTCTCTCTCTCACACACACACACTAATAAATAATAAAATCTTCCAAAAAAAAAAAAAAAGGTTCCATGAAGCACAAACGTAAAAACATGCCACAAAGGCACCTTTCATGGTGCCACAGGGGCTGTTGCCGTGCGCTTGTAAAGTGCACAGAAGAGTAGGGCTGTCGACTCATTCTGTTCTGCTTATACTGCTGTCCAGTCCCAAACCGGGATTGTACTGGAGGAAGTTCCCCAGGAGAGCACGGCCCACTTAGCCAATTGCCCTCTCTGATCTAGTCCGAGGCTCAGCAAATTTTTTTCTGTAAAGGTCCAGATAGTAACTATTTTAATCTCTGCGACCAGAAGAGAGTAGTGCACTGCAGCGTGAGACCAGCTACAGACAGGATGCAAACAAATGGTTGTGGCCAGGGTCCAACAAAACGACATTTGCAAAAGCAGGCAGTGGCCTGAGGCCACCATTTGCTGAACCCCGCTGACAAAAGTTCTCTAAGGTGAGCACCTGGACCCTTGCACATACTGTTGCCATAGGTCGGAATGTTCCTCCTCCCTCTCTCTGCCTGGCTAGATTTTAGTTCTTTTAAAGTCTCGGCATCGAGATCAGGGAAGAAGCCCTCACAGTGCCTCAAATTCAGGCTGTATGTCCCTCACGGGCTCCCACAGCAGCGTGTACCTTCCCCTCCAGAGCAGGGACTGCTATCGAGTAGTGTGGGGACTTGTGGTGTCTCTCGCCGCTCCAGTCAGCTCTGCCAGGGCAGAAACCTGCTTGCTTTCTCTCTTCCTCTGGTCTCTTGCACCTATCACACAGGAGGGACTTAGAAGTATTTGTTTAATGCTTAGTGAATGAAATTATTTATCCTTTCCCTGACTTTTTAGGATTGTAAGCTTAGCGGGGAAATTTATTTAGGGCTTTGTAGTTTATGAGCCATGTTGCCATCGCCATATTATAAGAAAGCAAAAGTTTCACTGTTATCTTGGTTCCAGCAGCATTCAAAGGTCTGTGCTAATCCATAGTTTTAGCTCTTCTTTAGCGAAATGCCATTTGGGTTGTCTTTGACCCCTAAGAGGTCGCTGCCTGTCTCTCCTCTCCCCAGCCCTGGTCCCTCCCCCCCACTACTCCTCTACTGAAGTGGAGGATAGTGGCTCTCTGTTCCCATCAGTGTCTTACACTCTTTTTTTCAGAAACACACACAGAACCATGTTGTCTGTTCTCCAGTGTTTTACAGAATTTTTAGTAAACTATCTCTTTCCTTTTTAATATAGCTCATTATCTCCCTAGAACCAAATAGGTCTATTTGACTTATGAGACTAGTCTGGAGTCAGATCGGATGTAATCGGAATAACTCTTCTCTCCTCTAAGACCAAGGCTTTGTTGCCGGGTCCAAATTGTGGGGCTCAGCATTTGGGAAGAATTATTTGCCAGGAAGCCCGTCTATCTCTTACAGGCTCGCATTTCAAGAGGCCTGCCTCCCAATCTGTCAACGTGCCTAGACATCGTTTTGAATCTTTGCCAGTGAAAGCTGGGACCGTGGCCACAGAAGAATCTCTTTTTTTCCCTCTTCTACGTGCAAAAGAATGACTAATAACAAATACATGGAGCTCACCGTGCACTGGCCATTTACTATCTGTAAGCTATTTATAGATAGTAACTTACTGAACCTTCATGGCAACTTTATTGCAGTATCTTTATTTTACCAAAGGAAAAACAGTAGCACAGAGGAACTGAGCTACCTTGCCCAGAGTCACACAGGTAGCAGTTGTGGATCTAGGAGAGGAACTCGGACAATCTGATTCTGAGTTGTTCCGTTAAACCATTTCACTGATGCTGTGATTGCTGACTTCCCCCTCCCTGCTGCTGTACCACTCTATCCACTTCTCTCTTAGGATCTCAGAAAATTAGGAATGAAGAGGGAAAGGCAATAAGTAAGAGTGCATGGGTGAAACTCTTTGAAACTCCACTCAAAACTGTGGAGACTGAAACTGGAGTAAAATGTTCAGAGGCCACATTAGACATTAACCAACACTATCTCCTCAAAAGGCAGAAAATTCCCAACCCAGGATATCATGAGTCTTGAAAATCATGATGGAAAGGAAAATGCCCTTGAATGGCTATGGTGCTTTCTCTTTTCAAAGAGCTGGCTTGGAACACTGAAAAGATAACTCACTGAGTGGTTTTACACTGAGTCTGAAGTAGAGTTTTAGCCATAAAGGCATATTTTCCCTAAGATTGAAATCAATTTGTGAGATAACGTAGAGAATGTAATGCCTGTTGGTATTTTTCCAGTGACAGTGCTCAGAGACCAATGAGAAATGTGGTCATCCTTTTGGACTAGATGCTCATACGTCTCTAGAATGATGGCACACGAAATGATTCTCACATTCCATGTTGCAAATAATAAACCTAGTAATAAACCTAGTTAAGTAGTAATAATAAACCTAATAATAAACCTAATGAACTCCTTTGTGATATAGGAGCTGTCCACTGTGGGTCTGAAGATACGAAATCCCAAATGCTTTGTGAAAAGCATTTGTCTTTATTCTAGACTTGATTAAATTAGCATAAACAGATAACACGTCCATGTTTCAGTGTTGAAAATCTTCCTTCTCATATTTCCATCTTCAGTGGTTAATTCTTATTTGAAAAGATCATTGCCAGATTAAAGCATGCTTTTTCAGACCCCAAGAAACTGTTTCTTCATAAAGTGATAGGCATTAATTTTTTTTTTTACAAGGTTACCAAAAGTGACTTGTTCAGGGGCACGTGAAGTCAATATAGCAATAAACTGAGAAATCAGATTCTGTCCTCTGTTTTTGTAAAATTATTATGGATGAAATGAGCATTACTTTTTTGGCTCCAGAAACTGATTTATATAGAGAATAGACAGAATTTGGGTCAAGTTTTTCCCCCCACAGATAAAGTCAGTTTTTTAACCGTGTAATGACTCCATTCACCTAGGCATCCATCCATCTATCCATCCATCCATCCATCCATCCATCCATCCAGCTGGGCAATCTGAAGTTTCAACTACCCTCACCTGTTTTATTTTCCTTCTCTGCTTTATTTTGCCTTGTTGTACTTATAATCTCTGCTATTCTACACAGCTTACTTATTTTGTTTATTGTCTGTCTCATACTTTAGAATGTAAATTCTATTAAGTCAGAAAGTCTAGCCAACGTTGTTCATAGTATATCCACAGCTTTTAGAATAGTACCTGACAATAAGAGATAATAAATGTGAGGACTATTGAGTGAAATTTCATTAGACAAATCTTTATTTAGCATCTACTGCTCTTCAACGTACTGGACTGAGAGCCAAAAAGGATCTAAGATGAAACAGATATGGATCTCACTCTCAAGGAGATTCCAGGCTAATAAAGTCATTACCAAAATATGTCCTTTAAACAGCATCATTATACAGAGAAAATTACTTATTTCCATATGAGAAATGAATCAGAGGTGCTATTTATACTTCTCCCTGAGAGAAAGGTTTTCCTGAGGAAGTGATATATGAGGTAGAAATTGAACAAGGGAAACGATTTGCAAATGGGGTGTGGGAGTGGAAAGACATTCCAGAAGAAAAGTGATACTTGTAATTCAGGAGTAAATGTGGGAAATGCGAGATTTATGGGAGATAGGAAGGCAAGTAGTTCAGGTTAGAGTAAACTTGGAGACCAAAAAGGGAGTACTAGGGCATCTCTCTGGGAAGAATGATTGGACCAAATTACAGAGAATTTTGAATTTTAGAATTTTACACAGCAAGTGCTGGTGGTAGTAAGTTCAAAACGATTCTCTGATATCTGAACCCTTCCACCTTCCCTACATTATAACTTCTGAGAGACAATATGTTGTGCTTTATGTTTTGGGTTTCAAATCAGCAACTTGGCCAACTTCATTTCTAGAGCCTAGAAGGAATCTTGTGTGAAATGCAGATTTGGTCTTTGATCTACATTTTGTAGGTCAACAAGCTCAGTGACTTGACAGGAATCACAGGGCTCACTCAGATGGTGTTCTTGAAAAAAATATCTAATAGATGAGCTACAAACAAGCTTTCACCACTGAGCATCTCACTGTTCCTGTCCCTGCTTTTCAGCAGGGAGCTATGAATTGTCCCCAGCTCCAAGAGATTTCTACGAAGCTGAACTGGAGTCTGGATTTCCACCTTCACAAGTGTTTCGGCCCTAGAGCCATGTAATAACAGTATTTTCTACTCCTAGTATCATTTAGGGAGGACACCCAAAGTGTTTTTGTCTTGGCATAGGAGCCTGTCGAGTGTGTCCTTGTTCCATAAGAGTGCTTTGGCACCGGGAAGCAGAGACAGCAGCTTTCAAGTGATAGGAGAAGCAGACTGATTAAGAGCTCTGCATGGGCAGACGGTACAAAGCTGCTTGCATAGTCCTTGTCTAACAGTTGGGGGTTTTAATGGAAAAATTTCCAGTTTTGGATCTTTTGGTAGAATCTTTTTATTTCCCCTGTCCCCAATTCCTTTTCCTCTAAGTCCCTTCTCTCTCAGTTAATGTCACCACTGTCGTATCTTCCCAGGTACTCAGATGTGAAACTTCAGTGCCATTGGGAAAAACTGGTAATGCACAATTTATTTTTTTAAGTAAGTTTCGGTGGTTTACTTATCTTTAAAAATTAAAAAAAATAATAATTTATTTAAATTAGCACCAAAGGACCGAGCTCATTTCCACGACACGGGTATTTGTTCTTTCCATTCATTTCCATTATTTTTGCCTTCTCTCCCTTGAATAAATCCTAAAATGGGAATAGTAGCAAATGGGAATCCACGAGTTGGTGATCTGAGCATGCCAGTTTTCACACTGTGCCGAATGTAGCAAAGCTGTCTCCTCACAAAGTGAGCAAAGTCATTTTCCCGATGACTTCCCTGATCATACCAGCCAGAATGCTCCTTGCTTCTGCCACCTTTCTAAAATAATACAAAGTTGTAGCAGGAGTGACACCATTCTTATTTTGTACCACACTTGTAACTCTAATGACGATGACATTGAAGTGTTATTGTTTGTTGAAGGAGCTCAGTTTTGTGGCCAGGAAATCCTGGGTTCAAATTATGGTTCCATTATTTATTTGATAGCCTGGGGCGTGTCATTTGAACTGCCTGGCCTGCTCGCTCCCTTGTTAGATGGAGACAATAATAACAAATACCTTTCTGGGTTGTTGTGGGGAGTTAATAATATCTGTGGGGCACAGAGCATGAGACCTAGAAATAGATGCCGATGGAAGTTACTATTGTTTTTTTAATTTTTTAATTTTTTTAACGATTGATTTATTTGTTTATTTGAGGGAGAGAGGGAAGTGGAGGGAGAGAAAGACTGAGCGAGAGCAAGCAGGTGGAGGGGCAGAGGGAGAAGGAGAGGAGAGGACCCCCAAGCAGACTCTCCACTGAGCCTGGAGCCCAATGCAGGGCTCGATCTCACAACTCTGAGACCATGACCTGAGCTGAAATCAAGAGTCGGATACTTAACTGACTGAGCCACTCAGATGTCCATGTTATTGTTTTATTAATAGTAAAATGGAAAATTCTCCAAGACAGAAGCTGCATCTTCTACATCCTTGAAGGGTGGTGTTTTCGATAAGCAAAGATGTGTGTGGGGTGGGGGTAAGATGTAAGCATTGAGCTGCGAAGGCTTTCTTTGTCTTCTCCCATCGTTTTAGTAGATTTTCTTTCGTATCCTGCCTCCTGGTAATGAGGAAGGGACAAAGGCAGCTTGTACATTTAGTTTCACGAAAATAACTTTTCATCCCTAGGGCACGGGTATCTATTTGTAAGGATGCAATCTGCGATAGCTCAACATTTGCTTTGTTTTCCAAAATCAAGCCGAGAGAAACAAATGTAAGTTTGATGTGTGAAGGAGCTCTTATAAGAAAGAGGTTCCTATTTTCCATTCCCTCCGAAGCATTCTAGAGCCCGAAAATGTGTTACCTTGCCCGGCATTTGTTTTTTCTGGTGTCTAGCAAAGATTACATTAAGACACGAAGGAACACTCCAGGGTGCCCAAGCGCCTGCATTCAGGGGCCACAGCTGAATTTCTGAGTTCTTTCTCCTGTGATTCATGTAGCCTGTGGTTTGACTAGCGCTAGTTAGAGAGAAGGAAAGCTCACACATTTTGCAGTGAGCCAAGGTAAAAGAGAACTCTTTTGTCAAGGTAATAATAACACTTAGCACATATATAGGGCTTTTTATCTTCAAAAGGCTTTCCAAACATTAGCTAATTAAGAAATCTGTGCAATGTGCAGCAGCTGTTGAAAAAATAAATGTGATGCTTGAGTGTATTAAAAAAGGGAACAAAAACATGAGGACATCCTATATCAAGCAGCTGTGGTGCTCTATCTAAATTGTTTGCTTCACCTGGTGGAATAGATCAGACGTTAAAATAGTCCGGCTGCGCAGAGTAGTAATGGTTAGGGAGACGGCAGAGCTTGCACATAATGGAATACTACAAGGGCTACGGAATATTTGCCTGAACAGGGAAAGCTAAAGAAAAGCTTCATCACCTAACTTGTATTAAACTTCCGTAATCACAGGCAATGCAGCACTAATAAAACAGACATCTGACATGTAGACACAGATGATCTAAGAAAACCCATTGATAAGAACAGGCATTCTCATTGTTTCATCCACATTTAACTCAAGGGATATATAGAGAACGCTTACTCAACGTTAGAGGCATACGTTTTAAAATTACATGGAATAATTTAAAAATGATTATATATGTGTCATGGTATGTCATTTATGTAACAGTACCTTAATTTTCCCCTACTCCTGACGCGCGCACGCACACATACACACATTCAGCTCACTCAGCACTTTTTTTGTTGTCTTGACTCACTGGCAGAAATGAGCTAACAAACCGGTGTGTGAGCTGAGCTGTGACTGGTTGTGGAAACAAAGTAACCAAAAACGCTCTTTTGGTGTGGCTTTCTGTGCTAGGCATTGGGAAGTGACCAGCTTTTCTTTTTCTCTTTACTTTTTTAATAGCAATTTTCATTATTTTATACCTGCCATTCTGTCTAAAGTGCCTCTACGGGAGTTCCCAAATTGCACAGAGATGAGGGGTGCCTGCTCCCGTTATTGTAAATACCACACCATTTGTACATGTTTATTTACCTGCAAGGCATATCAGAACGCCTTACTTCCATTCCACTGTACTCAAGGAGAAAGGGTAATTACAGTTTTGATTGAGCTGCTTGTCAAAATGGGGTGGCAAGAAAAATTATTCATTCAAGGTGGACAAGTCATGGCAGCGATGGCAGCGAGGTAAATAAATAAGACAAGAGGGTGTTCTAGGTAATTGGGAGAGAACTGGGAGGGAACATCTTCCTAAAGTGGAGGGAAATATCTTCAGAAAACTATGAACAGGTTCACTTTTGCTAAAGAAAAGTTATCAGCTTAAAAATAGAGTAAACTAACAATGAGAAGCTGAGTGATGCAAAGCCAGGGACATGGGCACAGAGATAAATAAGCCTCTGCTCAGCATCTCCTGAGTTCAGAGCCCAGCACACTGTGATGTGATCGGAGAGTCTAGGCCTGGTTCCCAGAAGCCCAGGACCAAGAGTTGTTTTTTGAGGGTGTATATATTGGATTATGGTCAGAAATGGTTAGGAAAAAACCAAGTCAGTGATCACCGGCCCACCCTGGAGCATTGTCTATTATGAGCACTATTTGGAAATGAACTACATGTCTGCTTTTTGTTGGATTATGTTTTTCTGTGAAGAAAGGATTGATTAAGTCAATCAAGGATTCGTTCATGGGTTGGAATACTGTGCAGCTATTAGAAAAAGGAGTTCTGTCACTGCTGAAAACTTAAGATAAATTGATAAACAGACTCTTAATATAGAGAACAACTGATGGTTACCAGAAGGGAGGTTGGTGGGTGATGGGCTAGATGGGTGATGGGGATTAAGGAGAGCACTTGTGATGAGCACTGGGTCTTGCATAGAAGTGTTGAATCACTATATTATGCACCTGAAACTGATATCACACTGTTAACTAACTGGAATTTAAATAAGAACTTAAAGATAAATTAAAGCAATGTTGGAGGAAAGTGCACATGGTGTTAAAATTTGTATAAAAACTTTAAACCCATATGTGTGTATGCATTCACTGTGTATGTGGGAGACTGTAGGTTATCTCTGACAGGATGTGTAAGTACGGTAGCTATTCCTGGAGAAGAGAATGGAGGGATGCAGAGACAGAAGTAGAAAGACTTCCTTCTCACTGTAAATTTCCTTCTTTGTTTTTTTCTTAATTTTTATTTTGAGATAATTGTAGATTCACATCAGTTGTAGGCCCTGTATCAGATAGGCCCTGTATCTATATAATATAGATTACCCAATTTCCTTCAATGGTAACGTCTTGCAGAAATATAGGTTAACATAACAACCAGAAAGTTGACATTGAAGTCATCCGCTAAGCTTATTCAGACTTACATGCAAGTGTGTGTGTGTGTGTGTGTGTGTGTGTGTGTGTGTGTTCAGTTCTATGCAGTTTTATCACATGTGTAAGTTTGCATGACCAATACCACAGTTACGATATAGAGGAGTTTCACCGTAAGCATCTCGTACTACTGTTTTATGACCATACCCACCTCCCTCCCTTTCTCTCCTTCCTTACCCTTGGCAGCCACTAATCTGTTCTCTGTATCTATCATCTTGTCATTTCAAGAATGTTGCATAAATGGAATCAAGTAACCTTTTGATATTCGCTTTTTAAACTCAGCATAATTTCCTTGAGAGTCATCTAAATTGTTGCATGCATCTCTTCTTATAAACAGCATATTGTTGGATTGTTGTTTTATCCACTCTGAAGAAATCTCTGACTTTTACTTGGTGTTTTTAGACCATTTACATGCAAGGAAATTATTGGTATGTTAGAGCTTAAGTCTGCTGTATTATTACTTGCTTTCTGTTTATTGCTTCCACTTCCCATCCCTGTGTTTCTCTTTTCTTATCCTCCTGAGAGTTATTGAACATTTTTTGAGGATTCTATATTTATTTATTTACAGTGTTTGTGAGCATATCACTTTGTATAGTATTTTTCATGGTTGCTCTGGGTATTACAATATACATATATAAATTAGCCAAACTTACTAGCGTTCTATTCTTTTTTCACCTGTTGGCCTTCTTTTTATTACCTGTAAGTTCATTTTAAAAAAAAGTAAGGGGTGCCTGGGTGGCTCAGTGGGTTAAAGCCTCTGCCTTCGGCTCAGGTCATGATCTCAGGGTCCTGGGATCGAGCCCCGCATCGGGCTCTCTGCTCAGCAGGGAGCCTGCTTCCTCCTCTCTTTCTGCCTGTCTCTCTGTCTACTTGTGATCTCTCTCCCTCTGCCAAATAAATAAATAAAATCTTTAAAAAATAAAATAAAAAATAAATAAAACTAGCAAACCCAAAATGTCCTCCCCTAATCACACTCAAAATAAATAAAACAAAAACTCACCTGTGTATAGTCACACTGTAGATGGGAAAAATGAAGATCAAAGCAGTGCTGAAGAAATAGCCCAAATAAATCTTGAAGAGGGAGAAAGTGCTAAATCAAATGTTTCCAGGACATGCCTCTGAAATTGAAAATTGGGAGCCTCTCTAGGACCTCTGAAGTATAGAGTAGAGAAAGCCACATTGTTGAGTATCCAGGCCTTGGGTTTTTATAAACCTGCCACTCACGTGTACCACCTGGGGTAACTCATTCCATTGCTTAAACTCTCTAAGTCCCAACTAGAGAGGAAGTCAGTAATGGAACTAGCTTCTTAGAATTGTTGTGAGAATTTGCTGAGAGAGTGTATATAAAGTTCCTAGTGTTGCGTCTGGCACATGGCAAAAACTCAAATACTTGCTATTATATAACTGAACTTTCTCCTGACTGCCTACCTGGGTCCAGGGATTGCAGATGTACAATGTCATGGTGCCGTTCCTCAGGATGAGAAGATAGTGTCCCTAGCCATGCCCCTTTCCTGGTACTGCTCACTCCTGTGACTGCATGGATGGCACCATCTTTCCACTTTTTTTCATGAAGGCCAGATTTTACATGGGGTAAAAAGAGCTTATTCTTCACCTTTTGGCTCATTTCTCTACCCTTACTTAGACTGATGGTCTTAGTACTTGGTAGTAGTAGTTGGATATGAAAAACAAAGAGTAAAAAATAAAAATTTGGATATAGATTCAGAAGTTCTTACCTTTGGAGGATGAGCGAAAGATGTCAGAACTCATAGCATTGTTCCTAGCGGGAAGATTCATGATCAATCTTTTCTAGCTTTCATGCATCCTTGTTGACCGATCTTTGGATAGAGATGCATGCACTGCATGATGTTTACTTGTTTTGTATAGGACCTAGAATATATATGTAGATGACTCTTATAGTTGCTTTTTTAGTGCTTTCTGTGTACAAGAAATCATCCAGGTCTGTTGGATGGTACTTCACACAATCAGAACGGTCATTTAGGCTATTCTAACCATACAGAGAACATTTCTTTGGAATGGTCTTTCATTTTATTTCTTTCATTCCTTACTTGATACATAACTTTTATGATGCAAAGACCTGGCTCTATTTCAGACCAGCAGATAGATTATCATCAGACCTAAGAATATTTTCCTCTCCTTGTCCCTCATCCCTGATCCTTTGTTTAAACAATTTCAAATTCACTTGTCTATGCATACATTTTCTTTCAGGGCTTTTTTTCCCATGCATCTTGCCAATATCCCTAACCCCATTCTCACCCTTCACCAGACCCTGCTAAGTCTCCCCCCCATAAATTTTATTCCCAGATTAGAAGTTTGGCCCCATCTCCCATTCTACTAAGCAAACTGCAAAGAGATTAAGACTAAGGGCAGTTTAGAGTCAACAAGAGCTCAAAATCCTTGCAGCTGGTGGTGCCATCTGTGCCTGTCAAACTGTGGCCAAGTAGTCTTCCATGTTGGGGAAGGACAGGGAATCTGATAATAGCTCTGGTTTGAGTTTACTGAGACATGAGTCTGCCCTAGAGGAAGATTAGGAGAGCTGGTAGGCAGCTTGTGCTCTTTGTAATGTGTGGCTCATCTCCCAGAAAAACAGGCTTCTTCCAGGAAAGGGTCAAATTTGACATCCAAGACCTTAGAGTGGCCTCTTGCATGTGTCCTTTCTTTCCTAGCTCATTTTCAGAATTCATTCTGTGCCAAGTGGCCAACATGGCATAAAGGAGTCGTGGAGTCTTGAGAGAGAATTAGAAAAACTCACAGAACTTACAAAAGACTTCTGTGTGAAAGAGATGTGTCACAGGATTTTGGTGATGCAGGAACAGGAAGATGGTAGAAACTAGCAGCCGGGGAGGAAGGGGGAGGATTCCTGCTGGCTGCATCCCAGACTCTCCTTGGTTAGGGAGAATCTGAGTATTAGAAGAAGCAGAGAGATAAAAAAATATGGCAGCCAGGCCACATCAATCTGGGTTAACAAAAATGAATGAGAGTAGGTGAAGGGGTAAGAAGTATGTCAAATTAGCCACATGGGTTGGGATGAGGGAGAGGCTCCTGAGAAAAAGAGGAGAAGGGAAGAAGGAGACTTTCAAGAAGTGTTCTTAAATGGGCAAGAAACTTGAACAGGCACTTTACTGAAATGGATCACGAAATGACAATAAATATGTGAAAGAATTCTTAACCACCTTAATAATCAGAGTAATGCAAAGTAAAACTGCAATGAGATAAAAATATTACCAGAATGACTAAACTGAAAATGACAACAAAACCAGGTGTTGGCAAGTATAGGCAGGAAGTAGACCTCTTTTATGCTGCTGATGTGAGTACAATTAGTATAACGTCCATGGCAAACTGTTTATTACTATCTCTTAAAATTGAATACGTGCCTATCCTATAACCTGGCCATTCTACTTCTAGGTATATGCTCAAATAAAATGAGTGTATGTGCACTTACTTCATGCACATAGATGTTTATAGCAGCCTTATTCATAATAGCCCTATGTGGAAATAATAAAAATGTCCACCAATATAGAATGGATAAACAAATTATCTATTTATATCATGGAGCATTGTATAGCACTGAAAAAGAATGAGGTGTGGGCAAGTCTCACAAAATAATAACAAAAGATAACAGATGTTAAAAGCTACATTCTGTGGGATTTCATTTATATGAAATTCAAAAACAGAGCCGGTTAGTGTGTATTTAGGATACTGTTTACTTTTGAGGCACAGAAAGAGGATAGTATTAGGAGAGGACATGAGGGGTTTCTGAGCTCTGTGTAACATTCATTTCATGACTTTGGGTGGTGGTTACACACTCATGATCAACTTGAAATAATCCATGAAGTTGTAAATTTATTATTTCTGCCTTTTTAAACTGTATACTTCAATTTAAAAGTTTATTAAAAAGAGGGAGGAGAATTGGGGATTGTGAATTAGATATCCATCTATCCATCCATGCATGTATTATCTATTTTTGATAAACCAAAGTAAGATTGGAATTGTTTTAAAATTGTTACATTTGTTCCATTCTATTCCTTCTAATGTGACATTGTGCCTAAATGAGTGATAGCACATGGGACCCAGGAGGTTTACCTTTCTATACAACATTTAGTTGCTTCTCTTTCCTTCTTCCTTCCTAGTCCTGTGTAGTTCTCTTCTAGCAACAGATACTAAGATTGACGTTTAGACCATCCTGAGTCAGACCTTTCTTTGATTGTCTGCTGCTTCATCTGATGCTCTGGATAATGAACAGACCTGGTACGTCGGCTCTGATGTATATTTAGGTTGTTATGGAGGGAATATAATGATAATTGGATTCTGGTGAGCACAAAAGAGTGAACTGATGTGTAAACATCACCAGGAATTGAACCATGCCAAACTCTTCTCTAGTGGGACCTGAAGGAGGTAAAATATTGGACAATTTTTTCCAAATTATGGTATTAATGTTTAAGTATTATTTTATTCTAAGAGATGCAGTGTCCAGAAATTATCCCTATGGTAATAGTTTTTAAGTGTTTGGATTCCTCAGAGCTTTTGGACTCCAAGACATGTAACTCAGGAGTTATCTATCTATCCATCTATCTACCTGGAGGGTTGAGATAGTAGTGGGTAAAATAGGTAGCTTTGGATACATTTACTTGGGATCTACGTAAGATTTGGTTTGAAAATAGTTTGGGTTGTTAAAAAACAAAGACAATCACTTCTTTAGAGGACCGTTAATATGTTGATAAAAGATTACCAGACACAGGGAAAGTCTGGTACATAAGACTGTGTAACCTAAAGTCAATATCTGTGAACTTGTAATGCCAGGGGCAAATATGAGAATAAAAAGCAGTTGGAATTGGGAGTTTAGAGTAAGACTCCCAGGAATATTATACTAAAAGATGCCCCTGAACTAAAAGTTAGTTAGCTAAGATGTAGGAATAATAATAGTTAGTAAATATTTGTTGAATACTTATTATTATTTAGAAATGCTAGCTATTTTTTATACATTATTTAATCCCACAAGAGCACACTGCTTGCAGACATAATGGAGTGGCTGCTATCAGACTAATTCACCAAGAAGCTGGATAAATTACTGCTTGAAGGCATCAGAATGCACCTAAAGAGACTAGAATTTGAGGAATCAAGACAGCTGAGAAAAGGAAGTACATTGAAGTGAGCATGACCCTCTCTGTGCCCTTTTCTCTTTGGTACATTTGCTATACAAAAAAGGAGCATTAAAAAAAAAAAAAAAAGGAGCATAGAGGCCAAACAGAAAGTAGTAGCCTAGATCTTACAGGAATTTCTGTGGAATTGGAAGACAAAAATTCATATATAGGAATACTAAGAGAGCTATGGTATGAAGAACCAAGATCCCAGAGGAAAAAGAACCAGGGATATCTGAGCCAGCATTCTGCATGCGACAATCCATGAAGAATCTGTGGAGTTACACAGTGCACAAGAGAAGCCAAGAAGAATCCAGAATTAAGAGGCCAAAAGTCTACGTAGGGATTTAAGCAATCCCGTATAACAAGAGGCAGAAACTGTGGTTCAGAGGCTCCTGAGGAAGAAGAGTCCTAGTAAAAATGACACTCATTTGAGACTCAAAGGAGCTAGACTGTAACAGTAAGTGCAGACTGGAAATAGACCAGTCCCTACCAGATCAAAATGATGAGTCTATGCTCTGTCTTTCAGAGGAAAACAGTATCCTCCATGCAGGAAGAACTTATATAATTGTTTCACTTAAGATGTAGAAGTAATCAATAGAAAATTACCAGGGATGTCAGGAAACAGGACCAAATACCTGAATTTCAAGAGAAAATACAAATAGACAATAGGTAATTGATATACTGAGATCACAGAAAATTTTAAATAACTATAATTAATATGTTTAAGAAAATAGTTGTATGGAGCACCTGGGTGGCTCAGTGGGTTAAAGCCTCTGCCTTCTGCTCAGGTCGTGATCTCAGGGGTCCTGGGATCGAGCCCCGCATCGGGCTCTCTGGTCAGCAGGGAGTCTGCTTCCTCCTCTTTCTCTGCCTGCCTCTCTGCCTACTTGTGATCTCTTTCTCTCTGTCAAATAAATAAATAAAAAATCTTAAAAAAAAAACCATGGCAATAATAGTCAAAATGCAGAAGCAGGGTGAAGTATTAAAGTGTTGTAAGAGCCTTGCAATATTTGGGAATTGGTGAAAATATTAAATTATATTGTACTTTAATAAGTCAAGGAAAAAATAATGTAATTTTAGGAGGCCAACGAAAGAAGAACAGTGCAAGAATGTAGAAGTAACAGACTAATACAGAAACAAGAAAAAAAAAATATCTTGATTTTTAAAAAGACAAAATATATGGGGCACCTGGGTGGCTCAGTGGGTTAAAGCCTCTGCCTTTGGCTCAGGTCATGATCTCAGAGTCCTGGGATCGAGCCCCGCATTGGGATCTCTGCTCAGCAGGGAGCCTGCTTCTGCCTCTCTCTCTTTGCCTGCTGCTCTGCCTACTTGTGATCTCTCTGTCTCTGTCAAATATATAAATAAAATCTTTTAAAAAAAAAGCATTTAAAAAGACAAAATATATAATAACAAAGAACAAATGAAAATGAGAAATGAACAAGAATGTGGTGGATTTAAATCCAGATATATCCATATTTATATTAAAGGGTCTAAATATTCCCATTAAAAGACATACTATATAAAAATACTATTATATTTCTATTATTCTTCCTGAATATATAGTACACTCTTAAATAATAGAACAGAAAAGTTGAAAAAGAAAAGAATGGAAAAAGATATACCCTGCAGACACCAATCAAAAGGAAGCTGATATAGCTATACTGACATTAGACATTTTAGATATTAAGGAAAGAAATCATGCTAAAAATGAAAAAGTTAGGTCAATAGTAACTAAATGGGCAATTGGACAGCAATATCAAATAAGATTTTTTTGTAAGATTTTATTTATTTATTTCACAGAGAGACAGACAGAAAGTACAAGTAGGCAGAGCAGCAGGCAAAGGGAGAGGGAAAAGCAGTCACCTTGCTGAGCAAGTAGCCCAATGCGGGACTCCATCCCAGGACCCTGGGATTATGACCTGAACTGAAGGCAGTTGTGTAACCGACTGAGCCACCCAGGTGCCCCGCAATATCCAATAATCTCAAAAGGTATACACTTAACTCGAAGCAGTTAAAGCAAAAACTGGCAAAACTAAGAAGAACAATGGACAATCCAATAATCATAGTTGGAGATTATAATGTTCTCTCTCTAATTGTTAGCATTAGCAGACCAAAATATGAATAAGGATAGAATAGATTTAAACAACATAGTTAAAAAAGTGTACTTAAATGACATGTATATACAGCTCTGCATCCAAAAGCTGCAGAATACACATTCTTCTCAAAGAACATGAAACATTTAACAAAATTGATTGCATACTCGTCACTAAAGTAAGCCTTTAAAGAATTCAAGTGGATTAAAATGACATGCAGTATTTCCTTTGATTACAATGGAATTAGGCTATAGATCAATAACAAAAAGATAGTGAGACCATACGCTTATTCTATGACCCAGTAATTCTGTTCCTGGAAACCTAACCCAAGTGGGTACATTTGACAGGAAAGGAAATATACAATAACAATCATAAAATTGAGAATATAACCTTTTGTTCATCCACAATAGAATGGAAAAATTATGTATTCATAATGGGATAATTTACTGCTACACACAGCAACATGAATGGGTCTTGCAGGTATAGTGTGAGCGAACAATACCAGACACAAAGAATGTGTCCATGTTGTATAATTCCCTTTGTAAATTTCAAAACAGGTAAGATTAAGCTATAATGATACAGGTCAGTATAGTGTTTTGTTTTCTTACTATATACATGTTAGACCTCATTAGAAATACTATTTTTAAAAAATAACAAAACCCAAAAAACCTCAAGAGGAAATGTAGAAGTGCTTTTGGGGTAAAGAAAAGTGGCCAAACTGTATTACAAATGGAAATTTCTTGGGTTCAAGTTTTATACTCTCCATGAACTTCCCTTCACCTAGTAGACTTACTTTTAAACTCCATTAGCATCCTCATTGATTATTTATTATGGAAATAAATATGCCAGCTAATTGCATCATTTAATTGTCTCAGGTCTGTTTTCTCCCCCATCGTGAGGGGCATTTAGGGCAGCGTTATGTAAAACAGCCCTGGTGAGAGACTACTAGACTTAAATCCCAGTCTCACATTTGGACAAGTCATTTAAACTCTCTGTGTCTTGCTTTCTTCACTGTAATGAGAGGTAATGGCAATACCTAGGTCATCGTGTTATTTTGAGAATTCAGTGAGTCAATAATTACCTAAAACAATGTCCGGTACAAAAGCGAGCACTCCATAAGTGTTTGTCATTAATATTGTAACTACCTTGGGGGATTGGGCCACTCCTTCTATTTGTTTTAAATCTCTCTAATACCCGGAACTACACTGAGCAATCAAGAAGATGGGATTTCTGGAAAGCTGGAGGCAAAGATATTTTGAGAACTGTTTTCTCTCCATGGATGAGGATGAGCTTACACTGATGACAATTTTGGCTCCCGAACCAGAAACTTAAATAGAGTTGCATAAATTAGTGTGTTAAGAATAAGATGGGGAAAAAATTGTTTTCTCAACACTGGCAGCACCCTACCACCCTGGTGTCATGAGCAGCTTTGTGCTCTGCGAGGGAACCGAGTGATGAGTGCCAAGACGTGGGAACTCAGTCCATTCTCTGTGCAGTCACCTTGCTTCCGCTGCAGTCCTCATTCATGGCTCAGCAGGCTGGGAACTGCTAGCAGCGCGACGTGTGGGTCTGTTTTTGGCAAATGTGTGAACGACTTGAACTCCGAAAGCCTCTATGTTAAGTCCTCCTACTGCCAATAATGTTTGTGGGTCGAATCGAATCAAATTCTACTGATTTGAAATGAAGTGAATCTTGAGAGAGAACTAAGAACCACAATACCTTGGTTGTTTAACTCATTGGCTTTGGAGTCAGATGGATTTGAGTTCCATTTGCCAGATGTGTGTGTTTTCACAAAACACTTAACTTCTCGGGGCCTCAGCTTCTTCGTTTGTAATATGTGGTCAATAATTATAAGAACCTCATAGGATTGATTTAAAGAGTAAATGAGGTATGTGCCTGATACGTATGTTAAGCCCTCAGTAAATCATAGCAGATACTGTTCTTATGGGTGTTATTTATATTTTACAATTTTTCTCAGCCAAGAGGCTCAACCTGGTGGATTGGAATGGTGAAAATTAGGCATAAGCTTTTCAAATGTGTCCCTTCCTTACTTTTAAAAATCCATTTTGTTTTTATTTTCCTGGCAACCCTGCGAGTTTGGACAGTGTAGACGCTATTATCTGCAATTGGCCTATGAGAGAATAACATAAAATGATAAAGTTGTTGGTCTAACAATCTCATGACTATTGGTGTTAGAGAAGAACCTAGAACGCAGGCCTCCTCAATGCTAGCCTTAAGGTTTTTATTCCTTCCTGCTCAGTCTATATTCTTACCTCCAATAACCAGTGAGAGAGTATTCATCACGCCCTGAGTAGAGGATTCTTAAGAGAGTTGTTACCCCAAATAACTAGTGCAACATCTCATCTTTTCAGATGGGGTACTAAGATGGTTGACACTGGTCAATAGAGGTTTCTAAGAGATCTAAGAGGTTTGATATAGAAATCATGTAAGGACGCTCCCTCTTTCTGATCCCAGTATTTCACTCTCCTACCCTAGAGCTCACTTTAGCCTCTCCCCCACATAGCCTTTCATCTTGCCCCATTCTGCTTGTTCTGAGGTGGCCTATTTCTGCCTACCAGCCTGGGGACATGGTTAGCTCACCCATGGCTCCTGAATTTGTTGTTCCTCGTTTCAAGCCACCAACAGAGACTCAATAATGTTTTTACATTGGCATTTAAGTTTCCCTGAGGAACCAACAGATCAACAGCCATGCCATTTAATTCTTCAAGGGTGACTCTAGGACTGGTGGAGGTGGTCTGTTTGCCTTCTCAGCACTGTAGTGAGCTTCATGAGGGGCTGGGGTCATGGAACAGGGCAGGTGCTCGTAATGTATTTGCTGAATGAAAGAATGATACGGTAACTCAGAAACTGCTCACATTTTAATTAATACCTACCTTTGCTTATCCCTTTTACATGATACATTTCTTGAATTACATTAAGTTAGGTTAGATTCGGTTTAAATTTTGGGGGTCTTGGTTACCAAGAAAGCTAGAGAATTACTTTGTGTTATTCGCGGGATTTTAAACTTCCTGGCTCCTTAGAGAAGGAGTAGTGACTTCTGCCCATACCCTGGTCCAGGTGTCTGTGACCACAAATTTACCCGCTTTTGAAGGTTGGTTTTAGAGTAAATCAATTAAAAATAGCTATTATTTTGTCTTAATTAAATTTCAGCACTGAGGTACTTAGGAAATTTCAGATGTAAGGTTTTCTGTTGATTAAGGTCATAGGATGTTCTTAAAATTGGCTTTTTGATCTTAAGTGTGGCCTCCTACTCTCAATGCCAGATCATATAGCATTTACTCTGATTAGTCGGATTTGATCTTCTGTAATAGGACATTCAGCAGCCTCTTCTGACCCCTGAAAAAACCCACCCACCCTACCAACCAACCAACCAAAAATCATGAACAAGCCAACTCAGCAACAACAAAGTGTAAGCCAGCCTGCACTGGGCATAGAGGTGAGTCTCTGGGGTCCCAGACTCTTGAATGGAAATCGTGAGCTCCTTCAGACCTCTGGGCTACCATGATGCTATGTGGGGAGCAGGGGAAGGTATTCTTCTGCTTCCCTTCTGTGCCAGGGCAGCTGGAAAAGTTTTTCATCTACTCTATTTCAAACTGTTGCAAGCAAAGAAAAAATATCATGGGAATATCCAGACTTGGACAGATAACAGCCCTCCTCTTTATATCCCACCTATTAATCCATAAGGAAGGGTAGAAACAGTCTTTGGACGGTCAGCTATCTATGCATGGTAGTTTGCTGCTGAGCCCTTTTCACATGTACTCAGAATAAAAATGAAACCCTACTACTTGTTTTGCCCATTAGATAGCATTATCTCCATGGAACGCCAATTCATATCTCTTTGTGCTGTGTGTGGTTCTCACATATGGGATTTTAATAACCTCCATGCTGTGCTATGAATTTATAAGCAGGGCCAATAGAGGAAAAGCACCACAGGACTTTATTTTTTCATTATTACTCTTTTGAAAAACAGGCTCTGCCTCATTTCTGTAGGATTCTTCTGGCAGCACTAGTGGTTGCAGCTAGTGGTATAGTTGTTACTGTGGAAAAGAATAAGCTCTTTATTTATTTGCTATCTGTCTTTCTAGACTCCCTTTCCCACCTCCCATCGTGCCTTTAGCCTCCTCCATAATATCCTATGGCGTTGTACTTGCAGCTTCAGCGAGCTGATATACAGAAACAGGCCCTGTTCTTCAGCTCTATAGTTCATCTTATATTCTGATTTTTTTTTTCTCCCTGCACTCCCTTTTAAATGTGCCCGCATTTGTCCTCCGTACCATTCAGCATGTCCAAGAGGCCTGTTTAGTGCAGTGGCTAGGAGAGCAGGCTCTGCGGCCAGCTGGTCCTGAATGGGAATGCTGGCGCTTCCCTCTGATCCTGGAGGATTTTGTTAACTCGTTTTTAAAATGGTAATGATAAGGCTTTCTCCTAAGACTGTTGTGATGGTTATTGGTGTTTATCTATGAACTGTTTTGTACGGTCTTTGACATAGCGTTAGTAGAAGTTGCTGTTATTGTTATTATTCATTCGACAGATATGTACTGATGGCCCACTAGATGTCAGACACAATATGGAGGCTGGAGTTATACAGGGAACCAAACAAATTCCTTGCTTTTTTAAAAGTTATCATCTAATTATTAAGTAAGCATTAAAATTGCAATTGAAAGTTATACCTTGTACCCTTTTCCAGTGACCCTTAAAATCTGCCTTTTTCTTTTCTCAATTGAACATAGAAGTTAAACATGATTTTATACTGTTGTGTCTAGATAAATATCCTACTGTAATTTTATCCTTTCCTTGTTTTCTAACATCTCTTCCGTTTTCATGTTGTGCCCATTTGGACAGACCTGCTTCAACAAGAAACGTCCTGTGATCCTGGTTTCTCCAGCGATCATAACCTTTTCATTACAAATTTAGGACTGTTTTAGATTCAGTCCCTCTAACTCAGTGTGATACTTTATCTGAAATTTCATATTAGACCTCTTGGATATTAAAGCAAAATGTAGGTTAAGAAAGCAGTCTTTTGGGAAAAGTTCTGGAGAAGAAAGAACTCAGGGACTAAATCCTGACATGTCTATTTCAGGCCAGTCTGTCCAGCAGGGTCCCTGACTAGGAATCTGCTTATAGGTGAGTTTGGACACATGCACACACATGTGCTCCTATACACACACACACACACACACACACATTTATGTGGTGTAGACTGTGACTACACTGAGTGTATTTTACAGTTTCTTCGTTCGATAGGAGATGGATAAACTGTATGTCGCAGTGGTACCAGGGGTCTCTATATTCTTGGAGATTCCTCTGAATTCATTGAACTTAACAAAATATAAGATTTATGCACTGAAAAATATGAGATGCTGTGTGAATAAAGTAGCATCCTACTTAACACTGATGTTGGGTAATGGTGCTAAAACCAGTCTATCAGTAAACATCACAGCTAAGTCTTTTAACCCGTGTGGTATTTACAGAGCTCCTGAAACTACTTTTATGCTTTTAAAAATATTGACTAACATCTGCTTTGGGCCAGGCAACTTGTTAGTGTTGTTGATATAGTGGCAAATGGAATGTTCTCTTTGTCCAAGAAATTTAGGGACTAATGGGAAAGACTGACAATAAATGAGTAAATGGATTAAGAAGTACACCAGCGCAATAAGTTAATCAGAGAAAGACAATTATTATATGATCTCTCTGATTTGAGGAATTTGAGAGTCAGGGCGGGAGGTTGTGGGGGGCAGGGAGGGAAAAAAATGAAACAACATGGGACCGAGGAGGGAGACAAACCATAAAAGACTCTTAATCTCAGGAAACAAACTGAGGGTTGCTAGGGGGTGGGGATGGGGAAAGGGATAGGGTGGCTGGGTTATGGATATTGGGGAGAGTATGTGCTATGGTGAGTGCTCTGAATTGTGTAAGACTGATGATTCACAGACCTGTACCCCTGAACCAAATAATACATTATATGTCAATCAATCAATCAATAAGTTTTTTAAAAAAGGAAGTACACAATTCTAAAGACGATGAGGGTCTCTGAAGGTACACCACTGTGTGCTATGAAAGGGCCTAAGGAGGAGGATTTACTTTGAGCTTGAACTAGTGGTCAGGAAAAGACTTCTTTGAGAAGCTGACATTTCGGCTAGGTCCTACATGATGAGAAGGAACTTGTGAAAATGGCAGAAGGAGAAGATGGTAAAGTGTTCCAGGAAAAAAGAGACAGTGTTCCAAGTCCTGAGGCTGTGGCAAGAACACAACACGGTCAAGAACAAATGGAGTTTGCTGGCTGGCTAGGATTGAGAGGGCCAGAGTCCAAGGTGCCTGAAGCCACATGAAGGCTTTGGAGTTTATTCTACATACAGTGGGAACTTTGCAGATTTGGGGTTAACCGAAGTAACAAAGCAAACTCCCTAAGGGCTCTTCTAGCAAGGAATGCCAGAGGGCAGCGTCTTATTTTGTGTAGTTAGTGTTTTGATTCAGTTACTTTTATGGATCCACAGCTTTGTGAGAGTATGAGATGTGAATTCCAGAGTTTACAATCTCCGTGTTTATTTTGAATGCTAATTACCACAAATATGTTTTTAATTGGTAACTGTGTATCTTAGACACACTTCATTACATTTAACCTTTGAGATCAGTTTTAATTCACCCTCTTAAAAAAAAGTTTTCTATTGAGACAGTATGGCACACATCAACATTTTAATTACTTTCTTCTAGAAGCTTTTGTATTGGACAGAATTTATCAGTCAAGGGGGAAATGAAAAAATGATCATACTTTGAGAAAATAATGCAAAATAAGATCAAGTGCCAAACATCCCAATGCCTTTGTTTTCTAGATGATTTAGTATTCTGCTTTTACAGAATACCGTTTGTATACTCAGCCTAGCTTTTTGGTACCATTTATTAAGAATGTATATAGTTAGGGGCGCCTGCGTGGCTAAGTCGGCTAAGTGTCTGCCTTCAGCTCAAGTTGTGATCCTGGAATCCTGGAATCGAGCCCCACCTCGGGCTCCCTGCTCAGCAGGGAGCCTGCTTCTCCCTCTCTAGCTCCCCCCACTTGTGCTCTTTCTCTCTCTGTGTGAAATAACTAAATAAAATAAAAAAAAAACACGAAGAATGTATATAATTTGATTTTTCGTAATAACCAACAATTTAAAGCAGCTGGATATTTGCTTCCTCGCCTTTCAACGATCGGCTACAGCTTCCTATCATTGTATCATCCCGACCTTTAATCCAGCCTCTACACACTAACTCAGTTTTAGGTATGATTCTTGTTTTAATGGGTTTTGATAGATTTCTCTGCTCATTTATTTATAGAATGATTTATTATTTATGTTGGTTTCATGGTGCTTTTACTTGTGTGTTTTGTTGTGTTTTGGTGGAGCACTTTGTATTCCAACAAATATTTCATCATCATGGGGTAACTTTAGGTAAGTTGTTGCAGGTAAACAAATGTTCATGATTCTTTCGGCCCACTGTCTGCATCTATTATCTTCTTTAATCTCCAAGGTTGTTGGGTTTTGTTTGTTTGTTTTCCTTTTGAAAAGAACTTATGAATTAAATAAATGGGAGCCAGTGAGAGGGACTTTGGTGTTAACTGAAGAGATGGCTTTAGAGAAGGTCGCCTCCCGCCAGCATCTACAGTATTGATACTCTGTTCACTGCCAAGCTGCTCTAACACGAGCAGCCTTCAAATTCTAAAACTTAGCTAAGATTTATTAAGGATTCTGCTACTGATAATCAACCTTTTAGCTAATGGAGCATATATTGATTTTTTTGCACAGAGGATGATTCCCTCCGTAGGGCTTTTGGCTCCCAAGGCTCAGTGTTGCTTTGTGGATTTGGCAGGCCTCAGAGGAGCCGGGCTGCTGGGAACTGAGCTGCTCCGAGCTTGCCAACCCCAAACCGCTGTGTTTCTCACAGCTCTCCACTGCCAAAAGTTGGTATGCCAAGGAAACAGAAACCTGTCTAGAAAATGAACTGTTTTCTCTTGACTTCTCCTCCAGGAAGACTAGAAGTTAACCTGTAAGTTGTTTTGTGGTTAAAAATGATTTAGGATGTTACGTGGGAAGTTTAATGCTACAATTTTATACAGAAAACAAATTGGTGCATGAATTATGCTCACTGAATCACTTTGCTCCCAGTTATCAAAATGTCGAATTTTTTTTAGTTTAGTTTTGTTTTATGTTTTTTTTTTTAATTTTATTTTATTTATTCATTTGAGAGAGAGAGAGAGAGAAAGAAAGAGAGAGCGTACAAGCAGCAGGAGAGGAGGTAGCAGGCTCCCTGCCGAGGAGGGAGCCAGACTCAGAGCTCAATCCCAGGACCTGAAGACCATGGTCTGAGCCAAAGGCAGACGCTCAACCATCTGAGCCACTTAGGCACCCCTGTCTAATTTTTTTTTTTTTAAGTGATCAGTGCAATTGCAGTGGCTACGGTGGTGGTTGTGAGCTAAGGCAGCCCCTGTGTGTGACAAGCCTCGGGTGTGAGTGTGTGTTGTGAGTGTGGGACAGGGGTTGGAGCTTATTCCAGCTGGTTGGTTGTATACGAATGAACTCGAGTTTTGTGGGCAGGTAGTGCTAATGAGATCAGGAGAAGAGGAGTTTACTCGCTAACAGAACTTTTTGCAGGATTGCGTATTCTTTAGAAACAACTTGCAAAGCTATTAAGACCATATATATATATATATATATATATTTCATAGCACTAATATAGCTAAATTTCATTAGAGCTATCGCCTGATTGTTTATTAGAATTCTTTCATTTCTTTTAGATCTGAGTTTCACAACCTCAGCACTATGGACATTTTAGGCTGATTAATTCTTTGGGGAGGGTGTGGCTTTGCTGTTCATTGTCGGATGTTTAGCTGCATTCTCGGCTTCTACCCACCAGATGCCAGCAGTACCCAGACTCCCCAGTTATAACAACCAAGTATGTCCCCGGACATTGCCAGATATTCCCTAAGGGACAAAATTCATCCCAGCTTAGAATCACTATTTTAGACTCAGGTACTTGGAAAAATGATCATATAAATCAATACATTAAGTGCATTAAGAGTAGTGGTTTTTTTTTTAAAGACTGGATTTCCCCCATCTTATCTCATTATTTTCAATAGCATTCAAATTCAAAAGCTGCTGCCCAATGCTAGCAAAGTCTGAATAGATAGAAAGTAAACATCTTCCTTTTTATTAGATGAGATGTCCAGCAATGAAAATCCCTGGATTTTAAGAGCTT
Source organism: Nasua narica (assembly GCA_028533885.1). NCBI lineage: Eukaryota > Metazoa > Chordata > Mammalia > Carnivora > Procyonidae > Nasua > Nasua narica. The sequence continues at coordinate 56,608,788 of CM052798.1, forward strand.
GTTAAGATGTATCGTGTCAGATGAAAAGTGCTATTTTAATAACTCATTGTTATTCTCAGCATGGACCTTTTATTTTAGAAAAATGGATAATTAGCATTTTGGCTTATCACTTTCTCTCCATGAATACAAATAATTTGATAGACAGACATCCAAGAGAGACTTCATTAAATAATGGGTCTAATCAGCCTGGGACTAGAGTAAATTAGGGGTTCAACTTCCAGCTTGAGAGTTAGAACTCAGGGTTTGGTGGTTATGTCAGCTCATTCATCCAGGATATTTTTGTTAATCGACCTACTCTTGCAGTCAAAAACCAGAGTACAGGTCAATTGGTTAGAAATAAGAGTCAAAACTCAACTTGGGAAGCCATAGGCTACCCTGCATTTAACTTGCAGCTGGAAAACTGCAAAAACGCATTCAAAGCATAACTACCAGTCCTATGGAGTTTGGACTTACCAACTTCAATTCAAGATAATGGCCCATTATTAATGGGGAAGTATTAGAAAGTTTTCCAGGGGAAAAAAATATCCGCTTGGAACCGTTCTCCCGTGCATACATTATACACTTCAGTGCCATCTGTGGGGATCCATACTCGGCATAAAGCCTTCTTAGTTTTCCAAAAAGGACTACAAATAACCCCTTATTTTTCTAGAACGGTCTTCCTAGCCCCCAGCCAGGAAATCTATTTTGAAATTAATTTTCTTTCTAAAATTTTTAGCGTAATCTGTCCTTTTGTTTCAAAGAAACAAATCCCAATGCTGCGTTTGATTCAGAACAGTCTGTCGCTGTCACTCAGAGGAGACAGATAACCGTTAGAGGAATTTTCCTGGCCTTGGTTGTCTTTTGAAGCTTGCAGTACGGTCTTAAGAAAGGATCACCATTGTTACTTACGTTTCCTCCGTGGGGTAGAGGGAGAACTTCGATCTGAGGAATTATTCTCATCGTGAGATAGAGGAATGATTTTCTTCACAGTGTGTGCTCTCCATTCACGATCCAGCCCACATGGAAGCCTTCGCGCTGATGCTTTCTTAGTAGTACCTCTCTACCGAGCAGACTTGTGGGGGGAGCAAAATGATGGAAGCAAGTGTCTGAGGCTTCTGAAACATATTTAACTTTATTACTAACATCTTCTAAGCAAAACGACAAAGAGCTAAAGTCAAATCAGAAAGATTTTACTAGTCCTGAAGGGAATCCTCCTCACATAATAATGCAGAAAATAACAAGGCCTCATTTCCTCTTGTAAAATGTGTGTATGCATGACTTTATCAACCACATGTTCTGTTATTGATACATCTCTATAACCCCCGAGAACAGGGTCGATCCTGGTAACGAGAGAGTCTTTAAGGGGCTGAGTGAGTGATAGTCGTGAGTCTATGAACTTGGACGAACCAGGAGAAATATACTGCTTTGTGAAGAAATGCAGAAAAAGAGAGTCTAAGGTTGTGTCACTAGGAAGAAATGAAGATCCCGGAGGGGAGAGCCCTCTTTTGTATCTCCAAGGTGTCTTCAGCTAAATTTTTCTTGCGCGCAAATGACTTAGGGGATGATTGGTAATTTTGGATTTTATTCAAGACCACCATGTGGGCACATACAATGGTTGCTCACGGATGACTAATCAGTGAATTGGAGAAGTTATCAAACAAAGTCACAATGTTGAGAGATGGATGAGAAAGTGCCCAGCTAGAAAGTGGCGGGAGAGATTTGAACACAAGTCTGATGACAAAATCAGTGCATATCTGTGTTTTATTATGCTGCTTGAAGCTGGTCGAGAGAGAAAGAGAACATAAGCAGGGGGAGTGGCAGAAGGAGAGGGAGAAGCAGACTTCCTGCTGAGCAGGGAGCCCCATGTAGGGCTTGGTTCTAGGACCCCAAGATCATGACCTAAGCCAAAGGTAAACACTTGACCAACTGAGCCACCCAGGTGCCCCAACAAGTCCCAGTTTTTCCTGTTCTTTGCAGAAAATTAATACTTCCTTGTTTATAGCAGTTACACACACAAACACACACACACACACACAAGGACCATTTTCATAAAGATCAGAAAAATTATTTGGCTTGTCACTTCTCTACTTTGCAAATGGAACTCTATGGAACAGGGTTATTTATTTATTTTTAGGGTGAGGCCTGTATATTCAATAATATAATCATACATAATTCATTAGCATGTTAATTAGGCCCCATGTTTCCATACGCAGCAACAGACAGACAGGAGCCCAGGTGTGAGGCAGGGGAACCATGAGAAGGACGTGTGTCACAGCCGCAGCACATGGCCACGACTTTAATGCGGTCAGATTTCCTTCTTGGAAGGAAAGAAAAGGACACCCATTCTTTTCATAGCCTGTCAGTAAGCCTGTTCTGTAAATGAAACAAAAATAAAAATTTGTTTGCATTTTGGATTGCCTATGTCTTCTCATTTTATGGCTATTGGTCTGTTTAGACTCTGGGGCCTTATTTCTTTTTAGCTTCAAAATACGTGAAGGTGGGGCGCCTGGGTAGCTCAGTGGGTTAAAGCCTCTGCCTTCGGCTCAGATCAAGATCTCAGGGTCCTGGGATCGAGCCCCGCATTGGGCTCTCTGCTCGGTGGGGAGCCTGCTTCCCCCTCTCCCTCTGCCTGCCTCTCTGCCTACTTGTGATCTCTCTCTCTCTGTGTCAAATAAATAAAATCTTTAAAAAAAATACATAAAGATGTTATAATATTCAGTGCTTGAGATACTCAGATTGCCCTTTATCAAAATGATTCCATTGAGAGTTCTAAAATCCAGTTACATAGGTTTTGGAGAAGACTCTAAGAAAGACTGAAATCTGCTCTTAAAACTAGCCATGAGGGACTGTAATTTTCCACAAAGCATGTTGGCTCGTTCATCCTGTGAATATTTATTATTGTATCTTGATCTTCTGAAGCCTGAGTAAGTTCTCTAGTTTGTCTGGTTTCCACAATCTTGCGTACTAGAAGGGTGATAATTTTCAGTTTTAGCTAATTGCTATGCTTTACGTGGTCACAGGCAGTGAGCATTTTTGAAAGCCACTTCATTAAAGCATTAAAATATTGTGGGCTCAGTAATTTCATTTACTGGGTCAATAACCCATGATATCTAGAAGAAGATTTAAAATAGTTTAAAAATAATTATTCAACAAGGAAAATTTCAAACTATAATTACCACAGTAATAAAGGGAAGAGAGACTCCAAAGCAAGTATGAACATTATATTTAAATCCTAATATCAGATTCCTATAACTAAAAGAGTTTATTTAGCTTGTTCAATAGTGGATCACAAGATTTCAGACCTGAAATAAACTTTAGCAAGCATCTAGTCTGGGTATAGACATTCAAGTATTTTTTTTCCCTTTAAAAATCACTTATATGGATTGATGGCCTACAGGTTCATTTTTCTTAGAGTATTCACAAATTTCTTAATCAGTTTTTACCCCTAGGTATTTTGCATTTTGGTGCTATTGTACATCAGATATTTTTCTATTGTAGTTCTTTTTTTTTTTTTTTAAGATTTTATTTATTTATTTGACAGACAGAGATCACAAGTAGGCAGAGAGGCAGGCAGAGAGAGAGGAGGAAGCAGGCTCCCCGCCAGGCAGAGAGCCGGATGCGGGGCTCGATCCCAGGACTCTGAGACCATGACCTGAGCCGAAGGCAGAGGCTCTAACCCACTGAGCCACCCAGGCGCCCCTGTAGTTCTTTTTTTTTGCTGATGTACTATGGATGGTAATTTTGTATATCCGTGTTGTAGCTGGCTACAACACTTTAAATTTTTCCTGTTCTAATAGTTTTCTCTGGTTTGTTGTGTTTGCAAGGAACACTAGCATATCATCTGCAAATAATGATGATTTTTTTCCCCCTCTGTTCCAGTAGTAATTCTTCCTCCAATCCTGCCTCTGGGCTTCAGTTATTATATTGAGTAGAACTTCCAGAACAATGTAAAATAATTGTGGAATCAGTGAACATTCACATCTTGTTTCCAGTCCTGAAAAGAATATATCTAGTACAGACTTTCCAAACCATCTTCGAGACCGTTACTCCATAAGATGTTAATCAGTTTCCTAACAAAAAAAGAGGATAAGGTTTCCATATAATTTCCTGGAACTCCAAATTAAACAAAATGAGACACAGTTCTTTAGCAAATGACTTTCCATAGCCTTAGCATATTTTTTTATATTACAGCTTTTAGGTGTTTTTTTGGTTTGTTTTTAAAGATTTTATTTATTTATTTATTTGACAGAGAGAGAGAGAGACAGAGACAGAGAGAGCACAAGCAGGGGGAGCAACAGGCAGAGGGAGAGGGAGAAGCAGGCCTCCAAGTCAGGACCCTGAGATCATGACCTAAGCCGAAAGCAGATGCTTCACTGACTGAGCCACCCAGGTGCCCCAGGTGCTTTGTTTTGTTTTAAGTTTTATTTAAGTAATCTCTACACCCAGTGTGGGGCTTGAACTCGTGACCCTGAGTTCAAGAGTTGCATGCTCTTCTGACTGAGCCAGCCAGGCGCCCCAGCCTTTAGTATTTAATATGCCTTGGCCATCTCCGGGAGGTGGAGAATGTAGGTAACATTTGCTGATATATTTGTTCTCAGCACACCATTTCTGAAGAACACTTAACTACCATCTTACAATGCCCCTCTAGCAGGGCATTGTTCACTGTGATGTTGGTTATGATTTCAGAATGATTTTCTTATCATGTTAAGAAAATATCCTACTCTTAGCTTACTAAGAGTGTCGTATAAGTAGGATCTTCTACTATATGTCCTTTTATATTTGTCTTTTGCTTGATATAATGTTTTAAGATTCATATGTGTAGTTCATTTTTTTTCAATGCTGGATGGTATTTTGCACAAGAGTGTGGATGAATGTTTGCATTATTTGCAGTTTGAGGGTGTTATAACCAATGCAGCTCTGAATATTCTTATACATGAATCCTTGTATATAAAGAAATGCATTTTTATAAGCTATATAGCAGGGAGTAGAGTTCTTGGGTCTTAGGGTTTATATTTATATCTATATACTCAAGTATACAGGAGAATGCTTTTGTTTTCCAAAATGTTTATGTAAGCCTCACACTCTTACCAGTTACTGTTTGAGACTTCTAGTTCCTATACATTCTTTTTAACACTTGATATTTTCAGGCATTTTAATTTTCAGGCAACCTGGTAGAGGTGCAATAAATCTCATTGTTTTAATATGCATTTTTCTGATTATTAATGATAAGCACTTTTTCCTTTTTTTTTTATTCTATTAACATGTAATGTATTATTTGCCCCAGGTGTACGGATCTGTGAATCATCAGGCTTACACATTTCACAGCACTCACCATAGCACATACCCTCCCCAATGTCCATCATCCAGCCACCCTATCCCTCCCCTTAACCCCCAGCAACCCTCAATTTGTTTCATGAGATTGAGAGTCTCTTATGGTTTGTCTCCCTCCCAATCCCATCTTGTTTCATTTTTCCCCCCCATCCCCCATGACTCCTACCTTGTCCCTCAAATTCTTCATATCAGAGAGATCATATGATAATTGTCTTTCTCTTATTGACTTATTTCACTTAGCATAATACTCTGTAGTTCCATCCATGTCGTTGCAAATGGCAAGATTTCATTTCTCTTGATGGCTGCATAATATTCCATTTTGTGTATGTGTGTGTGTGTGTGTACCACATTTTCTTTATGCATTCATCTGTTGGTGGACATCTAGGTTCTTTCCATAGTTTGGCTGTTGTAGACATGATAAGCACCTTTTCTAATGCGTATTTTCCACTTGAATTTCCTCTTTCATGTAATGACTGAATCTTTTGCCCATCTCTCTGTTGCTTTGGCTGTCTGCTATCTTTTATTATTGATTGGTAAGGATTTGTTATGTATCTTTATGTTGACTCTTTTTAGGAGATATATATATATATGTATATGCGCACATATATATATACACACACATACACACACAGCTCACGGGGGGAGAGAGAAAGAGAGTAGATACACACACACACACCTGTAGCCTGCAAGTTTTACTGTCTTTTGAAAGACAGCCATTCTTAAATTTAATATAGTTTATTTTGTCAACCTTTTCCTTTATTGTTAGTGCTTTTGTATCTTGTTTAAGAAAAATTGTCCTGCTATGATGTTATAAAACTTTTCTCCTACATTTTTTCCTAATAGAGTTTTACTATCTTTCAGGTACAAGTTTCCAATTCTCCTGCATATAAATAAGGGTCTAGATTTACTTTTTAAAAGATTCAATTCTTCCAATTCCCCCTTTTTCAAAGCCTGATTTTTTTTTCTCCGCTCCTCTGCTTGGCACTTTGATTCCCAATTATTTGGGGTCCTTTTTGTGTTCCTTTCCTCTGTTTGTCCATCCTTCTGCCAGTAACGTCTTGTTCTTCAACCAAGGGTATTCTAGCTTTTATGGCCCTTTGCATTTCATATGCATGTTACAGTCAGCTTATAAAATTTGACAAAATAAATCCTGTGGTATTTTAGAAATTTGGTTGAGATTACTTTGGTTCTGTAATTCAATCTGAGAAGAGGTTACATCTTTACATCATTAAGTTTTCTATTCTATGTACATGTTATATTTCTTCATTTTTTTAAAGAGTTTTTTTAAGAAGTGTTTACCATTAAAGATCTGCTATTTTCTCCACAGAGGTCTTGTACATCTTTTACTAGATTTATTCCTAGGTGTTCTTAATTGTGATACTATTATAAATGTTATACTTTCTTCAATTTTCACTATTGCTGATACACTTGAAATACAATTGGTTTGTATCTAGCAATCCTGCTAAGTCTAATAAAAATGATAACAAATTATATGTGCATTCTTTTATATTGTCATATCATGTGTAATTATATTTTTGTTTCTTCTTTTCCATTCCTTATACTTTCATTTTATTTTATTTTTTTGCCTTGATGCACTCACTGAATAGGATATTGCATAACAAAGGTGATAGTGGAAATCATTGTTTTATTCCCAATTTCCAACATTTTATGATTAAATGTGAAGTACAGTGTTGACTGTAGAAGTTTTGTTTTGTTTTTGTTAGTGAATGTTGTTAATGTTGTAAATTACATCAATATATCTTTCTCTCTAATCTTTTCATTCTGAAAAATTTTGTATGAGTTGCAAGTTTCATTGAATATCATTTTTTACTTGAAATAACAGCCCATAGACGAATTATGAATACTGAGATTTTGGTATTTGGCAAGAATCTTCTTAAAACTGAGTGAAATGAACCGGTCACTTCAAGAAAATGACAAGCAGCATATTTTACTAATTTTGACAAAACTTGAGCTTTCAAGTCAAAATTAGCATTTTGGAAAACTTACCTTTGTCATCATCAGCTTTCTGGTTTCTCAGAACTTAGAGGCTTTTCTGATGATGTCAGTGATAATATCAATGAATGGGTTTAAAATAGATATTTGAAAATTCACTTTAGATATTGGCATAATTTATTATAGTAATATTTTTCAAAGACCAGTGTGTGATGTTACAAAATCATGTATGCACAGTGTTAAAGCTCAATGAAAAGTATAAGACAGACCAATGGAATCTAATATAATAGTAGAAAATTTTATTGATATGGTTTCAGGTTCCATATTGCAAATAAAATTTAAGATATCACCATTTGTCAAATTTTGGTATAGATTCAAAGAAAAATATCTACAACTCTCTTCCTTCCCCTACTACATATCTTTGTGAAGCTCGCTTTTTTTCTTCTGCTTCAACCAAAACATACATTGCAATGGATTGAAAGCTGAAAAAGATATGCGAATCCAGCTATTTTCAATTAAGCTAGGCACTGAAGAAATTTGCAAAAATATAATATAAATAATGCTACTCTTTTCACTGTGTGAAAAATATAGTACTTTTCAGAAAAGTGGGTTATGTTAACATGCAATGGATATATTATTATTTTTAAATGAATTGATATTTTTAAATTTTCTCATTTTCAATTTTGAATATGGTAAATATCGATATAGGTTCAACTCATGTAAACAAAGTATCTTTGGAATTCTAAATAATTTTAAGAGTATAAATCGTACCTAAGACCAAAATGTTTGAGAACTGCTACCCTAGAAACAGTACCAGGTGCCCTAAGCTTATGAAAATATAATTTTATTTGGCATATTTACCCTCTTCCTATGACGATGAAAGAAACTCAAAATATTTTAAGTCCATTTACCTCCTTCCAAATTATATGCTCTTTATAGTAATTTTAATTCTAAAATTTTGTCTTTGCTTTTGTGTTTATGAAGCTTCACTATGCTATGTTTAGATGTAGATTTTTATTTATTTTCCCTAGGTGTCATTAGCTTAGCCTTTCAAATGTGTGGATTCTAGGGGCACCTGGGTGGCTCAGTGGATTAAAGCCTCTGCCTTCGGCTCAGGTCATGGTCTCAGGGTCCTGGGATCGAGCCCTGCATCGGGCTCTCTGCTCGATGGGGAGCCTGCTTCCCCCGTCTCTGCCTGCCTCTCTGCCCACTTGTGATCTCTCTCCCTCTCTGTCAAACAAATAAATAAAATCTTTAAAAAAAAATGTGTGGATTCTAATAAATTGTGGAACATTCTCAGCCATTATCCTCTGTTCTATCTCTCCTCTCCTCTGGTATTTCAAAGAAATATATGTTAGGCCTTCTAAGTGTGTTCTCTGTGTCTCTTATCCATTTTTTTAACCTTATGTTTTATTCCGAACATTTGCTTTTTATCTTCTTTTTAACAAATTTTTAAAAAGGATCTTATTTACTTATTTGAGCGAGAGAGAGAGAAAAAGCATGAGCAGGGGGAAGGGGCGAGGGAGAAGCAGATTCCCCTCTGAGCAGGGAGCCCAGACACAGGTCTTGATCCCAGGATCCTGATATAATGACCTGAGACCAAGGCAGACACTTAACTAACTGAGCCACCCAGGTGTACTTGCTTTTATCTTCTAATTCACTAGTTCACTTTAGCTTTGTCTAATTTGTTGTTAAAAACGTTTATTGAGTTCTTCATTTCATGTTTTATATTTATCAGTTCTAGAATGTCTTTTTTTTTTTTAGGATTTTAATTATTTATTTCAGACAGAGAGTAGGAGTGGGGGTAAGGGCCAAAGGGAGAAGCAGACTCCCCACTGAGTAGGGAGCCCAACATGGGGCTCCATCCCAGGGTCCTGGGATCATGACCTGAGCTGAAGGCAGATGCTTAACCAACTGAGTCACCCAGGAACTGTAGTTCTAGAACTTCTAAGTGGTTCCTTTTTGCATACACTCCATCACTTTTTAGTTTTCATTTCCCTGTCAACATTTCACTTGGCTTTTTTCTCCTTGAATGTAGTGAACATAGATTATTTTAGTCTAAACCCTGTGATTCCATATGTGGAGCTCCTATGGGACTCTTTTTTTCTTTTCTTTTTTTTTTTTTTTTTTAAGATTTTATTCATTTGACAGAGAGGAAGAGGGAGAGAGACAGCACAAGCAAGGGGAGCAGCAGAGAGAGAGGGAGAAGCAGGCTCCCCACTGAGCAGAGAACCCGATGTGGAGCTTGATCCTAAGACCCTGAGATCATGATCTGAGCTGAAGGCAGATGCTGAACTGACTGAGCCACCCAGGCGATCCAGGACTCTTTATTTTGGTTTTCTTTATTGATGCTTTGTCTTTTCATATGTCTGGGTTTTAAGATTATGTGTTGGGCATCGTATTTGAAATTTTATTTGTAGCAATAATTTGAGGCCTAGTATGCTATTTTCTTCCTCCAGAAGGTTTTTGGTTTTTGGGGTGTTTTGTTTTTTGCGTTTTCTGGGTGTCTGCGGTTATTAGAAGTTCAGGACTATACAATGCAATATCTGAAATTGAAGTTTTCAGAGCCAGCCAATTAGCATGAAAGAAGATGGCAGATTTTGCTAGACTGGTTTATTTCAAACTTACTGTTAGCATACATCTTAGGAGTCCCAGTCCAAAGTAGATGTTGAGTTACCCTTTTTGGGCTTTGGATTCTGATTTCTGCGGAAGCAGAACTCAGCTATTTATTCCAGAGCCGCAAATGCCTTGAGGGCAAAAGCAGCCTTCAGTGTTTGTCTACAGTGTTTGTCCAAATTCCAGGACAATTGGAATTGTCCAAATTCAGTGTTTGTCCAAATTCCAGGCTTCTCTAGGCTGGTAATTCCTCACTGTCCTATTAAGTCTTGGATGATCTCAAACAGGTTGTTTTTGTATTTTTTCTCAGCTCTTCTAGTTATCTGCCATGGAAAGTTTGTCTCAACTTTTTAAGTCAATGTATTGAATCAGATCTCCCTATGCTGGTCCTTTTTAACAATAATGAATTTGAATGTCCTTTGTCCTTTGGTTTTGCATTTCCAAACTAGAGTTTATTTCCTGAAGCTTGAGCCAGTTGAAAACCTACATAAACCACATTTTTCTCCTTATTCCTAAAATAAGCGTAGTCTTAGGATTTACGGCACACACGTCTCTGTCTCTAGTGAATGAACCTGACCCCACTGAGACATTCGTGTTTCCTTATCTCTTCCATTTGCCCATTTTGCCACCATTTCCTCCCACTTTCAACTAGGAATCCATGTTACTAGTGCTCACAATTATTTCTCAACTATGAAATTTCAGTAGATGACTTGCCTCAATCTCTAGCCCTAAATCAAACTGGCTAGCTTCTTCATTTCTGCCTCTGTGCTCCTGAACATCCCTAGAAAGAATGTATAATCTTGCAGCACACTCATCCAAAAATCTGTAATTTCTAAATTCTGGCTGTGGCACTACTGGCAATCCTTTTGATTCTTGCTCATAATATCTTTCTCAAAAGTCCGTCCCTCTCCTGAGGTTGGTTAACCTTACTTCTAAGTATCCCATCACTCAATAATTAACCCTTACTTGCTTTGTAGAAATATAAGAGAATCCTGAGTGAACTCTAATTGCAGTCTTCTCTTAAAAGGTTTCTGCTCTCATTCTTGGTTCTTTTTTCCTATCTCACAGGAAGAAATGTCTCTTTCTTTTCAAAGGATAACCATTCAACTATACTCTTACATTATTGACTCCTGTCTTCCTGGGATTCTAGCTCCATTCATTGGCCCTTCTCTTTCATTTGCAATCACTCCATCTTCACCAACTCCTTCCTCTTTTTTTTTTTAAACATTCTTTTTTAAGATTTTATTCATTCATTTGACACAGAGAGAGAGAGATCACAAGTAGGCAGAGAGGCAGACAGAAAGGGTGGGGGAAGCAGGCTCCCTGCTGAGCAGAGAGCCAGATGTGGGGCTCTATCCCAGGACCCTGAGATCATGACCTGAGCTGAAGGCAGAGGCTTTAACCCACTGAGCCACCCAGGCGCCCCCACCAACTCCTTCCTCTTAAAGCATCCTTTAGCCTAGAAAATGGATAAATGGAAAAAAAATTGTATTGAACAAAAGTTCAATTTATCACTAGATTTAAATGCTGGCAGAAAATTCCACATGACAATTAAGAAAATTCATAAGGTAACATGATTTTCTTCCTTACTTCCGAAGCAAATTTTAACCAGAATATACAGAGGACCTCTAATGCTATGTAATTAACAAGTTTGTGGGAAATAAAAGTTCTCATGCTTGGTACTACATGCGTCCTTCCCATATCTTCTCCATTTGCTCTTCATAGCCTCTGACTTCTTGGGTTGATTTCAGTTGTAAGTGCTGCTTACCAATCTAGTTATAGTCAAGGTTCTAATAGGCAAGATTTACTACTCTAGGATCTTGTCCACATAGTATCCCAGGGATTCAGCTTTACCATTTTGTTTTTCATCTCTTTAATCAGGCATTATGGTCTCCTCATTTATCATTCCTGATTCCTCTAGGACAACATTTCTCAAAGCTAGATACCCATTGGAATCATCTGCGGAACTTGGAAAAAAAAATAAACTTATGAGTGGCTCCCGTCCTCAGAAGTGATCAGGAGCGGCGTATCCCCATTATAAATTTTTTTTAAGGTTTTCCTGGTCATTGTTGAATTGAGTTGAGAACCATGTCCCTAATTGAGTGAGGTTTTAATAGACCAGTATTATAGCATGAATCAGTGTTCTTTCTTACTTTCTGATATGATGTAGTGGGTAGAATGTTAGCACTGTGTCTCTGAGCGCATCTTCCTGAGAGGAGAATAATCCAGAGGTAAGTTGGTTGCAAAATTAGTCAAATTTTATGACCTACCAGTAATAGTGAGACATGATTTCCTTCCATTATTCCAGTCCATAGGAGAAAACTCTTGGTTTGAGAAGACTCGGTTTTTGCTTCTACTCCAGAGAATGCAAGCTGTTTTTCTTTGGCATGCTTACGTGATTATACAGATTCATTTCCCTCAAGGAACTTCCCAATAAAAAGAACACATTATCTATGGCAACCGAGAAACATAGCTTTACGTTGCCTATTTTAGAATTATTTCTTGACATTAACATCTTTATGTACCCCATATTAAGTTTTATGCTTAGATACAATGCCACAGGTAGGAATCAAGGTAAATGCCATATCCCAAATCCACAGAGAACCAGAGCCAAACCACGGGTTATCAGCTCTTTTTATGTGCTGTTACTTGTAGTGTGTGATTTATATACACTGTTTTTGAAAGCTGCATTAACTGAAAGATGCTGGTTTGTAGAGGGGCAAGGAAGTACATTTACAGGCTGGCTTGGTTGAACTGTGCTGCTTTCTCTCTAGAACAGTCTTCACAATTCTTTGCTCACAGTTAGAGGTCTGCTGAAAGTGACTCAGTGTAGATGAAAACAGCTTGCTTAATCATTCCTGAAACACGGGAAAAATTAAAATACATTTTTTTCTTTGTCAAGCAATAAAAACAATGCCAGATTGTTAATGCCTCTTTTGTACCTTTCACTTGAAAGACCTCAAAAGAACATCAAGGAGAATAAAGGCAAAATCTATTCCCCAATGGCATCATTATACATGTTGAAGCCTCTAAAAACTAAAACTCTAAAGACAGTCATGAAGAGTAGAAGAATAAATGACAGCAAACTGAAGAGTGCATCTCTGGGGCTTTGTTCAACTTACTCTGTTCAAATTCATTCAAATTGGATGATGAAAAGCAAAGATCTCATTTGTTTCAATATTAAAGTAGTAAATTAGTGAGTGGTGAGTTGCTAATTGTCCTGAAAAGCATTTAGGGTGCCAGGAGTGCCCCGTGGCCAATATTTTAAGTTGCATTCTTATGGTGAAATGAAAGCAACCATTAGAGGAGTGTAAAACAATGTTTTTAATAATTTAAGCAAGTTCGATTCAAACATGATTTTCATTCTGAAATATTTATTGAAGCTCCTGTTTTTATTTGAGATGAGCAAGTTTCATTTTAGACTTCAAGACGTCAAATAGAAATTCATGTTCAGTATGGGGCTAGCGTGGGGAGAGAGAGAGCCCTCTCCTGTGTAATGTTTTATCCCTGGCTGGGTCTGCTTGCTTCTGGGTGTAGAATTAGCAGGTTTGGTTAAATTTTACTTGAGTTTTTGGTGACCTTTTCTAATCCTGACTGTTTCATAATTTAATGTCTTGACCTTCGTTTTCCATAGAGCCACCTTAGTGATAAATGCAGAGATTTAATAACTAGAACTAGTTGACAGGTGACCTTTCGTACATGGCCATTTCTCTTTGCTGGGGAAACCACACTGTTTTGCAAGTTTTAATTCACAGATTTTAATTATCTATTCTATAAGCTCTAATTATCTTGTCTATAAGCTTATTCACAGAGAAAAAAAGGAAAGGTTAAATATTTCATTCTTCCTGCTGATTAAAATGTAAAGTACTTGGCAGTTGTCCCAATATATCATTCAAAAAAGACAGGGCAATTTGTCAGGTTCTTACCCAAAGAAGAGGAAAGGGGAATTTTCCAGAGTGGTTGTTAAGGAGCAGGATGAAAAAAATGGCTGGAAGAGGGAGCGGTCTCATTAGCTGGATGAGAATAACTGTGCGCACGTGTGTGCACACATATGTATGTGTGCATGTGCGTGTGTGTGTGTGTGTAAACTTGGAGCAGAGAAACAGAAGAGTTCTTTAACTAGATGTGCACTAAGCCGAAGAGAAAAGTGACTGCAAAGTAACAAAAGGATAAATTTGTCAATCACGGTGGGTGATATGTTAGTTTTGTTAATTTTTCCTTTAAAAAAATTTTTTTTTTGACCGGGAAAGGATCAATTACTATGACAATCAAATGTCATGGTAAATTGGTTTCTAGGGTCCACATAAATAATTTTTAAACATAAGAAAATAAAGCTAATGTCACAGATTCTTAAAAAGAGGTAAAGAAGAGCCAATCTTCCTCCCGCCCTCCCCCGTAGGATCAGAGAATATAGGAACTTCTTGATTTCCCTGGGCTTCATTCCTCAGTACTTTTACAAATAAAGTTCATTTTTGTGCCAAATACTCATGCTTCTAATAAAATAAAAATAAAATTTGGCATGGCTGTAAAAGGACCTATAGTAGGGACATAGTCTCCTAATCAGCCAGTGTTCTGGAATCTTCATAAGTACAGAGCGAAGAATGACTCATGAGTTAGAAAAAGGCTTGGCAGTCTTGAGCTAACTTTGATTGCTTGAAAGCAGCCATGTGGGCTTCTAAAGTGAGTTTACCTCAAGAAGGTTTCCATGCAGGGGGAGATATTCCCTTTAGCCACGGAGATCAACTTCTAAAAACATCATTGCCATGTCCTTTTTTTTCCCTCAGACATGGATCATAATCACTTAATGCTTCAGAAAGAAATACAGGGGCACCTGGGTGGCTCAGTGGGTTAAAGCCTCTGCCTTCAGCTCAGGTCATGATCTAAGGGTCCTGGGATCGAGCCCCGCATGGGGCTCTCTGCTCAGCAGGGAGCCTGCTTCCCCCTCTCTCTATGCCTGCCTCTCTGCCTACTTGTTATCTCTCTGTCAAATAAATAAATAAAACCTTAAAAAAAAAAGAAATACAACTCACACTGCTGTTATGAAAAAGTTTTGAAAAACAAATTAAGTAAAGATGTGGAGAACCATTTGAGGCTAATAAAATTGATCATGATTAGTTTATCTTTGAAGTTTCAGCCAGATTTCAAATAAAAAATAATAAGAAAAAATTTTCTATGTAATTTTTTATGCCATGCTAATCCCATTGCCAGAGAAGAGAGGTTAATTCTGCTCACATGCAAACCTTAATATTCCTGAGGACTTTCTCATCAGCTGAGAAACATTGTCCTCTTTTGGTGAAATTCTTGGCCATCAAAATGTTTAAAAGCATTAATTTCTAATTTAATATCAATAATTTTAGTACAATAGTGGGTGAGATTTGAGATGTTTGCCTAAATGTATTAGGAATAATGCAAATTAATGATAAATATTTCTTTAATATCTTTCCCTTAGTGCTGTGAGTGCCTTTTGTGAAAGATAACATATGCTCCTCTTTTAACCTGAAAGATGTCGAGTGCCCACTGGATATCATGTTCATCTCAATTTCCTCAACTCTATAATGGAAAATAAAAATAATCAAACTTATGAAGAATTTATTATGAGAATGAATGGAATAATGTAATAAAGTGCTGGGCAGGATGAATGGCCCATAATGTTCAATCATGTTTCTGTCAAGTATAATACGCTATGTTTAGATCTTTCTCACTCTATTTTTTCCCTTCCTCCCTCTCTCATGCTTTCCCTGTGCCCGAGACAGGAATCAAGTTCTTTTTTCTTATAAGGAAGCAAATGTTATGATTCATGTTAGCAGAGAAAGGACTTGTTTTTCAAGGCAATCCTTAGGTCTTTAAAATAGTGTATGAATTGACCCTAGTTAATCATGGAACTCTGCTATGCCTCAGAGCTGTGTACTGAGATTAAAAGCTCACACTGATTAGATTTCTAAAATTATTTTATCCTTCTTGGTGCCTTTCACAGAATAAATACTAAGTAAAAATTACTTGGTTGTTTAATAGATGTTGCCAAATTCTTAACTTCCCCCAAGTTGAGTGTTCATAACCAGACATGCAGGTATAAAATCTGTATCCTTTTGCAAGGGAGAAATACCCAAATCAAATATAGTGATCTTACCACTAAAAAAAAAATTCATCATTTTAGACTTTAAGGAAAAGACTGTGTTTGGGGGCACCTGGATGACTCAGTCAGTTAAGCGTCTGCCTTCATCTCAGGTCATGATCCCAAGGTCTTGGGATAGAACGCTGAGTCAGGCTCCCTGCTCATCGGAGAGCCTGCTTCTCCTTCTCCCTCTGCCCCCCACTTGATGTTTGTGGGCTTTCTTTTAACAGGGACATAGTTGTTCAGACACAGTTGGCTAAATATTTGTGGCGATCTCAGTTTACAGACATAGCATAAGCCCAACCGAAACATTTGGCTTGATGATGCTTTGAGTGGACAAGAGAAAAAGATGAAGAGGTCAAGTTTGTTTTTAATGAAAAGAAACAAAAAAATAAAGACATGTCAACTAAAAAGGAGAATTCGAAATTAAGATAGGACTTGATACAGTGGAGCTGACTAAATCTTTCCAAAGGTCTCAGAAAATCCAGGGCCTCAGTCTGGGAAGAAACTGCTTACTGAGGCAGAACCCAGCGAGTGGAGACATATGGAATACATTTTCAAACAAGGGCCCCAAGTCAAATAATATAAACGAGTTCAAGAAACAGCAGTGTGTTTTAACAAAGAAAGCTGAGATCACAAGATGCAGTGATAAAGCTAATAAAAGGAACTGAGATAACCAGATAAGAGTGACTTGGGTCAAACCGTCCTTTTGTGCCTGGGTATTTCTTTCATTTTTATCATGACTCACCATAGCTTGAAGTGTCTTCAAATGTATAAATGAGTCTCTTGGGCCTTAGCAAGCTCTTGGTATTACCTGAAGCTTCTGATTATGATTAGGACTGTTGCATTCATCCAGCCTGGCTCTCCCAATGTACTGCAAAATGGTCCCTGCCACCAAGTGGCAAATAGAATGTCACCATATGCAGCCATGTCTCTTGGTGCCTCATCTAGGATGTCAGGCAGCCAGGCAGGACTGTGGCCAAGCAGGATAGGTATGCAGAAGGCTCTTACAACTCTGGCTATGGTGACAGTATATAAAGGAAAGGGACGATTGCAGGATCACCACCTATCCTCCAAGCCATTACATTCCCAGCCCTCTGCCCAATTCCATATTTGTTACATAAACAAGAGGGAGTGGTTGCCAATGTTTGCCCTCAAGTTGTTAGTCAGCTGCTGACCTCATAATCTGCACAGCTGTGGCCTCCCGATATGTTGTCATGAAACAGATTGTGATGTCTTAATTGATCACTTTCAGAGGTTACAATTGTCAAGTGAAACCAGGATGCTGATTCTTATTAGTTAAATTAAGGCTTGTTACAGCACGACCAGCTAATTCACTCAACGACTAGGAAATCCGATGTGAATCTGTATAGATTAGAACATATCCGAGGCCCTTTCTTTTTTCTTTTTGATTTTTTTTTAATTTGTGGAGGCCATACCCAAAAATGCTTTTATTATATAGTCAAGCAACTTCTTGGAACAGAAAGTGGAATGTAACCTCCCTGCACCATATGCATCTCGGTGATAAGTTGGAGTGTGCCATATGACACACACAGTTTAAATCAGGCATTGATTTGCATGACTGTAAGTGGATCTGGAGGACTTAGCTAAGTGTAATGTATGTTAGGCCCTGCTGCAAATCGTCTGGCAGGAAGAATATTGTGTTCTTCCTTATTTCCCTAAAAAACTGTAGGCTCCTGGATGCATGAAGGTCTTAGATCACAATCCCATCCCAAGAGGCATTCTCTTAGGCCCCCATCTGACCATCAGTGAGGTCTTCACTTCTTCACTATGGCACTAACCCACAGAACCTCATTTCCAAGTGCCCTAATATACTCACCCACCTTGAGCAGACGTATTCTAACCTGCTGTTCAGAAATCTTACTGTAGCAGGGGTGATGAACTGTCCCTTTGATAGGAGAGTTTTAAGACACTTCATAAATGGCGAGACCTCAGCGGCACGTCCAGTCCATGCCTGAGCCTATGTTGTTTCATGTCCAGCCATGTTCAAATCCTACATGATTCTAACAGTTCAGTGAATCCCTTTTTATATAGGGATAAAAAAAAAACTTCATAAGCATAACTTTATGGATATAACCAGTCAGGTTTTTCAAAATCCTTCATTTTGACGTGAAACAAATGGAAACATATGTCCACCTAGTATATTTCACAGTGCACAATAAAAACTAAAAGAAGTAAAGTTAAATTAACCTAATAACTGCAGCATCCAGAATATAGTGGGAAACACAAGGATGTTCATCAAGGCAATTTTATAAAGGAAAAAATCAGATAATAGCCAAATGCCTAATAGTAAGCAAATAGGTACATGATGGTATGTCCACATAAGGGAATATTATATCAGCATTAAAAATATCTCTAAGGAGGGGCAGCTGGGTAGCTCAACTGGTTAAGCGTCCCTCCCTAGTTTCGGCTCGGGTCAGGATCTCATGGGTGTAGAATTGAGCCTCGCCTTGATGCTCCGCGCTCAGTGGGAGTCAACTTGAAGACTTTCTCCCTCTGCCCCTACCCCCCAAAACAAATAAATCTTTAAGAAATACATCTCTAAGGACTGTTTACTGGCATGGGAGAGTTTAATGATATGAAATTAGTTGAAAAAACCAAGGTTGCCAGATTTTATAAATACTATTTCCCAACCTAATATATCTAGGAGGAGGAAAATAACATCAAATATTGTAGCAGTTGTCAAGTGGTGGAAATATGGAGAGTTTCTATTCTATTTTTTTTTTCAAGTTTTCCACAATGAGCCCATATTACTTCAATAATCGGGGGGAAATGTGTCTTAAAGGAGTTTGAATAGTTCTTTTATAACATTAGCTATGGGGAGTCTGTGTTCAAAGCATGTCTAATCTAACAGGGCTGGAAATGAGCTCATTCCCCTTAGCTGCTCCTGCTCCTTCTAAAGCCTTTGCCTTCTCATTTAAAGCCAGCTCTAGTCTTCCAGTCGTTTAGGCTAAAAACTGGAGTTATCCTTGATTCTTCCCTATCTCTCAGATTCCACAATTCATCTTACTGGTCAGCCCAATAGGCTTTACCTTCAGAATATGTTCAGCGTGTGGCCAGCATCTTGCTACCTCTTCTGCTATCTGACCTAGTCCAAGCCACTATCCTCTCTTGCCATGATTGTGGCAGTAGTCTGCTCTCTGAGTTTCTACCCTTTTCCTTTTTGTCAGTTTTCAACACTGCAGCTAGTGCTGTTAAAATATAATGATAAATAAATAAATAAAATTTAAAAATAAAATATAATGCACATGATCCCCCACCCCCTGCCCCCATTCAGAGCCTTCCAAAGGCTCCTATGTGTGATGTCTCCCTTGTCATCTTTCTGATCCCAGTATCCACTTACTCTCCTCCATGCCCTGCCAGGCCACATTGCTCTCCTTGTGTTCCTTTCCTATCATGAAGTGTTTGTGGTGGCTTTTGGTTTCGCTTTGCAGGAATACTCCTCCCTCCCACTCCCACGCACACACACAAATCCCCATAGCCAGCCCTCTTACTTTCTTCAAGTCTTTCCTCAGATACCATTCTCTACCCTCCCAGGCAGGCCTTTTCTGATTATTCCACTAACACACAACACACCCCCCTCCCTCCCCACACACATCCTCACCCCCCTTCCTTGCTTTAATTTTAATTTTCTCTATTTAATAGCACCTGTCTTCACCTTACATATATACTATGCTGATTTATTAATTGCCTTTCTCTTCCCATTGGAATGTAAACTCTATGAGGTCAGGGGTTTTTGGTTAAAATATTCACAGCTGAATCATCCCCAACTTCTAGAACATGGCACATTGTAATTGCTCAATAACTACTTTGGATTCCTAACATTGATAGGAAAGACATCTTGTTACAGTTGGGTGATAACTATACAGGTGACTTTGCTGAGGAACTTTGACTCTCAATTTACCTACCTAGATTGAACCGGTTTGTGTATTGATAGACTTCTTCCGGATTGTGTTTCTCTTTCATCTAAATCAACAATTCTCAATGAATTTGGAAAAGTCTGTTTCTTCCCTACTACTAAGCTCAGTGTTCAGGGTCCTAATAAATCATTGTAATTCAATTGTTCTCACTTCCTAACTTAACCACAATTTACTGGGTCCCATAGCAATCCAAGGACTTCTGGGGAGTGGGATTAAAATGAAAAAGACTCTTACAGACTTTACTGTGCAGTGGACAGACATAATTAAACAATAAAATATAACTTAATAAAATAAGAGCAGTACTCAGTGTGAGAAGAACTAATGACCAATAGGCACAATAAAAATACAGGATCAAATGTCAGATACAAAATGTGGAATCTCATAGAAGGAGGATGAGAAAGACATTTATCAACAGAATGCATTGCTTCTTTATAAAGATAGAGTTTTAAAAGATAGAGTGACTTTCCTCACCTAGGAAATATTTTTTATAAAGATAGAGTTTTAAAAGATAGAGTGACTTTCCTCACCTAGGAAGAAAGTGGCAAAAGGAATTTATTTGGTTTGCCTGGGAGGAAGGAATGCAGAGAATAATGGAAAGGGCAATGGGTTTAGAGCTAAAAGATCTAGATTTGAATATACCACTGCAACTCGAATCTATCATCTGCAAGTTCTGGAAGCTGGTGCTTTACCTTCTATGAGTCTCTGTTACCTCATTGGTTTAAAACAAGGAGGGTTAGACCAGCACTAGAGTTTTATGTGTATTATGTGTATTAGTGTATTATGTCTGTACATCCCTTCCCCAAGTTCTTAAAAGAAGCCTTTTGTTATCCATCTAAAATAAAAAGAAACACTAAGCCCAGTTAACATTGTGATACAGGGAAATTTTTAAGGGTTTTTATAAGATTTTTGCCAGCCTGAGACTTATCTTAAATAGTTCTTGGTTCTGAACATCGTCATTTGCTGAATTTTTCATATTTTCATCAACTGCTACATAACTCTTCATACATATAAGTAAAATACAAAATTGAAGCCTAGATATATTCCCTTTGCATTTCTTTTTTTAGCTACTGCCTTTATTAAAGAGATCAAATCTTCCCCTATTGCCTTATTTCATTTAAAATTATGGTTTTGAATGAAAAGTCATTATTTAGCATGGAAAACAAATGACTATTTTTCCATTTAATTTTAAACTGACACGGGGGGTAGAAATTAAAATTATTTCTTAGCATTCTGTATTCACTTTTTAAATGGAAGCATGGCCCTAGTTTGATAACCTGTGGTAGCTGCTGTAGGATTGGTCCATATATTTCAGAAAATCCCACACTCGGGGACTAGACACAATATCTGAATTTCATTTTCTCAGAGGAACTTATTTGGATAGCTGGAACTTACTCACTTACATGTCTCTCCCCTGTCTCATTTCTCTGTTTTTCAGCCTTTGCAACTGGACTGTGACCTTTGCGCCATAGTGTCAAACTCAGGTCAGATGGTTGGCCAGAAGGTGGGGAATGAGATAGATCAGTCATCCTGCATTTGGAGAATGAATAATGCCCCCACCAAGGGCTATGAAGAAGATGTTGGCCGCATGACAATGATTCGGGTTGTGTCCCATACCAGCGTTCCTCTTTTGCTAAAAAACCCTGATTATTTTTTCAAGGAAGCAAATGCTACTATTTATGTTATTTGGGGCCCTTTCCGCAACATGAGGAAAGACGGCAATGGCATTGTTTACAACATGTTGAAAAAGACTGTTGACACCTACCCGAATGCCCAAATTTATGTGACCACAGAGAAGCGCATGAGTTACTGCGATGGCATTTTTAAGAAGGAAACTGGGAAAGACAGGTGAGTCCTCTGAGAGGCAGCTTCATTGTCTTTTCTGCTAGCTCCTTGCTGAGTTCTTTTGCCAGCTCTCAAATGAACAGAGTTATTTTTCAAATTGATTTGTTACGTGTTTTTTGACTATTACGATTACTTGATGAGCCAGCAGCTAGGCCCCATTTGTTCCACCTACACTACCTTCTGTTCTCTCCATTTTGATTGGCTTGAGGATCCAAAAAATACTGGATGCTTCCCCAAGATATCTTTAGATTTGTTCTTATTTAGCTCAATTTGCTGTTCGTTAAATTTGGATGTTAGCCGAAAGGAAGTATACACATTTCTGTTTCAAAACAGAAATGTTAAGGAACTTTAGGACCTAAACTCCTTTGGAAGTTGTGGTAAAAATTTACCTGAGACAACAAAGCACAGCAGGCTATTTATTCTCGAATAAGGTTGTGTAACTTCTTGCATGCACATAGACCGTATGATCTCGAGCACCGTAACCTAGTATCTAACAGATACGTTGGTATGTTCAGCAGAATAGCATATTGAAATTATGCATTACTGAAAATCATTAGCAGTGGATTCTTGAAGAGAAATGAGGTATAAATAGCATTCACTCAATTATCCAACAAACCAGTTTGCATTTTTCATTACATCTGTTTTTTTTTTTTTCCTGTAGGCTTCTGTAAACCACCTTTCCCACTTTCTTTTCTAGAGGTCTACTCACTTTATTTTTCTCCTACTCCTTACATCTCCTGTTTCCTTTCTCTGCTCCCTCTAACCCCCCTCATTCTCCCGTATCACTCTACTGCCTACCATTTTTTCTTTCTTTTTAGAAGGATAACTAGCATATGGAAGAGAAGTAGAATTATTAGTTCTTATTTCTAGTTCTAATAAAGAACTGTTGAAGGAAAGTATTGAAACCAATTGCAAGTTTTAAGTTATGTCTGAATTATACTTATTCGTGTCATACTATGGATAAATTGAGCATTGGCTGTAATTCCAATATTAACAGTCTGATTTCCTCAAAATGTATGTCTTTCACTCTTCAATATTATCAAATCTAAATTTTTAACTACATTAGGGTATGTGCTTGTTGGGGGAAAGTTTCTGATAGCTCTGGGTGTAATTTGTCTGCTGATAATTACTTTAAAATCTTACCTGGCCTGATTATCCTATTGATAATGCAGGCTGAACGTAGCATTTTCTACCTCTGAGCACCTAAAATGCATAGCTTCTAATGAAATACAAGACAGGAATTGCCATAATGCTCACCTTTTCCACTGTTAGAGTTCACAAGAAGAATCCCAGTGGTTAGATGTGAATCAGTGTAGCATAAGCTGTCCGAAGAGATAGGCACGAGAGATAAAGGAGTGGGTATATAGCACAATTCTATATAAATATGACCATCTCAAGAGCTTTGGAAATTTCTGGTCTCTCATTAGCCCAGAGCAATGCAATTAATTAGATATATTTGGTATTTCATTAGTCATAGTCAGCCCTCAGGGTATCCCCCAGTCATAACTATATGCCCTAGAATCATTTGGGGCATCACAGAAGAGCTCAGCGTGTCATATGGTTCTTTATATTTATATCATGTTGGCTTTTGCTGTGAGCTTTCAGTGAGACAGAACACTGTCACAGATGTGTGGATTGTATAGCGAGAATTGGGAGAGAATAGCTTTGGAAGATTCATTTTCCTAGTGGCTATGATGAGGAAAGCGGTTTGTGTAATGGGAAAAAGCTTGCTTGATAAAATTAATTTGCAAACATCACTCAATTGGTAAAGTTACCAAAATGAAAGTGGGGGGAGCCAAATTGATTTTTTAATGCTTCCTTCTTTTTTCCTCACCAAGTCTATTCATGTCTGGTTGCATCATGGATTATTGCAACCATATTGAAAAAGACAACTGTGCTGGTGTTTTAGAAATGAACAGAATGGATGGTTTTGGTAAAATCTGGTTGGATGACAAAAGGTTGACCAAATGGCCTCAATGACCTGTTATCTGCTCTGTGATTTAAATCCGTATCCTAACTAACAGTGTGAATTTTACTGTTTAAAGATTTCCCATAGTGATCTGATGTTTATGGCCAAATTTCAAACAAGAATATTTCTTAACTTTTTAAGAAGGAAATGTCAAAATTATATAGTAGAGAGACTAATGGTGTGATGAACCTCTGTATACTCACTGCTCAGGTTGAATAATTATTAACTCATGGCCAATATTGTTTCATCTATATCCCTACACTTTCTTCCTCCCCAAGAATTATTTTGAAGCAAGTGCCAGACATCATATTATTTCATTCATTAAGATTTCAGCATGTATCTCTAGAAGATAAACACAATGTCATTGTCCTACATAAAAACCAGCAATATCTCTTTAATAACATTATATAGTTTGTTTTTAAATTTCTTCAATAATCTTACTAATATTTTTAAAATTTAACTTGAATTAGGATTAGCATTAAGACCCATACATTGATCAAATCAGGATTAGCCTAAGGTCTGTACATTACAATTAATTGATACATCTTCTGTATTTCTCTTAACCTGTATCATCCCCCTGCTCTCTATTATTGAAAAAAAACAAAACAACAGTCATTTGTCCAACGGAGTATTCCACAATCTAATATTTGCTAGTTGTTCCCCCATGATGTTTTTTGTTCATTGGTATTTCTATATTAAGACCTTCTTTATTGGATTTAGGTCATATTGCTTCTTACCAAGACCAATAGGTGGTACTTTTATCAGCGGGAATACTGTCTAGTTTTCTCTTTTTATGTTAGTAGTCATTAATGATCATTGTTTAAATCCAATAATTCATTAGATGTTGCAAAATGGTGATATTTCATCATTTTTTTCCACTTCTATTAGCTGAAACTTTATAAAGAGAAACTTGTCCTCATTAACCATTTTTTTAAAAGAGAGATAGAAGATAGTACCAGTCCTTTTTCTTTACCAGTTCTAAGGCAGCGGTCCCCTAGCGTCCTCCAAAAGTGACCAGTAAGTTTATTATTATGAGTATTTACATATTGACATATTTAATCCATGAGATTATGTCTTTATGCTCAAAGTGTCCTATTTTGTGCTATTGGACCCTCTTCTAATTAGTTTTGGAGTGCTTTTACAAGCTGTTAGTAATTTGGAATAGCTTCTTTGATTCCTGGTATTATAGGATGATTCAGTCTCTTCTTGTCTACATTATGATGCAAACCTGGATCCAGACATTTCTCCAAAGAACTTAGTTCCTTTTAGTATTTAAGAGAGCATAATCTTGGTGCAGCAGGTGCTCATTGCTACTAGGTTTATCTTTGTTTCATGGTGTTTTCATTAGACATAGCTAGCATAGAAACAATATATGCTCTATATATTGTTTAAAGATAAAATCATGCCTTCGGACAGAAATTTCCAATTCAGATTCAGGGCTAACCACATTTTAATTTTACCTCATGTATCTTATGTGTGTTCCTCCTTTTTGCCATATTGGAAATCACAGGTCCTAGAGAAACCAAAGTAATTGCTCATCTCTTTTATCCCACGGTGTACACACAACAATCTTAGAATAAGAATGATACCACAACACGCCATATTATTACTGTCAGCATTTCAAGACTATTTTACATCAAATAAGACGTTTTAATGGCAAGCATTTGTGTGGGTCCATGCTCACAAAGTGTGTGTTGGTTTTTTCCTAACAAAAGTTTTAAATATTTTTCTCCTGGGGCACCTAGGTGGCTCAGTTGGTTAAATATCTGACTTTTGATTTCAGCTGAGGTCATGATCTTGCGGTCTTGAGATCTCTGAGTGGGGCTCTGTGGTCAATGTGGAGGAGTCTGCTTTGGATTCTCTCTCTCCTTCTCCTAATTCTCTCTGCCCCTCTCCTTGCACAAGCACTCTCTCTCAAATAAATAAATATATCTTGAAGTAAATAAATAAATATAAATACATATATGTTATTTTTTTTTCTCCTAAGTAAATAGGAGTATGTGCAGTGGATATACCATCACTGAAATGAGGGAGTAAGGAAAAAGGGATGTCCATTTAATTTGACTTTTGTTATAAAGCTACTTTGGTTGATTTTCCTGAACTTACTAGAACTTTTTAGCAAGTGCTCATTTTCATCATCAGGTTTTTAATGGAGAGGTTATGTCACCATTATGATGTATAATTTATAGAATTAAAAAAATTATATCCCTAGTTGTTAAAATGAATCATGATAGGAAAATGACTACATGGTGTTTCTCAAAGAAAAAATTGGCTCTCGGCTTGTGTCTTCAAACTGTTAAAATCCTTTTAATGAACTATAAATCCTTTTCCCATTTAAGGTATGCACCTTTTCGTTGTTTCCAGTGCTTTTTATTTTTGTCTTAAAGGGATTCTTCATTGAGGAAACATGAAGTAGTAGAAGAAATATATGTAGTGTTAAATTTCCTAGAACGAGTTTAGACCAATTCATAAGCATATTGGAACACTTTTTCAAACCAAATGAAATTTAATTTGCTTTCTTATCAGTTACTGACTAAAATTATTTGGCTTGTCAATTAGAAATAGTGACCTTGTGGGAAAGGCTGACAGAACAGAAAAAGAAGGCGTCTTGTCCTTTCTCTCTTCATCCGCTGGGGCCTAGTTTTCTCCAGAATTCTAGGTCCTTGGGGTGGCAGTCACCTTTATATTTTCACTTAACCAAATATTTTTTTCTGGGAAACAACCTTCAACAAACCAGAAAACTTTGGAATTAAGGGTTTATACTGAAAATAATCTGGACCAAAATAGATCTCTTTTTCCCCCCTCTGAATGATTGGTATGCATGAATAATATGAGCCCACCGACATTTACACATTTGCATTACTACATTTTAAGACTGAAATACCCTAGAGGTGATGGAGGGCTGACAGTGGCACGTGGTGCCACACTCAACATCTGAGGAATGTGATTAGCTGCCTGGCCATGTACTGACGCAAAAGGAATGTGAACAACGCCCCTAGAGAAGCAATGGAGAGCCAGCGCGAGATATTCTTCTTACCTATAGGCAGGTGGGCAGTGGCAGCTTGCCTCCCACTTTACAAATACATTGGCAAATGCAAGCACATTATTTAATTAAGTAATAATTGAGAAAGCTACAGTTCCCATTAAAAACGCAAAGCTAATTTAGGGCTGATAAAGGGCCCTGAGCTGCCCTAAATAGGTCTTAATTAGCTGGCACCGATGTGGCTCCGCCTTCAGGGATGGGCAAAATTAATGAAAGCTAGCAGCAAATAGATCAGTGTTTCAAGATGTTACTGCCTCAGGTGCAGAGGACGAGAAGGGAGGGAGTTTCTTTTAAGGATTGTTTAGGAAATAGGGTGCACAAAAGTCACTTTCGGAAAACACTGTCAACATGGCAAACTGATTCATAAATATCAAGACGGCTGCATGTTTAATATTTGCCGGCACGCTCCGTCCATTCCCCCTCCATCCTAAGGAGAGAAAAAGGAATCAGTGAGGCGTCCTTTCTCACTGCCTTCTGTTGGACTCAGGTTTGTCATCTGGCATGTTTTTAAGTACAGCCTGGGTTTTGCTATTTCAACTTGGCCATTTTCAAAGTTTCTTATGCAGCCATGTGATAGACTTTAAGGATTGAGTTGGCTCACATCCCTTCGGTCTGCAAACCCTTCGTGGTTTCTGAAGTGGGAAGAAGTCTCAAGCCTCCTCACCCCGAGAATTTGGGAACCCTCTGAGAGTCCCCTGGGTTGGGTTACAAGGTAGGTAAGCCGCTTCAACAAAAGGAGGTCAGTAAGGGGCAGGCAGGGGTGAACACAAAACCAAAATAGAACAAAACCCTACACTAGCCTGAGAGTCAGCCACAAGGCACTGAAATGTGCCTAATTCCCCCAAACTAGCACTATTACTGTACCTGGACTCTGAAAACAAAGATGCCTAGTTATTTAGAACTCAGAATAGATAGGTATAACTCCAGGAAATCCTAGACCAACAGAAAACAGGCAAAGTGGAAAGTTCTTGGATTAAAAGGTAGGACACAGTATTAAAAACAGTATTTTCCCTTTTTTTTTTCCCTTTTTGAAGGTGGTCTTTGCAAATATGGCATCTCAGCACTTTTTCAAGAGCAACGTTGACACACGTCTGTGAAAATGAATTAATGTTCCCATCCCAGCTGATGTATTTGGCAGGAAGAGTAAGCGGTCATGGGCAGACCCATAGGGCTCCTGAGTCAAAAAGTATAATAAGGCACCCAGGGCTCTGTTTTCATGCTAACAAGCATTGGGAAACAAGGGACTTCATTTTTTCCATTATTCACGATGGCATCCAATGACCTACATTAGGTCTCCTCTATGGTACACACAGGCTGGAAATTAAAAATTCAATTAAAAAAAGGGAAGAATCTCTTAATGGGAGATGGGAAGGGATGTATGTAATTTATCATGCTATCAGTACCAACCTGCCTTGTGCTTTAAAACGCACACACTGGGTGCCGTACACACACTGAGTGAAATCTCTGATGTATTTGACAAGACAGCTGGGTTGAGGATTAATAGAAGAGAAGCGAATAAGATTCAGTGACCATGTTTTTAAAAGGAAGGCTGTACTGACTCTTGGTAGTTGTAGAAATCAGGACATGCAACCAATCTACTTGGGAAAATAAGTTCTCCTGGGCTTTAGGATATGACTTGACAGAATAGCTAAATGCATAACCAGATTATACAGTAGAGAAAGAAAGTCACGACAGATGCTTAACACTGAACATTCCCTCAATATGAAGGCTTTTGAACACTATAAATGGTGTGAAATTCAAAGACAAATAGGCCTGAAATTAGAAGCCTTGTTAGAATATATCTACACTTCTAAACTTTATAAGGACTTTAAAGGTTTTTAACTTCTTCCCTTGTTGGTTTGTCTATTTAAAGTCAGGGAAGATGTCCCTTAAATTGGTTTACTTCCCTCCTTCTGTAGTTTGGATTTCTCCAGTCCTTTGATTGTTTATCTCAACCATCTCTGTCTCTCTTCAACCTAAGGGTAAAATCAAGAAAATTATTGGTGGTTATTCACTTGCCCATAAAAAACATATGAACCAGGAGCAGTCTCCTTCCTTTTTCCTCAATTGTTGCCTGCCTTGACTCTTAAGACGAAGTTGGTTGTCTTGAGACTTTTCATGCTTTACGGTATCCATCTGGATTACTAGATTTTTAATTGCTTAGGCAGTCATTTCAAAGTAAAAATCATGTCTGAGATACAGTAGGGGCTTTACAAGTGTCTGCTGAATTGAGTTTTTTGCTTCTCTGAAATCAAAAATACGGTATGGTATTATTGACCTTCTAAATGGACTTCCCTCCTTGGCTCTTTTTCTCACTAAAGAATGAGTCCTCTAAATTGATATACTTTTCTTTCTCTCTTTTTAACACAGTGCTTTTTGAACTTTAATATGCATATAGTCACCTGCTGATTCAGGTGATATAGAGTAGAGCCCGAGAATTTGCATTTTGAACAAGTTTCCAGGCCAAGCCAGTGCTGTTAACTTGCAAATAATACTTCGAATTGTGCTATTTTTGATGGCTTTGATTGAAGGGACAAGACAACATTTCATTTTTCCTTAAGCCAGAGAAATTTATAAGTGAAAAATAGCTGTTTCCCAAATAAGTTGGCAATCTGCTTATAGTCGAATCCCAGTTTCGTGACTGCTTTGTTCCTGGCCGATTAAGCATGGTACGTGTCTTAAGCTGCATCTTAAGTCTTAAGAATTCAACAAGAATTGGGATTCCTGGATGACTCAGTTGGTTGAGTGTCTGCCTTTAGCTCAGGTTATGATCCCAGGGTCCTGGGGTACAGTCCCACATTGGGCTCCTTGCTCAGCAGGGACCCTGCTTCTCTCTCTGCCTGCCATTGTCTCTTTCTCTCTTTATCTCTCTCTCTCTGACAAATAGATAAATAAAATCTTAAAAAAAAAGAATTCAACAAGAATTATTTATCTGACCTCACTGTGTTTATTGTCCTTCTCTCATTGATGACACACTTAAGGACAGGAACTGTGCCCATCTCCATTTTATTCTCCAATCTACCATAGTGGTGGTTTGCCACCAAAATACCAAATGTGTTGTTTTCACCCTACTTCTTTCAGCTAAATGGACCACAGATATTTCAGGTTTCCTTGAAATGACCTCAGCAATAAGTCATTTTCTTTCTTTTGTCATCACCGCTACCACTGGTCCAGGTTAGGCCTTCTTTGCCTCTCCCATGGTGACAGGTAACACAGCCTTGACTCTGTGGCTTTGCAGAGACTATATCCTCTGCCTAAATCATGCTTCCTCCCATCACCATGCACACAAGTGCATCCTTTATGAGTAAATCAAATGTTAACTTCTTCCATGAAGCCTTTTATAATATCTCTAATTAGAACTCCTATTTCCTCCTCTGTAAAATATATGGTGTTTGGACTTTTTTTTAAGTAGAAATCATCACTCTCTGCCATGCATTTTTGCTGTTGATGTCTGATCTCTTCAGGTAGTCCATAAACTCTTTGAGGGGATATCAGTTCTTATATATTTGTTTCCATAGTAGACATTTGATAGACGAATAAGTAAATGAAAGAGCAGATGAGCAAAAAAAGTAGTATCTGATAGTTTTTTTATTTTAAGTTTACAAGTCCCTTTGCCACTTGTTGAAATACTTGTGAATTTCTAAACACTTTTCCTCAGTATATAGGGGTCACCGTAATACGAACAAGGCAAGTTCTGGGATTGTGTTTTGATAGAAAAGTTTCCACAGTTCTATTCAGACAGACCACCCCCTTGCTCTACCTTACCCAGAGGTTGGCAAATCTATTACCTTCTGTAGGGACTTTGTGACTGGGCACTGGGTTTTTAATAAGTCACTGACAGAGCCATTCCTCAAATACAGGTTTCCATTTTAGTTTCACGTCCATGGCAAAGCAGCCTCTGAGACTTCACTCTCAATTCTGTTCGCTGTCAGTTGCCTAGTGAAAAAACAGTTGCCGGCACCCAAACTCAAGGTTATACTCTCGGGCTCTAGGAAGCAAATACAACAACCATCCCAGAAGGCAAGGAACAAAAGACTCAGGTAAAGGAGAACTGATCACTACCCAACTTTATCTTCTAATTATCTCCCACAGAACATTTTCTTCTGTGATAACAAAGAAAGTGAATTGCCTTAGTGAAAATTCTTTCTAAAAACTTCATGCTGAACATAAAAGAAGAGAAAACGATGGTAGCAGTATCTTCCAACCCATTGCATAAACGGTTGGTGAATTTGTATGTGGATTTAGAGGAGAATTAGTGAAAGTGTTTTGACATAATTTAGAGCTTGTCATTCTCCCACTCAAAACCCTGGTATAGCCTCCTGTTACCCTTAGAGTAAAAGTGCAAGTTTTTACAGTGATTTACCATTACTTTCAGGATGATCTGGCCCCTTGTTGCCTCACTGACCTTCACTGATTAAACTTTCTTCGTGCTCACTCTGCTCTGGCCACACAGACTTCCTAGCTGCACCTCAGACATCGTAGGCATGCTCCCTCCTTCAGCCTCTACTTTAGCCTTCTGCTGGACCACACTTTCTCCCCACCTATTGCATGATTCACTTCATCGTCTCCTTCAAGCCTTGACTCACTTGTCACCTACTCAATAAGTCTAACATAATGTCACTTAAGATTGAAATTCCACTTCCCATAACCAGCATTCCCACTTTTCCTTAACTTATTCTACTTTTCTTTTTTCCCCATAGAAATGTTTCCCTCCTAACATTCTCTATATATAATATGCTTTTTTTATTTTATCGTTTATTGTTTGTCTGACTCCCCCACTAGGATATAAGTTTCCTAAGCCAGAGATCATGATCTGTTTTTGTCACTCATAAATCCCAACCATCTAGAATTGTGTGTGGTATAGAATACACATTTAATCTTTGCTGAATGAATGACCAAGAGAACGGAAAAACAATTAAATAAATAAAGGATTGAGGCAAACTTGGAAAACTTGTCTCGGGGTCAACCAAAGTAGCTTAAAAAAAAGAAAATACATATGTTCAGAAACTAGGCAAGGAAGGTAGGAGTAAGGCAATTTGCTGTTCTACAGAAGGTTAGTAGGATGACTTGACTCTATTCAAGGAGATCATCATGTCACAGGAATGGTCCAATTTTTTATTCTTCAGCATATGGACTAGTTATTTAAACTGAATTGCCCAAATTAGCTAATTTCTTTGGTACACAGCAGAAAGAGCAACAATCTTTTGACTCTTATCTGGGTTGGTAGAAAGGTGGGTCCTAAGCATGGGCCGCCATTCCAGTCACCAGGAGGGCTGGTTAAAACAGATTGCCAGGCCCATCCTGAGAGTTTTGGAGTTGTTGGATGGGAGGCAAGGCCATTGAGTTTGTGTTTCTAACAAAGTCCCAGGTCATGCTGTTGCTATTCTCCTAACTACCCTTTGAGAACCACTATGGCAGAGAAAGATTCTAAGATATCAGGAATTATATTCAATTATTTTGAAAACATTTAGTCCTATAATCTTTATACTGTTGGCATAGTGTTATGTGAACACCTAAAGTTATTTTTATTATGATACTTTTGACGGTGAGAATTTTTTAACCTTCTGCAAAAATCCACCTACAGCTCTGTCATTGTATTTTTCACTTTCTTAAGATCTTGCTCCTCTGTAATCATGCCAGATGGTGCTGCTCATTAGCTTATGAGGAAGGGATGCTTTATCATTCTAGACAGAGAGACAAATCATTCTGTTCTCTGACTTTGAGTCAAGAATCAACATTTGGGTGTATGCTCATCCTACTATTTGCTTTACAATTTTCCTCATTAGGTATTTATTACCCTGACAATATATGAGCTAGTCATTATCCCTCTGTCAAGTATTTCTTTCAAATTATATTCACTTAAGGTTCATATCGGCACTGTTTGACAACTGCCATCGTCACAGCTTTACCTCCATTAATGCGTAATTTCTCCTTTGCCTAAATTGTCTGGGTGAGGTGGTTATCTAGGAAGTATAGCCATAAAATTAAGGTGCTGGATAATATTCTATTCCCTGGCTTACCGTGTTCCAAGTGGATACGTGGGGCAATTGGTATGGCTAATTTGTGAAAAACAGTAAAACTTGAGGAGAAAAAAAAATGTAACATCATGACCCAAATCATTGCATTCTTTTCATTCATTGTATGTTTTTCATATGAAGAAAGCAGAGTGAGGAGGGCATATGATTTAAAGAAAAGTGCTAAAAAACAAAACGAAACTTCAGATACTTAGTGAGACACTGGCAAAGTAGCCTGTGAAGTGGAGAACTAGTTAGAACTGAAGATCGAAGAAAAATAATATACCTGCGATGTTAAATTATTAGAAGAGAAAAGATTTATAATTTTCACTAAAAGGATAATTAAAATTATTATTAGGGAATTCTTGCAAAGACACTGCGACAGGCATATATGCAACAGTCTCCTGATATGAACGATTTATTATCCCCAAGAGTGCTTCCCTGTACCAGGGCAATATTGAACATGTCAAATTTTCCTGAACTGTTGAGTGGAGAGTGGGAAAAAGAGAAGAAAGAGGATATAGTCAAAAATTTCTGGGAGAGGTTGCCAATCTGTCTTTCTTCTAGTTGACAGTAGATATTTGACCATTATGTCTTTTTTAACCAAGATGGTAATATTCTTACAACAAAATGAGTAGCCACAGCCTACTTCTATCATTGTGGAAGGGCAGGAGCTCTGAATGTAAATGCAAAACATAAAAGGGTTGCTCTTTCAAAGTGACTTGTTCACGACCTATTCTGTATTTCTAATGTGTTATGTAGTCCTTAGCAAATATCGTCATGTTTACTTAGGAGTACCTTATATTTTTTTCCATCAATGAAGCAAATTTCACTTATGTTTGTATACGGTTATAATTAATTGGCCCTTTCTCTTCTCCTTTTTCTTGACTTCACTCATAACTCATCTGATAGTTCACCATCCCCCCCTTGATCACAAGAGAAGAGGCTTCCAAAGACTGAACCATTGGCAACTTTGTCACCTGGAAAGAATTACATAAAATATGTTAAAAGCAGAAATGACTGCGTAACTGGTTCATCATATTTTCCTTAGCAGGTGGATTCTTGGTGGGCAGAGAGTGTATTTCTGGTATTTTTGCTGCCAAGCACATTGAGGGTGCTCAGTAAATATTAAATAATAAGAAGAATTTCCTAATTAAGATGAACATTTTTCTATATTAAGCAGATGGTGCTCAATAGGAGTAGCCCATTATTTACAAGTATGACACAAGGTGCTGGCAATTGTCTAGGAAACATGGCTCTCACATCAGATGCTGATTATATGTTAAAACAAACTTTTGTGACAAACAGCTTGATCAATATTAGTTAATGTTTATGAGGAAAAACTGTGAATAGGGGTGGACTCTGTGTATGTATGTAATTCTGCTGTTTTGATTATGAATATTGACTTCAACTATAAGAATATTTCTTGCTATTTGCTTCAAGGCATGTTTTGGCAAATCAGTGTGTATCTGATTTTAATCCTGTAGGCTCACCATTTGACTTGAATCCTTATTACTGCCTGATTTCTAAAGAAATTTGTCTTTCAAGTCCTTTGAGTATCTCTTTATGGTTTCTAAAACTAGATCTGAACACCTCCATGGTATTTGCAATGCTTCTATTAGTAGCTGAAACCTCAGTGGAACTAAGGAGAGTTAATTAGGCATTCCCAAAATACACATCATTTTATGATTTTGCAGATCACCCCGATGGAAATAACAGTCTAATTTCGTCAAGTCATGTAAATTACAGTGAGAGGGATGATGAGAGTAGGCAATTCTCAGTTCTTTGGAGAAGTTAATTTTGTTGTCAGCACACACACATCTCCAAAAATCACAAACCACTGGCAGAACTTTCTAGCTCAAGTGAGATTTGGTGATCATATACTATTTCCATTTCTAACGTCTGCCTTCTATAAAGGGTCTATGGAAATAGGGGCTTTCAAGGATGTAAAACTGGCAGCTTCCTCTACTAGGAGCTTAGGGAGCAGCTGCCATGCTTTCTCATAAAGGATTGAAAACATCCTGTTTACTAACATACACCCACACGCCCTCACCCACTGTGCTCACACCAAGCTATTCTATCCAGGCAGAGTTTTTATTTTGGTTTGAGATAGGCAGCACAGACATGCTCAAGTCTTTTACAAACATTTCATTCATTCTTTGAGTGCGTTTTCCCTGGGTGCTAACTAAGTGTCAGACATTGCCCCAGACATGGGGAATACACTGATATTTGAAACATATTCTCTAGTTTTATTGGGAACTCATCAGAGGTTCTGGCATGTGTTGGCAGGTTCTTTGCATCCGATCTCACCTCCTTATTTTTAATATTTATAAATCACGCTCATCAGGCTGTCAGTAGGTAGGAAATGAAAGTCGCCAAGAAACCCTGCCAAGACAGAAAAAATCCCAGAGTGAACTAAAAATACGTTGACCACAAGGATGTGGGGCAAACCAAGATGTGCTCTTGAAGCAGCAAAAATCACAGCAGTGCCAAAGTCCAAGCTTTACCTCATTGTCAGATCATCAGGGGGCTAGAGATTTCACCTGTGCCCTCCCCAAGCCCTGGTAAGAAATAATGACCATGTGCTTTCTACAAGGCTGGAGTCTGCCCAGAACATGAGCTCATAAATATGTGAGCTAAAGCAAGGCTTATGATAATATAGAGAATGAATCATCTTCCTTTTTTGAAAAGCATGTATTCTATAACTCAGTACATCTTGGAGCCCTCCCATAGACCTCTGTGATTTTTATCCCTCATTGTCTTTAGGTCTTGATTCAAATGTTCCCTCACCAGAGAGCCTTTCCTTGACAATACCCTCAGTGTGCCCCCCCCTCCCACAACCTGCTTGCTGAACTTTATTGTCCTTTCTGTCACTTATCATGGCCTGGCACATAATGGGTTTGTTCTTGTCTCTCTTCCCCCACCACCTGACTGTAGGCCCGGGGATAGCAGACTGGCATATGACCCAGTACTGTATCTCTGCCCCCTCACGTAGCACAAGGCACTTAGGTGACGCTCACTCCCCTGGTGGCTGAATGGATGGCATGAGTCTGTTTGGAATTGTTAGTTTCTTCATTTAGGAAGCGACACTGGTCAAGAACTTCTAGGGTTGACTGAGACTTAGAAATCTCTATCCTACTCTGTCCCAATGTTTTCATACCAATACTCCTTTGTGCAGTTTTACCCCTGCAGGCTTTATGCTTTGAAAAACGGGATCCACAAAAGAACTACACTTGTTAAGTAGTATTCATTTTTTCCATCTACGTAAATCTGAAATAAATGTAACTGTCATCAGAAATTCTGGTAACCAGAAGTGATAGAGTTCCAGCCAGAAACCAAAAATGTGTCAGTAAGACTTTGAATTGGATGTATAAATGATTCCTATTTGACATTTCAGAATTCTATACATGGCCTAATAATCTCTGTTGCCAACTTTACAGTCCCCTAGTACAGAGATCACAGTAAGAACATTCCAAAATGAGCCCAACATGCATCTCATGAGTGGGAAACATAAGACCACCTAGATCTAAGGACTTTATCCAGGTCACTGCTGTTGTAGTGGAGCTTCAATCACAAGGGTCTTCTGAATCCTATACTATGTTTACTGGTCCATGTGGCTACCCCACTATTGCATTGAGCACCAGCTGCAGCAGTGTTTCTCGAATGTATTCTGTGGACCACTTGTTTTAGAATCTACTGGAATGTCTCAATAAAACCAGCTCCTCAGCTCTATAACTTAATAATCTCTGGGTTCTGCATTTTAATCAGATCCTCAGGTGTGTCTTACATATTACCAGTGTTTGAGGATAAGTGACCTATCATGTGCTAGGATTCTTGATTCTTCTCCATTGAATGGAAAAAACAAAATATTCAAAACTTATTGCCAAATGATATGAATACATAATTGTCGAACACTTTGACCAACAGTTTTTCTCAGGGAGGTATACTGGGCCATGTTCAAATCTGTTCTGTTTTACTATCAAGTTTAGAATAAGTTTTGAACGCCTTTGAATTTCTGGGTTTCGGCCTAACTAGTTCATTAATTTCTTCCATGAACCTTTTAGAGTGCAGGGTGCCCAGGATTCAGACATAATGGGGCAGCCCTAAAGCAGTGAGGGGGAGACATAGTGAAGTTGGTTTCAGAGGGATACAGGGAAGCCTGAGGGGCTTGTGATGCCTCCATATGAGGCCTCAAGACCAAGGGACAGGACCAGCTAAGGCCAGATGTTTTCTATGCTACATTTCTAAATCTCTTTTCATACTCCTGGACACCTCTCCATGTCTACCAAATAATGTCAGACTTCACCAAAAGAGGATAGAGGGGATCTGCGATCTCTTTGTGGTGGTGGTTAAAAATGAAAACTTTTGTTAGATGTTGTTATTATTCGTGCTGCTGTTTTTAGTTTACAGGACTCATAGTCACTGTCATCGTAACCATTGTCCATTTGCATCACCCTCTGCTTTGTTCTAAGAAATATCTCCCACTCTTCATCATCTTTAAGGATGAATCATACAGTTCATCAGCATTTTACTTCTTGACACACAACCTTGAGACTGAACAATTCAAAAGATTTCCCAGAAATGGCTTTGTGGGCTGTTAATTTAATTCTCTGAATGGTGCAAACTGCATAAGACATTTTTCAAAGGTTAGGCTATTGAATATTTCATACCCTGGAAACCAACTTAAGAAAGATCGGATACTTGAGGCCACAAAAAATGAGGGGAAAATAGACTCGAGAAAACCTTATAAACTAGAGTTTCTCATAAGAATATTAATATATTATTTTTCTTCATCTTGAAATATCCTCAGGCATGTGTTGAATGAGCTGACTTCATGGTTGTAGTTTTGTTGTTCTTTCCATGTTGCTTTGCAATTCTCCCTGTGGCCATCATATTGATTTGAACACTGTGGTCATCATTCTAGGAAAATGAAGGCATTAATAACTGGGTCTCTATGGACAGATTGTAATAGAAAACCTTATAAATAATTGCCCACTAATGGGAAAATTGAAAATATGTGCTGTATTATAATGGTCATAATGTAATCATTAAAATTATAATTATGTGACAATGAAAGAACTCATTATGCATTAGTTTATCTTTACATAATGTTAATAGCTAATGAAAGTGTGACAATTACATCTAATTAAGTTTAACAACGTTTCTGCACTTCTTGTAAATGGGCTATATTTTGCTTGAAACAGTGTATGTGGAGACATTAGTGAACCCGAGGTCCGTCACTCTTATGAGTTTTGAAATGTAACCATCAGTCCCACTAGAAACCAGAACTTAGTGCCTTTTTGTTAAATCAACTGGACATGTGAGTTCTTACCAAGGGTAGCTTTATAAAAAGGTTTCTTGGATTGTGTCATTCATGTAGATAAAATAGCCATGAGCCTTTCTCCTCCCACAAATTTGTATGTGTCTGTGTGTTTGATTAATTTATGTTTTGTCTGTAACAAACGAGTTATACTAAAATTTCAAGTCAAAGGATGTTCACCCAGAATGTGGTGATAATACTGGATGGGGTCTGATGTGTTAGTGCCTTGCCGTAGATTATCCTGTATTCTATTTGTGTGTTCTACGGCAACTCTGTGTAGGGTTCACTTCTCTTGTGTGTAAAGTTAGGGTGAAAGTGGGGCACCTGGGTGACTCAGTTGGTTAAGTATCTGCTTTCAGCTCAGGTCATGATCCTGGGGTCCTGGGACAGAGCCCCGTGTCAGAGTCCCTACTCAGCGAGGAGTCTGCTTCTCCCTCGGCCTCTGCCCCCTACCGCCCACTGCTTGTGTTTGTTCTCGCTCTCTCAAGTAAATAAAACCTAAAAAAAAGGGGGTGAAAGTAGTAATATCTGCCTTCTATACTTTTGTTGGAATTAGCATTTATTTATACATTTAATTTATAAATTTATAATATTTAACATTTAGCTGGAGCCTGGCACATGGTAAGCATTAGTAAATAATAGTGATTATGCTTTATTTTACAGCCATAGTGTAATATCAAGAGAACAATTCCAAGCTCAGTGTCAGTTTTCCTTCACTGACATTTTATTATGTATTCAGGTAATCATTCAGACTTTTATTTTTCCTTTCTTTAAAAAAAAGTTCTTATACAGGTCATATTAAAAACAGCATGGGACCCCGAGTAAGTGATCAGCATGTTCTCCCGAATGGAGTTTTGAGATGGGAGGCATTGGCTGAGTCCCCAGAGCTTCCCACTGTTCCTGTTTTACTTTCAGAATGATGGGCTGTGGGTTCCTTCTGGACCCTTGGCCACTGCCATCAGTCTTGGATCATTAGGAAGCCTAGACTGCGGAAGGAAGTTCAGGTAGAAGTTGGCAGAGCAGTCTGTTGCTATGGTACTCCCGAGAAGCTATGACGCCGGCCTTTCTTTTTTTTCTTTTCTTTTCTTTTTCTGTTCCCTTTGTATGTTAAGCACAAAGGAAATGTTCATTCCCTGGGAGGACTCATCCAGCTGCCTAGTGTCAACCATCATTGTTACGTGTTATCTCAATCTCTGATATCACTTCTAACCGTTGTTCTCTCAAACTAGATAAGCTATTAGGTATTTTCTTCCTGAAACCTAGTCCAGGTCTTAAAACTTGGCTCATTTTTCCAAACCAAACTCTGTGTTACCAAATGTTTGGTTTCTTTTGTCATAGTATTGATTATATAATCGTATACTTTAAGACTCTCATCATCTCATGTCTAGACTATTAAAATTTTCTCCATCTATTCTCTCTGTTTCCCATCGTTTGCCCTTTAATCCACATTTTGTACTTCCAGGAGAATGATCATACTGAATCATGTTGGCATTTCCTTCGCGTACCCACAAATCTCTGATGGCTTCTCCTTGCCTATAGCGTCTTTCATCTGGCACGTTTGTCCTGAGGACTTTGCCCTACCCTCTCTCCAACTTTGTCACCAGCTTGTTTTTACAGATACTCCCTAGCCCAACCAAACGAGTCGCCATTATCCCACGACACACTCTGAGCTTTGCATCTTTGCTGGCCCTGTTTCCTCAGATGAAATGCCCTTGCTTTATTATTCTTGTCATATACATCTGTTTAGGCACAGCTCAAGAGTCAGCTCTTTCATGTACCTGTCTCTAACAGCCCTATTTATCTGTCTTTCCTATGAATTCCTCGGGCATTTATTTTGCCAGCCCTGTATTGTGCACTCTGTACGGGCTGCTTTGGTGATTTCTTATCCTTTATGTATGGTTCCGGCTGGCCAGTGAGATTGGCAAGTTTGGAAGCCCCTCAAGGCTGTCTTACATTTCTCTGTGCAGAGTACTAGGTGTACATAAGGTCCTTAACAAGTATTTGTTGATGAGAATGTCAATTTTGTAAGCACATGGAGATGATACTCAAAAGCCTTCTTAGAGCTACTGGAATCTGCCTGGAGCTAATTTCATACTTAGAACTAATGTTTTCTGAACCTCCTTCTTATAGGAGTCTTGTCAGATCTCTTGGTAGAATTAAGCACAATCCCCTCTGCCCTGAATTCAAAGGCCTTCTCCTTGGGGAAGTACCCTTCTAGCTGAGAGTTTATGAGAGAGGACAGATGGGCAGGGATTAGCATCCTAGTCCTGGCGGCTACCTCAGTCTCCCATTTTAGAAGAGTCCCTAACGTACCTTGTGCCGGGTCCTCTGTAGCGGTTGACACCCAGCAAACCCCAGAAATAAAAGCACTGAACAAGGAGTATGCTTGCCTCAACTTGGTTACTGACAAACTGGGTAACCTTGGTCAGGTCACTTCCCTGACCTGACCAAGGCTTTGTTTCACTTTCACTTTGTTCACTTCCAGGCTTTGTTTCCTGCACTCTAAAATGGATGAAGAACTCTAACATTAAGATTTGATGATTTTTGTAGTTTTAATCAGCAGCTAGACCGATCCAAAGAAAATGAACATTGTTATTTTGGTGAGAAAATAGAATTTAAGAGAAATCTACCTGATCTCTTTGTCACTCTCTGACTCAGAGGGGCCAATACATCACAGATTCTGCCCTTTCCCTCTGTCCGTGTCTGTGACTCTCTTTGTCTCTCTGTCCCTCTGTGTCTCTCTCTCTCTCTCTCATAGGTATGTGTGCGCGCGCGCGCGCACACACACACACACACACACACACACACACACACACACACACACACACACACACCCTCTCTATCAGAACAGTTTTGTCCCAGAAAGCTCTTGCATGCTGGGTTCTCCTCTCTGCAGAAAGGGCTGCCAATGAAATAAGACACGGGACTAGGATAAGAAGCTGACTTCTTTTAGAATGGCTCATTTTATATACTGAAAAAATTCTGGCTGAAATATGTAGTTAAGTTGCCTTCATTAATTTTTTTTCTCTTTTATAATCCTGAGTGATTTGCCTTTTTTTTTTTTTAGTTAGGGATTTAACTATAACTAGAAGTCTTTCCTTTCATCTGTACCACCTTAAACTATTTTGAATGTTTAAAAAAATAAAACAAAGAAATCGAGCAGTCCACAAACTTACAGAGGTGGTTTTCCAGGGTAAAATAAGGGGTACGGGGCATCTTCATTCTTATTTTGCTTTTCTTCCTATGACCATTCCTGCTGCCCTCTCCCTCTTTGCTCATTCTTTTCTCTCTCCTCCTGGTACCTGCTCACTCTGTTCTTTCTGCATCTCTTTGTTCTGCCTGAGAGCTCTTGCTTCTGCTACTGATGCTTTTCAGTGCCATGGTTTTTTGAGACAGGCTGGTTTGATCACTATCTTTTCGTCTTCCTTTTGAAAACTTTCTCTGCCCTGCGTATTTTCTGGATAGCTGGTAACACTCGCCATTCTTATTAGGTTTTGTTCTTGTTTTGATTTGATTTTTCCTTAAATTCTTTTTTCTTTCACTGTATGAGAGAGATTTTATCCTCACTCTTATCCCAGGTTTTCCTTTCTGTCATGTTTTATAATGTGGATGTGAAATGTGTTTTAAAGACCAAAAGGATAGATAGCAGAGTGGGTGATGGGGTTGTGCGTGATTTCTGTTTTCTTCTTTATAGCATTCTATATTTTCTGAAATTGTTTCATGGCACATATGTGCAAATATTTATAGTAAGAAAGAAAAAGCAATAAAACCATTTCCATTTGGCAAAGAAAAATATCTTAATGAGTGCTTGGCTTCGGGTCTTGCTTCTAGCTCTCCATCAAACCTCCTTTTCCTTGTCTGTCTTCACCACCAAGCGTGACAGAATGGCTGGCTGAGCTGGAGATGGACAGTAGTCCATGGGGATTGTAGGAAAGAGCCGATGGTTAGCAGCCGCCTATAAGACCGCAAGTCATGGGTCACTTCTGTTGAATCCCCAAGGCGAGGCTCTTGCTGCCAGTTGTTCCTAAGTGTAAGAAATGCAGGGAAATAGCACTGACTGCCTTATGAAATCCAAGAGGCTTTGTCCAATATGGCAATTAATCTTGAAAGCTACTGACGATAGCTGATAGCGGTGAGACATGATGAGGCTTGCTCATTCAACAGCATCATACTGTGATTCAGAAGTTTTTTTAAAGAATTATATTTTATCTATTCATTCATTTACTTTAATATTCTTCTTGATTGTTCTTATTGATTACTGTATGCTCATTTGAGTTGCATGACAAGTGTTGCTATTTGCTCATTCCTCAGAGAGAACAATCTCAAAGAGCAAACCATGGCAGGTAACCCAGAAACCAAGGTGGTAGGAGTCAGAGGTGGAGGTAATAAACTTTGGCCAGAGAGCAGACCCCTTTGTACATGCCAGTAAAACTGTTGTCACTCATTGTATATACGTGAACCTAGACATGGGATTTCAGGACTATGAAGTGTCATAGTCCAAATACTTTGCTCTCTTTGGCTGTCCACTAAATGCACATCCCTCTCCTAAGGAATCAACTCACATAGTATGACAAATCAGCATTTCATTTATTTTTGCAACAGGCATTTATTGAACATCTGCTATACCCACTATGTGCTAAAAGCTCTGCAACGATGAGTAACAGAAGTTTCCTGAAAGTACTTCTTCTGGTGAGGGATGCGGACATGTTCACAAATAAATGCAAAGTAGGGT
This sequence comes from Nasua narica, assembly GCA_028533885.1. Lineage (NCBI taxonomy): Eukaryota > Metazoa > Chordata > Mammalia > Carnivora > Procyonidae > Nasua > Nasua narica. Next base: position 56,651,640 of record CM052798.1, read on the forward strand.
TATAAAAAAGAATTTTAGACGAAGTAGCTATTTACGGGATATAGTACAAAGAGAAGTTAAAGTTCTATTAAACCATTTTTTATTGTCAAATGAACAGAATTGTCTTTGTATTGAATTCACTACAATGAACTGATATATGGCTATAGTTGCATATTATGAGCTGTCACTGGAAGATAACTTTTCATTGCCGTTTTATATTTTGGTAATTCATATTCAGTACTCTTAGTCACTTAGTTTTTCAATATCTCATTCTCCTTATCTCTAAAGTTGAGTTAATAATTCATGTATCCAATATCCAAAAAGTATATAGGTTAGGGATATTAAAAATATGCACCAAAAAGTTTAGTGGAAATATCAAGAATACAAATCTAAAGACAATTTGAGAACATATATAAAATGAAAGGTATTATAAATGTTATCATTATTAGCTTATATATGGGGAAAACAAGTGATTAAATAAACATATACATATTATGGAGGACAAATTTTTAAAACATGTGCATATAGCAAATGCAGAGAAAAATCTAGTATCTCCTCTTTCAGAAATAAGGAACATTCTTATTTAGTTGCTAGAGCAAAGGTTAAAGAAAGTTATAGATTTGACATTCCCATGTTTGAATGATAGATCATAGATACGATTGTCCTCAATGCTGGGTAAATAATTTAATAAATCTAAAAATGTGAACTGCATTGCGCCGAATGATGCTCTCCTTGGATTCTATTGTCCGGTAAAATCTAAAAAGACTTACCTATAATTCTCCTAAAATTAATGTTCTTTTTTCCTTCTTGCAAAAGTAGTTTCCATAGGATTCAGGTCAGTATTCCAGTGTAATTTCAAGATTATATTAATTTTGATGGATTCATGGTTTGTATTGTTTAATTATTTTCGGTTGATGATGAAATATCTACAAATCATGAAAAAAATCAATAGAAAACAGACCTATTGCCGTATGTTCATCCTCTTCTAAAGCTCCTCATGTGGAGTGAAACCAAAATCACTGTGTTCATTTTAAAAACTCCTTTGAAATTCGTAACCCAGTGCTTTTGCATTAAGAGTGTTTGGCTGTAAAAAGCATACATTTTCTGTGTCAGTATGCAATTTTCTAAACTCGCTTAAGCTCAGACTACTGATAATCAAATGAGACTGAATTCTAAGCTAGATTAAAGGATAACTGATTGAGTATGGCCATAATTCCTGAAGGATCGGGAAGTCCATTAGAATATCACATTTGGAGAACAGCTGGTCATTAAGGCTATGGGTTGTGAATTTAAGTCTAGAGGGATTTTGTTCTGTTTTAGAATGAATTAACCAATGGTAGTATTGAGGTAGCCTCAGTTACAATGTTTTCATTTACTGACAACTGTGTGTAACTCCTAAGAAATCAGGGTCAACATTTCTCTTTTACGTGATTGTGGTGTATTAGCCATTATTTAATATATTAAATATTGGGAATAAACTCTTAACCAAAAGTATAGTGGATATATAAATGTGAGGGCTTCTTTTTCTTTTTAAAAAAATAATTCAACAAATCCTTGGTTTTTACCTGACCTCATGCCAATTTTTTTCTTTTTTTAAATTTAAATTCATTTAACCAACATATAGAATATCATTAGTAGCAATTGTTTTCCTTACATGATTTTATTTAATCCTTAAAATAACTTCATGAAGAAAAATATTAGTCCCCCTACACACACACACACACACACAAACGACACATACACATACAGAGAGATAAGGGAATTGAGACATAGAGATGTTACATATAGTCAAAATTTATTTTTATCTAAGATGATATATAACATACGGAGGATTTCTTTTTAATTTTAAAAACTGTCCTCATTTTGAAAATGGAAACGACTATTGAGTATGGCATCATCATTTTTAGGAACCGAACCATTACATATTCTAGAGATTTTTATCTCTAATCCTCAACCCAGATGACATGGGGGAAGAGGAGGCTCATTCTGACCAGAAAAGTTGCTGTGCACCTGGCCGACCTAATCTTACTCTTTTCACACAGGATCCTTATAGCTCCTTTTTACCCATTATCCCCTGTGACTTCATGCACCCATACCAATAGAAGGTGTGATACCACAAAATGAGTAGAAGCTTCTTCTTGATTCCTTTACTTTTTTCCTCAAGTCTTCACATCCTCAAAGGATTTTTATAAAATCAAGTGTGAATGAGAAAGCAAAAGCCACACCTAAGAGGAGAGGGGACCTGCCCTTGGAAGTGTTGTGCTTTTTTGTTTTTTGTTTTTGTTTTTTTTTTTTTGGCTCCTGCTTCCTTGGGAGATGGTGACTCATAACCCTTTCTCTGAAGCACAGGATTCCTCATTTGAGTAGCTCTGTTAGGTTTGAAATCATTGCCTTCCAGCAACCCTATTCAGTAAGATATTACCTCCCGGCAACCCTATTTCAGTAAAATATTTCAAAGATTTTCTATGTTGGATTGTTCTCATAATCAGATATGCTCTTCTGCTTTCCAATGAATTTGTTCTCTAATCAATATTTCCTTGGTTTACTCTTAGTGTCCAATTAAGCTTCTTTTTAAACTTGCTGAATTACTTATCTCAGAAAAATACAGAAAATATTATATGAATAATAAGATTGATTATTTAGTTTCATTTGGAACTTTTTTCATTTTTGTGTTTTCTTAATCTCTTAAAATCAGTTCTAAGAATTTACTTGATAAATAATAGGTTCTCAATAAACATTTATTTAAAAAAAACTAATGTTAAAATAAAACAAACCTGAGTATTTAAGGTATGACAAAGGCCTCATCTAAACATATTTTTGCCTACAGTATTTTATCTTCTAAATTTCCGAACCAAACCTTGATCCTAATTTTTCAAATACCGATGACTTGTGGTACAGTTAGGAAGGCCGTATGATTTTCCTTAAATAGCCCTGACTTCCTTAAATGCAATGCTATCAAACAACATAGTCTGACTTCCAAATAAGTTATTTAATTGCATTTAGTTCCTACAGACTTCTGATTTTCTCCTTCATATTTTTTGCATGAGATTCATTCTGCCTTCCTTCTATGAAGTAGGATAAAATCTTTTTATTCCTCTTCCTCTTTCTCTCTTCCTTTTATATCATTAAGTACCCCATGCTCTAACAATACAATAATTTAAGGTTCTTTTGTTGCCTTTATGCTCATTATTGGATTTTGCTTTTTTATTTTTTTTTAAAGATTTTATTTATTTATATGACAGAGAGAGAGAGATCACAAGTAGTCAGAGAGGCAGGCAGAGAGAGTGGGGGAAGCAGGCTCCCTGCTGAGCAGAGAGCCCAATGCGGAACTCAATCCTAGGATCCTGAGATCATGACCTGAGCCGAAGGCAGAAGGCTTTAACCTACTGAGCCACCCAGGTGCCCCTATTGCATTTTATTCTATCTGTAATTTCAGTTTCCACCTTATGTCCTCCATATCTGTCCACCAGGCTAAATCTGGTGCTTCCTTGAAGAACAAAAGTGGGATGCACCCCATGCTCTAACTGTACAATAATTTAAGGTTCTCTTGTTGCCTTTATGCTCATTATTGCATTTTATTCTATCTATAATTTCAGTTTCCACCTTACCTCCTCCATATCTGTCTATCAGGCTAAATCTGGTGCTTCCTTCTTCCCTTCCCTTGAGGGACCTCCAGCAAACCTCCCTGCTATGCCCATGTCTACACAATGTGGTTCCTTCTTTCCTCTGGGCTCTCAAACCTGTGACCAGATTATAGAATGGAGTAGTTATCTGAGTCAACGCCTTCCTGACCATCTAGAATGTGAGCTTTCTTGAGAGCAACAGGCAATTTTATTCTCTTTTTATCTGCAACACTGTGCTCAATAACTTTTAACTTGGAAATCAGAAAAGTAGTGGTATAAGGAGCTGAATGTCCACAGTTCACTTTTTCTTCTTTGAAATAAGGACCCAGTTGGTCCTTGTTATATATACCTTTCTTGAAGCTGAAGTGGATACCAAGATTTTGTCTTTGGAAATACCTGAAGGTTTTGCATGGTGACATAGTAACTCTGCCATAGGAATCCTCCCCTGATAACTATTCACCTAAACTATTGGTCCAGTTAAGTGATGTCCAAGGGAGAGCGTGAAATGCCATCTATCTTTGGTTTTCCTGTGACAGCTAAGGGGAAAAGTGAGTCCTGGAGAAATGGTGTAGTAAAGAGTCCTTGCAGAAGAGTTACTGTCAGAACTAAACTATGCTGTTTCAAGAGACTCTTAACTCTCCCTAATATGTATAGCTGAAAATAAAACCTAATGCTTAGAAATGAAAAAAGGAAGTTTGTTTAAAAAGGTTTGGGGCTTTGAAAAAGCTATGCTTTATGTTTTCAATTTCTTCTTCTATGCTTCAGTAACTCTTCAGAATTTAGGAGTGTGTAAGGCACTTGGTTATTGCTGTAGGTTGAAGCATGTACTTTTACAAAAGTATACCATCTCTGCAACTCGTTATGTTCTCTCATCTGCCCACTTTTATTTTCTGTTCAGTTGACACTAAACCTATTTTGCAACCAAATAAAGACACAATAGCATACATGATGTTAGAAATATCTGTACAGAATGTAGCTGTATTTTCCTTCTCAGGATTCATGCAGTTAGTAACCTTCAGTTAAGTGCTAATTAAATGTAAAGTATAGAGTGACTGAGTATTCAAAGGTAAATAAGAAAAGGAGCTTACACGCCAAACTTCAGTAAGTACCAAAATGGTCATATAAACAAGATCCTTTAATAGAAAAGAGGACAGAATTAGTTCTGATTGATCAGAAGTAGCATCTCCTTACCAGCAATATGACTCTGGAAACATTACTTAACGTCTATGTGCCTCACTGTTCTCTTCTGCAGTGATGATAATAATACCCCCTCATAGGACTTAGCGGATGCTGAACTAGTTTGTATGTTGTAAGTGTTTACAGCTATCCTTGGCACCAAGTACGTGCTCAATAGAATCTACAAAAGGTTTGTTTTACAAAGAATATTCTGGATTTTTAGGAACGAAGATGAAAAGATTTCCCTGGCAGAGGTAAAAGCCTGAGTCAAAAACAAAAAGACATTGAAAGTATGAGGTGTGCTGGAGGAATTCAGTGTTGGTAGAACTTTCTTTTAATGGCAAATGTTTGAGAAGTCCTAAAAATGTGGTTAGGCACCAGATTAGTGAGACCATAGTATATCAGATCAAGAAATTTGGACCTTGATGTTTATGTTTTCAAAAAGTGAGCTTTGTGACAAAAAATTGATGCTTTGTTAAAAAGGTGTAGCCTAAGAGCCCAGATAGAGTTACTAACCGGTTATTGCTACAGACCAAGTTAGAGATGATGGGGGCCGGGCTGGAGACATGCCATCCATGGGAAGGCTGTAAGAACCAGGATTTGAACGCAGAGACCTGACCAAGGGCAGAATATCCACTACAGGTATAGCCTTTCTCTTCTCTAGAAAATAGAATTGTACTTGATAAAATCTTATTGTTCTTCATCAAATTCTGTTTGAGATTTTTTACCTTCAAACCACCTGGGAAAATGATAGCCTCATATATTATAATTAATTAATTTTATGACTCACTATTTAAAGTAAATGGTAGTTTTAAACTTATTTTTTATTGTGAGAGTCCCTGTCTGGCAGTAACTAGGCAGGAAAAATAAAAGATGTACTTTTTTAAGGAGCAACAAAGTAGAAAAAGAAAGAAAAAGCAACGTGGATACCAAACCTTAAGGAAATATGAGAAAATGTGGATTTGCTCAACTTGAAAGATTGAACAAATGTGTATGTATCTATAATTATTATTTTAATACTAATAAATATCAATTCTTAAACCTTTACTGTATACCAGGCTCTGGCCCATGTATTATCTATATTTTCTCATGTGATCATCTCAGTAACCCTATGAGGCAGGTACAATTATATCTTTGTCTTATAGGTAAGAAAAGTGAGCCTCAGAAAGATTATGTTAATTTTAGGCTAAGCTAGAGAGAAAGGATCTATAATCGGTTTGGGGGTCAAGGGAAGAAGTCCTCAAAGCATAATTCAAACCCAGAATTTATTCTAGAGCCCGTACACTTGGCTGTCCTACACTAAGAGCATCCAAAAAGTATTAGCAAGAAATACTGTGAAAAGGTTAAAAAAAAAAAAAGGGGTGGGGGCACCTGGGTGGCTCAGTCGTTAAGCATCTGCCTTCGGCTCAGGTCATGATCCCAGGGTCCTGGGATCAAGGCCCACATTGGGCTCCCTGCTCAGTGGAAGGCCTGCTTCTCTCTCTCCCACTCCCCCTGCTTGTGTTCCCTCTCTTACTGTCTCTCTGTCAAATAAATAAATAAATAAATAAATAGTATTTTTTAAAAAGAAAGAAAAGAAAAGCTAAAAAAATTCATATTGAGACAATATTCTTCATGAAGTATATATGATTCTTTCTCTGGCCAAGGACATACCTTAGAAAGGTAAACTTCCCTTGATGTCAATCTCAATCTTCAAAGCATTATTTCTTTTTGATAGTCTCTCACTTACCAATTTTTTAGAGCCTTTTGTCATCCCATTTGTGTCCTTCCAGTCCACCCTGGATAACTACTATAGCTGGGTAAGTAGAGCAAATAGTGTGACCAAGTGGGAGGAACCTTTGAGTCAGAGACAAGGGACTGGGACCGCTGCCTCCCTATCCTGGGTTAGGTGAAGTAATATCAATTGTAGTTTTCTCTTCCAGAAAATGAATTGGTGTCCCCTGTCCTTTATGATCTAATGATTAATTAGCTCTAAATTTGCCACCTGAAATCTGTCTGCAAAAATTCTGCATTCCAGGCTGATTTATTTCTCCTACCCTAATTGTCTCCTGTACCAGATGTATACTCCACACTGATTTTCTCATCTTCATAAGCAAAACACAAACACAAAGGTAAACCTGATACTTCACAAATAATATGGTATATTTTATAACCGAAAACAAGTGATTTTGTGATTTTGCTTCTTTTGGAATTTCTGCATCACTGTTTGTTTTCATTAGCATGACATGGTTCAGAGTTGACTAGATTGGTTTTACTCCATGCTACTCAGAAGCAATCTACCTGCGTTGTGATAGAACTTATCTTGGGCTTTAGGGAGCCATGGTGTGGACTAGGGGAAAAGGTATTTGCTTTTTGCCCAATCAACCAAGAGCACACTTCTGGTTTTTCCACCTGTTCTCAACAACAGATGTGTTATCTGATGAGAATCCCTGACTTGCACCCCGTTTGGCATTATTCTCATGCCACCCAGCAGGGATCCTGACTTAGTGGACCTCTTGATCCACTGCTCCTTTTAGGACCCGTGTTTTGACTTTCACCAATAGAATGTGACTGCCAGTCCAAATACATATTTCTTTAATGAAACTGAGACCAAAAAATTTCAGTGGCAACAACTTGGCTATTCATCTCTCATCAGATGTCTGGGGAAATTCAGCCCTTATTTTTTCCCCACATAGCATTGATAAGGAAGAACAAAATGGGCTCCTGCTATGTTTAAGATCTTTTCTTTTTCCTCTTTAAATTATTGGCTTTCTGTAACTTCCTTCTGTGATCTCTAACATCTCTAGTATCATGATTATGATTAGTCAAGATCTCTCCTCCTTGAAGTCTCCATATCTGAAGTCTTAAGAGCACCAACTTGGTTTTATTCCAACACATTTGCTGGTATATACCTTTTAATTATAAGATCCAAGAGTCTTGGCCAAACCAAAACCAAAGGCAGACCTGTCATTGTTAATTCAGACAGTTCCTGGGACAAGTTAAGGCAGTGTGCTCCAACTTGGCCTTGAAGAGTGATACTCTGTTCATTCAGGGTAGAATGGGACGGGCTCCGCCTCCAGTCTGCAAGATTTGTTGCAGAGTACAAGGCAGGATTTCTTAGCATTGCTAACCAGGACAGAGAGCTAACTCATGGCCCTCTGCAGTTCCTGAACACCTTTCTCCTATCCTACCCCACACCCACCAAGAATCTCTATACCAAAAAGAATCTTTTTCTGTTTTGAATATCTTTGGCCAAAGTGTGAGGGAGATTGTGGTTTAACTTTTTTGGGCCTTGCCAAGTTTTTAAAGCACAATCTGATGCTCTGTAAAAAATATTCTATGAATTTTAAAAGAAAATGATTTGGAAATGAAGATATTATAATAGAAAATAGCCTTCTGATCTTGCCTTATGCATTATGAAGAGGTCAGGCTTCCACACCAGAGAGATGGCAAGAGAACTATTTTTCAGATAAATGTTGTTTACTCTCCCTCTCTAGGAAACTCCATAATAGGTATAATTTGGCATATTAAAAATTATGCAAGTATAGAAAATAGTGTTTCCAATTATTTCTCAACACACATTTTCATTAAAGTAGTTTTATTAAAGTATGAGCCCAATGCTTCAGGCAAATGGAATTGACTTTTTTTTTTTTTTTTACAGAATCAGAACCAAAAAAGTTGGTGCTCTTCTAGAGAAGGAAGGTTAGCTTTTAATTTATGATAGGCTTGGCCAACTGCAGACTTCATTGTATGCACACTTAGAGTTTTTCTCTACCAGGGGGTCAACTGACAGCTCGTAGCATGGCAACCCTCTTTAGTATTTGTCTCTATAAAAACAGGTCCGATTATAGAGTGTTAGAGTTAGATGAAGGGGTATTTACATTCTTTCTCTACTTCTCTGGGGCTGAGGAAGGAAAACTGCGGCATGCTTGAAACATGTTCCCCAATTCTCCCAGACAGTTTATACAACATTTGTTTACCCTTTACTTAACAATTTTTATTCAGTACCAATTCTGGGACACCTCCTGTGCTAAGGTGCGGTCCATTTAGAGACAGGCAAGTTCATGAAACATTGTAGTGAAACTGGAGAAGCTTTCAAGAACCAGCTCCTGAAGAGCCTTTGATGCCATTCTAATCTTGAAAATGGCTGGCAGATAACAATGGCAGTAATGTCACCATACATTTGTGCAGAGCCCTTATTTTCCAAAGTATTTTTTTTTTGGTTTTGATGTCATTGGATTTCTGCATCCTCCCTGTGATGTAAAGAGAGACAGTGTCTCCTGGTGATGGATAAAGGAAAGGCTTGGTCAAGGCCACCCAGCTAGTGAGTGACAGAACCGCCATGAGAAGCCAGGCAACGGATTCGCAAGTCAAAAACATGTCATCATCCAGCCTCTGCTTATACACATTGAGTGCAGGTGATGATATTCCCACTAATCACCTACTTGCTCATGGGCAAGTGCCTATGGTCTGGAAGATGACAGGCTCATCTGTCTGTCCTAGGTAGTGCTCACACAGTGCCTTCAACTAGGCAGTGCTCAGTAGATTACTTTCTATATGATCTATCTTATACCGTTTGGATTTTACATTGTAAGTCTCCTTTATTTTTGTCCTTTGGGTGGGGAGGGAAACAAATGTGAAAAAAATCAATGAGGAAAAACTAGCTGGCCAACATGAAATCAGAAGATTGGTTTTTCTCATGAGTCCTTATCATCCTACCCACTTAGGGATGCCCCTTCCTTTGCAGGGCCTTATCAAGTGCATGGGATGGTTCCTGGGCTCTGGTAGGGAGTCACTAATGGTAGTCCTCCTCCATTTTCCACTGGTCCTTCTTCTCGGGAGAAATGAATAGAGAAACAGCATCTCTAGTGAGCAGAATCCCAGCAGGAAGCAGTTGTAGCTGACTGAACCAGCCAAGGCAAGCCTTATGTCCTCTACTTATTAGACTAAATCAGAACTCCCTTCCTTTCATTATCAAGGACCCCAAACTTATGTGTGTCTTTCCCAGTCATCCCTAGCTCCGAAAATCTTGGTCATCAAACTACAATTCTTTTTTTTTCCCCAGATATGTTGTTTATTTTATTTTTTCAGTGTTACAAGATTGATTATTCATGCACCACACCCAGTGCTCCGTGCAATACGTGCCCTTCTCAATACCCACCACCAGGCTCGCCCAACCCCCCACCCCTTCCCCTCCAAACCCCTCAATTTTTTGCTCAGAGTCCACAGTCTCTCATGGTTCATCACCCCTTCCGATTTCCCCCCATTCACCCTTCCCTTCCTTCTCACAATGCCCTCCATGATTTTCCTTATGCTCCACACGTAAGTGAGACCATAAGGTAATTGACTCTCTCTACTTGACTTATTTCACTCCGCATAATCTCTTCCAGTCCCGTCCATGTTGATACAAAAGTTGGATATTCATCCTTTCTGGTGGAGGCATAATATTCTATTGTATAGATGTACCACATCTCATCTGTTGAAGGATATTTTGGTTCTTTCCACAGTTTGGTGATTGTGGCCATTGCTGCTATGAACATTGGGGTACACGTGGCCCTTCTTTGTACTGTATCTTCTTTTTTGGGGTAAATACCCAGTAGTACAATTGCAGGGTCATAGGGTAGCTCAATTTTTAATTTCTTGAGGAATCTCCACACTGTTTTCCAAAGTGGCTGCACCAACTTGCATTCCCACCAACAGTGAAGGAGGGTTCCCCTTTCTCCACATCCTCTCCAGCATTTATTGCTTACTGTCTTGTTGATTTTGGCCATTCTAACTGGTGTAAGGTGGTATCTCATCAAACTGCAATTCTTAAGCAATCATTTTTTCATTTCTTCGTGTTGTCAATCAAAGGCATATGAAAATGCCAACCAGAGATACTGAGTTGTCTGAAATTACCAATACTAACTAGAAAACTCTAGTTGAAAGCAAAGAAACATGCTGTTTCTACTTAGTATATACAATCTTATCATTGATAAATCCAGAATTTCCATTAAGCTCTGTTAGCATTTGAAAATGGTTTTCCACCTTCATCAGAACTTCAGAGACTACTAAGAACCATTTAGGATGTAACGGGAACATCTCCTCCAAAATGCCTTCCATATTGCCTGTGCTGGGTCAAGTGTGTCAGACAACACTGCTTACAACATTCTCCATGGTGTCCATAGTGTAGTCCCCGACCAGCAGCATCGGCATGTCCCAGGAACATGTTAAAAATAGAAATTCTTGCCTCCCCCCCAGACCTATTATCAGGTCTGGCATCGGCCCTGCAATCTTTGTTGAAACAAGCTAGCTCACCATGTGATTCAGATGCATGCTTAAGTTTGAGAACCCTTGCATCTTACTGACAGACATCATATAAAATGATGGGCTTATATGTGCGCCTCTATACTGGACTAGAAGTTGTTTGTAGGTAAAGACCATTTATTTTTGTATTGTGTGTGTGTGTGTGTGTGTGTGTGTTTTACAAAAATAGGATCATACAGTAAATACTGCTATAACCTGCTCTTATTTACCCCCCCCAACAATATATCATGAACATTCTTTCTTTTGGGTACAGCTACTTTGTGATACAGTAGTTGATGGCTGTGTAGCATTTGGTTATATCAAAATTTCTTTTAATTCTCTAACATTGGACAGAATGGAGTTCTTTTTTAAATTAATTTTTTATGAAAATAATTCATGAATATACTTAAAAATCTCCCTAAAAATAGCAGCCCCTCCATCCCATCCACCCCTCCCCACTGCTCATTCTTACCTGTAGAAGCAAATTCTTCATATGCCTTTATATGCTGCTCTTTATATCCGTGTTTCTAAATGACATATATACCTTCTATGATGTCTCAAGTTTAGACATTTGCTATGAAATTTCTGGGCTCACAGTTGAGAATTCATCTCCCTCATGTCCCTATATATGTTCTTTACCCCTTCTTCCAGTACAGCTTTATCATAATTTTTAGTTAATGCAGAAGTTCGTTATTTAAAACTGTATGACTGTTATTCATTGCAAAACCAAGAAATAGGCCATGGTTATATTTCTTGTCTTGAAAAGCCTTTTTTATTGACTTTTGTTCCCTAGTATTTTTACTTACACAGTTGTCTAAATAATCTGTCAACATTACCACATGCGTGTTGATTCCCACCTCCTGATTCAAGCATAGTGCCACATCTGGCCAGGCTATGTGGTTGTCCCCACATTACATTTGTTGCTGGACTTATCATTCCTGGATCCCTTTCTAACTTTCTCGGTTAAAGCCCTCATTTTGGGGGCACCTGGGTGGCGCAGTTGGTTGAGTGACTGACTTCGGCTCAGGTCATGATCCTTGAGTTCCGGGATCGAGTCCCACATTGGGCTGCCAGCTCCACAGGGAGTCTGCTTCTTCCTCTAAACTTCTCTCCTCTCATGCTCTCTCTCACGTTCTCTGTCTCTCAAATAAATAAATAAAATCTTTAAAAAAAAAAAAAAGCCCTCATTTTGTTAGATTACATTTTCCAGAAGCTTCCTAAGAAAGGCTGGATTAAAAAGATAAGTGTATTTTGCATTTTTGTCTAGAATAGTCCTCATCTACCCTAACACTGGATTGGTAGTTTGATCACATATAAAATTTAAATAGGAATTCCTTTCACTAAGACTTTTGAAGGAATTGTTCCATCATTTTCTAGATGAGAGATCTGATACTATTTTGATTTTTTACTTCTTTGTGCCTGGCCTGTTTTTTGGGGGTTTTTTTGTTTTATTTTTTCTCATTAGAAACTGTTAAAATTTTTTATCCATCTCTGGAATTATGATGTGTTACTGTGATCGGCTTACATTTGGGTCTTTTTAAGTGGATTGTACTAGACTTCAGCAAGCAGTTGGGATATGGAGAATCCAGTTTATTCTGCTCTGGGAAATTTTCTTGGATTATTTTTTGATAATTTCATACTATCCATTTTTTTTTTTTTTTTAGTTCTCTTTCTGGAACTTCTGTTAATCTTATACTAGATATGGATTTGATCTCTAGATTTCTTTTTAGTTCTCATCTCTTCTTTTATTCTGTTTTCTGGAAAATTTACTTAAATGTACCTTTGAATTATTAGGTTTTAAATATTCAGTTACTAAAATTTTCATTTTCATTACTTCTTTTGCATTCTCAATTGTTTTTGTTTCATAACAACCTGTTCTTATTTTATGGATGCAATATTTTTTTTCTTATTTACTTTATATCATTTCATTTTTTTCTACTCCTGCACATATTATATATGCATATTATTTTTTTATTTCTTTTTTTCTTTATATTTTGATTTTATTTTGTAAGCTTTCCTTAATTTATGGCAACCTCTGCCGATGATTTAGATTTAAGAATAATGCAAAGAATAAAGGCTAATTGAAAGTTGTATGGTACATGGAGGGTTTTGTGTTCACTATAGCTTGGTCTTGGTGAGCCAGGTTTTTTTGAGGACTCCTAATTTTGTATATGCAGGTTTTACTTTAGGGAGATACTTACTGTCTCCAGGAAACACCCCAATCTCCTGGGGATATAATGCAGTTGCCAGGATACTGAGGCTCTCCCCACTCAGTACAGATTCAGGGTTTTCAGCCACAAGGTCTCATCCCCGCTTTGCATTGTGGCCGCTGTTCTCTTTATTTCAATTACACTAGAGAACTCTTTGCCTCCTCTCTGGGGGAGGAGTGCAGTTGGATGAGGGTTCTCTGAGTACAGACTTGGAATCAATACTGCATCTCTCAATGCTGCATCTCTCTCTTAGCTCAGCATTTTGCTTTGCCCTTTAGAGTATCTTAGATTCCTAGTCTGACTATGACTAACCCTATAAGTGAAAATTGCTTAAGTTTTCAGAGCCACCTTACATTTCTCTAGAAAGTATAAACCTCACAGGGCCATCATAAGGATTGAATCAATTATATATGTAAAAACACTTGGCGAGCTCACTATAAAGCACAATACAATTCTGCAATAAGATTGTGACTCCTTAGTGTGGTATTAGAGGGAATCCTCATACTTTTCTACTGGCACGCCCAGTGCTCCATTGTTGCCAATTGGTGTGGTCTGCTGTTATTTACAAAGTGCTTTTACATATTCCTAAAGGGAAGGAGGGGAAGGAAATGAACTTGTCCCTTCAGAGGCTGGAAGCTAGTGGGCAATTTCTTTTAAGTCTTGTATAATCTTAAAAATACCTATGGATCTTGCATTTTGCTCCATAAAGTATCTGTCTTAATATAAAAGTAATGTTCTTAGATCCCTTATCATGGAATGAAACTGACAATCCAGAAAGATGTACTGTATTATTTCTGGGATTTATATACTTACTAGCATGTTGGTAAATATCCCTGGGAGTGCACATACCAGTGCTTAAGTTGTACAGAAACAACTTATAAGCCATCAGCTCTGAGAAATTTGGTTCCTTCCATTTGCTAGTTTTGAAACTTTAATTCAAGATGGGCTGACAAATTAAAACAGTGTCCTTAGACAATAAGGCATCACTGTCTAATAGAGAAATATGGGGATAGAATGGAATTGATTGTGGGCTGCTGAGGGGAGTAGTTTATTACATTATGTAAACGTGCTTGCTCCCTGTTGCTACTCAAAACAATAAAAAATACCAGGGGAGTGGAGAAGAAAATTAGCGGTGTTTCTGTATTGTAGGCGAGAAGAGTGGTGACACTAGGAGCAGAAATGCTATGCTGTGTTCATTTAAATAAATACAGATAACAAAATGTGAACTTTGCTGAGTTCTTTTTTGTGTATGCGCTACAAAGAATAATATCCCGTATTAATTAACCTTAAAATGGAAAAACTGGCTACTTCTGTAAGATTTTTTAATGCGGGTGGTGCTATGGGATGGTTCCCGTAAGTTTCCCCCTTCCTTGTTCTCCATCAGTCTCTCACTCTTAGCTATCTTAAGGAAATACCCAATCTAAAGGAAGCCCATATTCATGCTTAGGCAACACAGTTTTGATGCAAAGCTTCTAGAGCCCTTTCAAACATGTTGCTATCCTTAAGCACTTCCCCCAATTCTCTATAAAACGTCTGGAATTGCCATGAGAGGTTGTGTGTGTGTGTGTGTCTGTGTGTGTGTGTTAAAATACACATTGCATAAAATTTACCAATGTAACCATTTTAAAGTGTACAACCCACTGCTGTTGAGCATATTTACAATGTTGTGCAACCAACACTACCATCTAGTTGGAGACCATTTCATCATCCCAAAGGAAAAGCCATTCGCATTAACTGGCTACTCCCTATTCTTCCTCCCTCAGCCCCTGGCAGTCACTTACTGTTTTCTACCTCTGTGAATTTGCTTATTCTAGATATTTCACATGAATAGATATGTGGCCTTTTGTGTCTGGCTTTTTATTCATTTAGCATGCTGTGTTCAAAATTCATCCATGTTTTAGCATGTGTCCATGCTTCATTCCTTTTTATGGCTGAAGAATATACCATATTTTGTGCATCCCATCATCTTTTGATGGACATTTGAATTGTTTTTCAGCTTTTGGCTATGATGAATAGTGCTGCTATGAACATTTTTTTTTTAAGATTTCTTTGCTTGAACACCAGTTTTCAATTCTTTGGGGTATATACCTAGAAGTGGAATTGCTAGGTCATATGATGATTCTATGTTTAACTTATTGAAGAACTGCCAAATTGTTTTCTACAGTGACTGCAGTATTGTACATTCCTACTAGCAGTGTGTGAGGGTTCCAATTTCTCTATATCCTTGTCAACTCTTGTTATTTTTCTTTTCTTTGTTTTTGTTTTTGTTTTGTTTTTTGAATAGCCATCCTAATCTATGTGAGGTGGCATCTCCCCATAGTTTGGGTTTGCATGTCCATAATGACTAATGAGATTGAACTTCTTTTCATGTGCTCATTGGCCACTTATATATCTTCTTTGGAGACATGTCACATCTTTTGCCCATTTTTTAATTGGGTTGTTTGTCTTTGTGCCATGATGTTTTAAGCATAAAACTTGAGACAAATGGAAGCTGCTGATTGGTCATTTTATTAGAAATCACACAACTTGAAAAAATCTCAGTGAAACATTTTGCTAAGTTTTTTGTCCACGATTCTCTAAGAAGTCCCTTTCTCATTAATTTCCCTTTGATCATTGGTCCTCTGGCTCCATCTGTCAAGAAAAAGTCAGTCTTTGATTTCAACTAGTAAATGAGACACTGCAGAACCGAGTCTCACTACTGCATCTCAAGTTTGATCACTGAGGGTTTCTAGGAGTCAGCATTGCTGTCAAAGACAATTGCTAAATGGGCTTGACTTCATTATTTTTCATTTGCATTAGCAATTGCTCTAAGCAGTAACAAGATTATAACCCTAACCAGCATTCTGTTATCTTTTATTTATTTGATTTAATATAGAAATGGAGTCTTTTAAGGAGCATTTACTTTTCTTCTTCACATCACTGAAATCATTCTCAATGGAAGCAGTCTGATAATGTGGATGAATTTTTTTTTTTAGATCCAATCACTTGGTGGGAGACTCAGAATTTATGATTTTGTTTAAGCTCTTTGGGTCAATGGATAGGAGAAGCAATGGTAGGAGGTGTTGGAGTGGCTGGGTTAGGCTTCTGTGAGCTTTGAGTAGGATGAGTAGAAGTAATATTTGTGATCGTTTTATCTGAATGTCTTATCTATTGAAGTAAGATCATAGCACAAAAAGATCTAACTTAGGAAAACTGGAAGTGGAAATTGAATCTTGACAGTCAAGATGGGTCATTGTCTTATTTAATCTGGTTCTGCTTTTTTCTTCTCACCTATAAAACTGTTCTTTATGAGACTCTGTATCTGCTGGTAGTTCATACCCTTCGTAGAATTCTCTAACTATGCAAAACACATAGCGATGAGTGATCAGTTATCATTTGAATCTTAGTACAACTTTAATAAGCTATGTTTTATATTTAAGTAGTTTCTCCCCTGGTGGTTGCCCATGGCAGACTTTGGAGTTTGATAGCTGTGCACTCTGTATTTTCTATATCACCTCTAAGTAATTATATCTTGTGCCTTTAAGCATCAAAAACATCAAAATATTTAAAGTTACACAATTAAACACTTCAGAGAATAGTATTAAAACTCGGAAAAAGAACTCCAGAGCAAAAGTGCATCATGCTGGAGCCTTTATTCCACTTCCTTCTTCTCTAAGGACTTCAGGCTGTGGTCTCTATCCCAGCATGAGTGTCTACCATGCATATTAGAAATTGAGAGGACCCAGCCTCAAAGTCTAATTATTCAGGATACCATTTTGCAAGAAAGTTCTTACTACCAACTTTGAGAAGAAAAAACAATGATGATCTTGATGTTGACAAAGATAGTGATAATAGCCATGAGTGTGTGTTGGACTCTTAGTGCTATGCTAGGCACCCTATTGGACATGATCCTGCTTAATCCTTACCATAACCCCCCTAGGTATGTGTTAGTACCTTTTCATTTTGCAGGTGGAAAGACTGGGGCTCAAAAGATTGTTCAAAGTCACCGAGATAATGAAAGGAAGAATAAAGACTCAGGGCTAGGTTACCCTGTGTACAGCCCTGAAAATGCAAGCTGGGTAGGTTCTTTAGGAACCTCAAGAACTGTATGTCTAGAGCAACTAGTGTCATCCGTAGAGTAATTCTCTCCATACATGTCTCCATCTTCCCAGATCGTGAACTTCTAGAAAGCATAGGCACTTGTGTCTTTTATCACTATACAACACAGAGCAGGAACTCAACGTTTATAGAATGAATGATTGAATTAATGGGAGAAAAATTAATTTATGTAACTGAATTAATAGATTGTTTACTGCTCTCTCTCACAACTGTTAATATAAAATGGGCCCAGCCATCTCCATAGGCTGTGGATAAATTACTGCTTGTTTTTCTCCTTAGTTTTTTCAGTCCCCATCATTTCCTTTTTTAGGCAGGCTTGTGTTTTCTTATTTTCCACGGTTGGCACTTATGTATGAGCTAAACCAAATCAGGCCTTTTAAAACTGTAGGTCTCTACCCATTAGTGGGTCTTGAAATTAATTTAGTAGGTTGCAGTCAGCACTTTTTTTAAAAAGCAAAAATCAGACTACAAAAGAATATAACTTTTCAGTATGCATGACACATATAAAGACACAGTATTTGTTGTAGATGGATGGGTAAATAGAGAATACATATATATCAAAGTACTGATTAACTATCTTATATTAAGGCATGTTTTAATCAGGGCAGATGCCATGTTGGCATTTAAGATGGTACATTTCAAAATGTTTTCCTACTCTCTACACTAAGAAAAACATTTTACATTGTGATCCAGGATATATCTGAGTGTGTACTAGATTACTATGTGAAATATATTGCTACTGTTTGAAATACACTGTCCTAAATGACATCCCAATGTTTGACTTGTGATCAAACATCACTGGTCTTACGTAAACAATTCCTGAAGGGGCACCTGGCTGGGTCAATTGGTAGAGCATATGATGCCTGACCTCAGAGTTGTAAGCCTGAGCCCCATGTTGGGTGCAGACATTACTTAAAAATGAAATCTTTAAAAAAAAGAGTTCCTGAAGTTATCTTTTTAGCCCATTTTTGTAAAAATATGGCCAACGTTAAAACAAAAACACAAAAATAGATACATAGATCAATGGAACAGAATAGAAAACCCAGAAATGGACCCACAACTACATGGGCAACTAGTCATCAACAAAGCAAGAAAGAATATGCAATGAGAAAGTGAATGTCTCTTCAACAAATGGTGTTGGGAAAACTGGACAGCAACATTTAAAGGAATGAAACTGGACTACTTTCTTATGCCAAACACAAAAACAATTCAAAATGGATTAAAGACCCAAATGTGAGACCTGAAACCATAAAAATCCTAGAAGAGAACACAGGCAGTAACTTCTTTGACATAGGCTATAGCAACTTCTTTCTAGATCTGTGTCCTGAGGCAAGGGAAGCAAAATCAAAAATAAACTATTGGGACTACATCAAAATAAAAAGCTTCCGTACAGCAAAGGAAACAATCAAAAAAACTGAAAGGCAACCTACAGAATGGGAGAAGATATTTCCAAATGACATATCTGATAAACGGTTAGTGTCCAACACATCTAAAGAACTTATAAAACTCAACACACCCAAATAAACAAATATTCCAATTAAAAATAGGCAGAAGACATGAACGACATTTTTCCAAAGAAGACATACAGGTGACCAACAGACACATGAAAAGATGCTCAATATCACCCGTCATCAGGGAAATGCAAATCAAAACTATAATGAGATATCACCTCACACCTGTCAGAATGGCTAAAATCAAAAACTGGAAACAACGAATGTTGGCGAGGATGCAGAGAAAGGGGAACCCTCTTGCATTGCTGATGGGAATGCAAACTGGTTTAGCTAACTCTGGAAGACAGTATGGAGTTTCCTCAAAAAGTTAAAAATAGAACTATCCTATGATCTAGCAATCGCACTGCTAAGTATTTACCCAAAGCAGAAAAAATACTGATTCAAAGGTATGCATGCACCCCTATGTTTATGGCAGCATTATCTACAATAGCCAAATTATGGAAACATCCCAGGTGTCTGTCAATTGATGAATGGGTAAAGAAGATATGGTATATATAAAGGAATATCATTCAGCCATCAAAAAGAATGAAATCTTGCCAGTTGCAACGAAGTGGATAGAGTTAGAGAGTATTATGCTTTGCGAAATGAGTCAGTCAGAGAAAGACAAATACCATCCAATTTCACTCATATGTGGAATTTAAGAAACACAACAAATGAACAAAGGGAGAAAAAAGAGAAAGAGAGGCAAACCAAGAAACAGACTCTTAGCTATAGAGAACAAACTGATGGTTACCAGAAGGGAGGTGGATGGGGGAGATGGGCTAAGTAGGTGATGGAGATTAAAGACGGCAACGTATGATGAGCACTGGGTGTTGTATCGAAGCGTTGAATCACTATAAACCTCAAGTGTTAACTAGTTAGAATTTAAGTAAAAACTTAAAAAAACCCAACATGGTCAAAGTTTAGGAAGTTTAATCCCAATACGACTATTTTAACGTCATCTAATCAAAAGTAAAAATACAACAGATAATTTTAATAGGAAAATGCATAGAAGATTTTTAAATTTTTTTATAGCGGAGGCTTACCTTTAAATTTGCAGACTTATTCCAGTTTGTACTCTTCTTTAAATTTGCTCCTCCAAATGTTTACCTGAAAGCCCTGCTGCTTTAGGTAAATTGTGGAGGTTCCATTTTTATCAGTCAGTAGTATTAATATAGGATTTAAACTTGAACTTGCTGTGAAGGAGCCAAACTTTGCTGTGGAATGCATTCATGTGCAGAGCTGCCTTGCACAGCTCATTGGAGATAAGACAGTTTTGACTTCATATGCCAAACTTTTGTCACTTTGTCTATTTTCATATTTCTCTATGACTCTGCAGAGACAAGCTTTTGATCGTTTTAGTAGCAAATTGAAAATGTTCTTCTTAAAAAATCTAATATTGAAGTGAATACCCAAGCAATACTGCTCTTCTTAAAACAAATGTTTGTTGAGTGCTTATTCTGAGCTAGGCAGTTATCAGACAGCAAGGTTACAAAACTGAGCAAGACACAATCCCTGTTCCAAGGGACCGTCTGGTCTAGGTGCCTTCCTACTTTAGAACTTGGTTTCATGTTGCCTAGGTCTATGGGTAGATTAAAGATCCTCCATTTGCCCTCCCAGAGCCACTCTATATACCCTTTACCTTGCTCTCTGTCCTGAAGGTTGGCCCATATAGACTACAGCCAAGGTCCTTGCTTTCTGGACTTTGGTTGGGTTTAGCCAGTGGGAGTACTAGCAGAAGATCAACAGGAGGAAAGAGAGTGAGGTTGGAGTATTTTTTCTCCCAGCATTCTCCTTACTAGTTCACTCCAGGCTGGATTTATTGCTTTAGCCAAAATTACACTCCTTTCAGATGCCTTCTGCACAGAGAGTTATTTCTCTCTGTGTTCCAGTGACCCCCCCGCCATGTTCCTCCACCCCTGCCCAACTGTTACCCAGCTGGGGGTACAGCACTATCCATCATCGCTTCGCTCCACCCACACTTCCTAAATTATCTTTTCAGCGCTGTGTACCTTGACTGAACACTACTTTAATTCTAAACATCTTCTTTAAGATCTTTTGGTTCTTCCGACTTAATGGCTTGCTAATTTGCTGATATACGCAGCTGAAACAACTTCAAGAGGCTTATTTATTTTTCTATATGTTTCCAGGAAGTCATCTTATTAATCAATATGGAGAGGTATTTAAAAACCACAACCTCTGGTTCCTACAAGTATATTTTATCTCTATCCAATTGATACCTTTGAAAAGCTCAATTAATATTTGTCATTGGGGGTGATGCTGATCATGACCCATGTAGTGGTCATGGCCTTCGTTGTTAATTACCTTGTTCACTCGGCTTTGTGGTATGTTTCCTAGGAGACATGGAGTAGAGTCTCACCAGGAAAGAGAGTAAGAGAACTCACCACCTTGCTAACAAATTTGCCACAGCCCCACTATGTGAGTCCTAGTTGAATGTTGCCATCTACTCTCAGGGAAGATGAAAAAAGGATGAGGTGATTATTTAAGACCCTGGCAACAGCAGTAGCAGAATCAGTGGCCACTTACTCATTGCCTGCTGTCTGCCAGGCATTGTAATATACAGCAGCATACTAGAATCTTTCAATGCCATCTTATTTAATCATTGCATTTACTCTTTGAGGTAGCTCTTAATTCCATTTTGTAGATGGAGAAGCTAGGAGTTGAAGAGGATACGTCACTTGTCCAGGGTTGCACAGCTAGGTTCAGAACAAAGATTTGAGTTCAGTCCCATGTGACTCAGAAGTGTTCTTTCCACCATTTCATCTCTGAGAAGCCTCTTTGTTTGTGCCATTAACTTTGCCAAAGGTCACATTTGCCATCATGTTTGATCTTTTCAAAGCTTTAAATATTGTTTTTAATCAGGCATTCTATACATTGCAAAAAAAAAAAAAATCTGACTGGGATTCATCGCCTTCCCTTCCAGCGGTACAAGAGTAGAGAGCATGAAATTTGATGGAGAAGGAGAAAGAATGAATGAACTAAATATTAACAAAGGACCTGGGGAAGCCTCAAGTGAATAACAATCAAACATTGACTACTCTGCATTTTAGATGTTGAGTTACTTGCCCTATGACACGATGAGACTGTCTCCTGATTCCAGATTTTGAACTTGTGTCCTTAGAGAATAAAAGCTCTACCATTGACTGGCTGAGTCACTTCTGTGTGGTTTGAAAAAAGCCCTACCCTGTACTTTATTCCCTTGGAAGCAAGCATTTCCCAGATTTTCTGCATTAGGATGAGGGACTGGGACTAAAAGAAAAGAGAAAGCCAACAAGTCTATCCGAAAACTGTCAGTATCATCTCGATGGGGAGTTATGATGTTTTGACTTCAATAAAAAGGCAAAAGAAAGCAAGCCAGCCAGTTATAAATTTAATTTATGAAAATAATACCACAGGCCTAAAGCATCCAACAGTACAGCCATTGATTCTTCTTTCTTGTTCCTTGGGGAGCCGTTGCTGTGTTTGATATGGTGAACTTCAAATTGTCTTACTTTATCATTTAAATGTCATATCAGCCCTATGCTGAAAGCAGCTGAGGAGCTGTGCACTTCCTGGGGAAAGACAGGAGAGTGTTTTTCACTTCTTTCAGGGAAAAAATATTACTTGGTTGACAGATTTTCTCTGTTGGTGAGGATTGCTCTTGCTCCTTCCTAATTTTTTTTTCCTTTTCCTCTATTTTCACAACATTGTACTTCCTCAGTTCTGTGTGAGGCCCCGAGAAAGGGTAAATGGTGATGATCCGGGTCTATGGTCTTTGCTAACCTCTGGCATTATTTTCTTTAACATAGTTGTTGGAAAGTCGGCTGTTACCTGCCAGAAAATAAAACAACCGATTTTTCATCACAAGTTAAATAAACATTGAAAAATCAGCATTCTACAAGGACCATTAGCTTATGCATCACTGTAAAATGCTTTATGACTCTTGGTATAAAGGATGCTCATATAAAAATAAATTGTGTCATAACAAACATTTCTCCCTGTCATGGTTTGTAATAGCCCTAATATCAAATAAATCTAGGTTGAATATTGTTAGTCTCCTGAAAAACCGACCTTCAGTTTCGGATAGCTGGGTTAAATCACTGCGGTGATGACACAGTCTTAGAGAGAAGGAGATACAAACTTATATCAACTCCCTAGATCATCTTTTATTTAGAAAAGGAGAGATGTCCCAATGAGCTGAAATTGCTCTGGAGTGACCCATTTTATTTATGTATCTGTTTATTCTGACTACTACTTCACACAGGGTACCAAGGGGCAACCTCCTCATAGCTCCCCGGGGTTCTTGAGAAAGCAACCCATGGAAATAAATAGATTAAAAACCATAAGCAGTTACCATTTTACATCTGTCAAGTTAGAAATCATTTTTAAAAATGTAGCAGTCACTGCTGGTTAAGATATTGGTGAAACGGCTAGACTCATATCCTATTGGTAGCAATGTAAATGCTTCGGAAAGCTTTTCAGCATGCAGAAAAGTGTCCATATCCTTTGATATTATATTTACACTTCTGGGAATTTAGCCTAAGGAGATCATTTAGAAGAAGAGAAACAAAAGCTAGGATGTTCCTTGCAGAATTTTTTGTATTAGTGAACAATTAGAAACAACCCAAGTACTCAACAATTGAGAGTCTTCTGGTCAGTTTTTTAAAAAATCTGTCAGGATTATATACATGAAGTCTAATTGGTTACATATAAAATTGTATGAGCTAGGGCTCAGAAAAAAATTCTGATTATGAGGATATAAAAGTATTGCATGTCTGTGAAGGAATGGAATTTGGTAAAATGCATCCAGATTTAGATATTAAAATTTTATTTTAGTGTTACAATGTTGTTTTGCCTGCAACAATAATCAGAATCTAAAAATTACTTGACTAGGAAAATTAAAATCAATGGAAAGTTTTGTTTGCTTTTTTGTTTTAAATTAGAACTTTGTAAAAATGTTGTAGTTGTTAAATGTTAACCTTTGAGGACTGAAAGTGTCAAGGATTCAGAAGACTGGTGCTTAAATAATCAAATTTGAGCAAAAGAGAGACCAAGCAGATAAACAAAAGAGTTAGACATCTTTCTGTAATAATACCACTTCCTATCCTTATTCTTTTTTGAATTTTTTGTATATCAGTGCCTAGAGTAAGAAAATCTCATCAGAACATTTAGACAGAAGCCATTTCCTTTAAATGTTGCAACAGTGTAGCTTGTGGCCATGAACAGAGAAATCTTTAGAAGAGTAGGGTAAATAGGCTTTGTGGGAGAGGCTTTATCCCAAAGAACCACAGGACAAAAAAGGAAGTGTGAAAACATCCCTGCCAGGCTTGACTCAGACCTGAAAACATACATAATAAAAGGCCTGTTAGAAATAACTGAAATATATTGCATGGAGCACTGGGTGTGGTGCATGAACGATGAATCTTGGAACACCGAATTAAAAAAAAAAAAAAAACATAAAAAAAAAAAGAAAGAACCAAAATAGCCAACAATGGAGAATTGGTTAAGTAAAGCATGCTGGAGTCATATGATGGACTATTGAACAAGCACTGAAAGTAAAGTAGAAAAATACATATTAATCTGAGTAAACTTAGTAAAGGTATATGAGAAAAAGTGAGACATAAAATTATGTATACAACACTACTCCAGCTTTTACACTCTTACTCATAAGAAAAAAGAAATTTAAAAGATGTAAACTTATCAATAGTGGTCTTCTGAATCATGGGCTGGTGGGCAATGAATTCTTTATTCATGTCTATAATCTTCAATTTTTTTTTCCTGCCCTAATTTAGGAAAAAGTCATTTGTAAAAGTTGTTTTTTAAGTTGAATTTATTATGTAGTGATTGAACTGATGCCTGAAATAATTTTAGAGAGAGGTAACATATGAATTAATATAAAATCAAATAAAATGCAATTTGATTGCAGCAATTGACTATAGGGGTGTCCAGATAAGGCAAAAGGTCATTTGCCTTTTATGTAAAAGGCAGCGAGTAGCTTGCATTGAAATGCCAAATATTGGTATTTATGTATATGCAAGCTCTTGCTGACACGCTCATATTTTCTTTTTATTTTTTTTCTGAAAAAATTTTTTTTCTAAATTTATGGTGTTATGTATACCAGAATCAATCAATTCTTCTTCCTCCCTCCTTCCCTCTCTGGCTCCTTTCCTTTCTTCCTCCTTTCATTCAGTTCTGCAACAGTAGGCAGAGAGAGCACGGGTGGGTTTAGCTCAGTTTGCCTATTTCCTAGAATTCTTTGGTTTATACAATTTTGAAAATACGAAAGTAACAGTCCTTGAGACCCTTACTTAAGTACTAGTTATCAACTAGCTAAAGCTTTTATCCCCAAATGCTTTAATGCCTATGATTTAAATAGCTATTTGGGGCACATTGAAGAGCCTTGACATTAGCCTTCTGAATTCATACACTAAGAAACAAAAATTCCTTTAGCTTGGAATCTTACTAAATAGAACATCCTGCAAAAGGACAGTGTTGTATTCGTGGGTGTGTGTGAATATATTGAGGGAGATTTGTCCCTGAATCTGTCAGCTTTCTCATCACTGAACAGACCAGCTCTGCAGTTAATGAAATGATGTAAATTCTCAAGGCTACTACTACTTCACCCACCCCTATAAAAGTACTAATAAATGGGGAGTTTCCTTATAGTTCTGTTCCCGTTCTTTACTCATTTTTTTACTGAAAAGTTTTATCTTTGCTTGTAATGTTTGAGGATCCAGACTCCACTCACTGAGGTCAAGGGACTGTTGGATTCCAGGTCCAGAGTGTGATGAGTCCGTGTAATTAATCATTAGAAGGGGTTTCTAATCGATGTAATTTGGTAATAGCAAAGACTATGGAAATTTCTCCTTAGCTTTTTGGTGGTATTGGGTAAATACTTATAAAAGGAAGGGAGGGAGGGAGGGAGGGAGGGAGGGAGGGAGGGAGGGAAACAGAGAGGAAAATACTGTGGCATCATATGTGAAAATAGTTTTTTCTTGACCACTGTATCTGCTGATGGAGAATAACCTGCTTTTCTACCTTAGTGATGTAAATAAGAAAGCCTCACAAAAAGGTAACCTATTCATTATTACGATCGTATTAGCTAGGTAGTAAAAGCATGTTATTTATGCAGGAGATAATTATTGCATCTGTTTCTTTTAAATTCCTCTGGTTATGCGTTGCAATGATTTTGCCTGGGGCTTCACCAAAAGTATTTTTCCCCCTAATAAAAAAAGTCTGTTGTTGAAAGACTTCTTCCCTATTTATTGCTCCCCTAACACAACACACCCCCTCCTGTTTCCTTTTTCATATCCTCATCATTTACATTTTTGTTGCTTTCTTACGGATTCAAGGAATGATATCTAAGAGTACAAAACATCAGATTGCCCCAGGTCCTCACACGGTATCTTGCATAGTGTAGGCATTCAGTAAATATTGAATGAATTCAATTTAGAACCCTGGGGAAAAGAGTCACAAATTTATCAAATAATTCGCGAAGAGACATATCCCTGGCAGCTAATCCAGTTAACTGTATTAAGGTAAGCTGAATCCAGAACATGTTTCAAATCATTTCTCTTCTTATAAAAGTTTTGTTTAGTGGCTGGAACACTTGTTTCTCAATATGCTGATCAAATGTGACTTGAGCAAGAGAGATTCACAATAAATAACACCAGGAGGCTTATGAATGATGTATAGAACCCACCAATTTAACAATAGGTAAGTCAGAGGAGAGCAGTTACTTTATTTCAGAACATCCAAAGCCTTGGCAATGTAGTACTACCATGGGAATACTGAGTGGCTGGGACTAGTTGGGAGGAAGCTAGAATGAGAAAAGTTTGAAATGTTCTGACCGATATTTGATTTTTTTTTTTATATATAATTAATGGAACCATTGTTTTTGGTGAGCACCTGTGGAAATGACCACTCTTGCTTCTCTAGGATTTGCCCAGAGGAGGTTATTTGGTCCGGCTGAGTGATATTTCCAGTATGAATCACTTTTGACTTGAAGTGAAACTATACTTTTGGAGGTGGGAGGAACAGAATCTTTCATGATTCGTTTTCTCTCTAAGGCCTAGATTCTGCAATAAACTCAAAGGACTTATGGCATTGGTACTGTGTGCCTAGTAGTGTGATTCTCTCTAATTAACTCAATGAAACATAGATCATGAGATTGTTGGGAAGAAATAAATGAGAGCTCATGGGTGAAAGGGATTCCAAGTAAAACTAATTGACTGCTGGCACCTACGGACAGGAAATGATATGGTAGATTGGCCAAACAGAGACTGGTGTCCTCTCCCACCAGATCTGTTCTATTTCTTCATATAAAATAAATCACTCATTTTTATTTTGATTCATTAAATAAAGCTTTTATTGTATCACTCAGGATCCTTCCCCATTTGCAAGTCAGGAGAAGCTTTCAGCTGAAAATACTTTAAGCAACTAAGGATGTTACTATGAAATATGAAATACATGTTCTCCTGTGTTGTCTATATTTTCAAACAGGCTTTTCCCTCATGCTTCCCCAAATCCAGTAGGGAAAAAAAAAGGTCAAAGACTTTTATTCCCTAAGAGTTTAGACAAAAATTCTCGGCCCGATCTCTTTAGTCCTGGGTGGGTCACATTTCCATTATTAAAGCCAAGGTAGTGCCTGGGTCGCCTATTCCCTTCTGGAGCTTAAGTTCAGCCCCACAGAAACTGGGCTGAGCATGGGGCAGGGATGATTTTGTTCACGGGCCAGATGCTGAAAGCAGAGGACAGATGTCCACTCTACTCACTGATAGCCAGGCCTTGGGCAGGTTGTTGATATAAAGACAAACATGACTTAGCCTCTTTCCCTCCCTGAATCTTAGGTTAATACCTCATCAATGCACCTTCTTTAGTCAACATTCTAACCTTGTCCTACTCTTCCCTAATAATGTCACTGGTTCCTTCTTACCTGTTGATGAAAGCACTAACTCCTTGGTTAATCTTACTTCTTGCTCACCTCCCAGTCCTGGCAAAAGCAATTGGTCACATATCTTCTATATTTTCCTACCTCCACGGCTTTGCCCTGAAATGTTTTCCTCCATTCCTATCAATGGTAGCCTCAGTCTTTTCCAGGTTCAGTTTGGATGCTATCTTCATGAAATACATGCTTATTTTCTTTTTCTAATGTGTGCAACACTTCACGTGAACCTAAGTCATAACACTTATTGTTATTTAACGCATGTTATAGAATGCTTACTATGTGTTTGTGGCTGTTCTAAATGTATAAGAATATTTTTTTTTCCAATTTGTATTATTGTTCATGGTGTTCTTCCCTAATAATCTGTAAGGTCCCTGAAAGTGGGATCCCTAAAAGGCAGTGACTTACCTACCCATCATGGGCAATCACCATATGCCTCATGAATGAATAAATGTTCATCTAGTTTGCACATTTATTGAACATTCTCATTTAAAGCCAAAGAGAGTAGGGTCCTGGTTTCTCTCAGATCACTCTCTCTCATAATACAGCAACATGTGTGTGCTTGGCATTCAATAAACATTTGTTAACCATCTAAATGAGATAGAAATGAAAAATATTCAAATATATAAGAATGAACTGTTTCCCCTTTATTTTACATTCTGTAGTCTTTTGGCATCATTTTTGAAAGTTTTTGTTGCTACTAGATTAAGGTCATTTTTTTTTTTTTTTTTTTTGTTAACAATGGGGACTTTTTTTCAATAACTGCACATGCCAATGCTATTGACCCACTATGGAAAGACTGAGTTTAACCAAACGCTTCTAACAGAAAAGGGCTTCGCAGGTCCATGTCCTGCGCAAGTGTTAGTGAATAAGAGCATTCAATGGTCCTGGCAAAATTCGTGTTTAACAAGGTAAGGACTAGATTTGTGGGGTCGCTTGTAGGTATAATTGAGCCCTCGCCTCTAGTTATGAGTTTGTGATTTGAACTAACACTGCAGATATTTCCATGTAGAACTTTGGTCTAAAATTCATAAGATATAGGTGGGTGGGAGGCATGATTCCTTTTCTTGGTTTCAGCTGGACCAGAACAGAGTTTCCCATGCTGTGCCTTCCCACCTAAACAATGGACGAGAATTCTCTGCTCTTTCTTTTGTCAGTTTCCCTCTTCATTCCTCTTCATGGATAATTCGGCAGCCATCTTAGATGAGTGCCACCAGGTGTCAATTGAAATTAACAACTAGCCTGCTCTTGGTGACCTGTGTGGGAGCAGTTTCAGGGACATGGTGAAGGCAGAAGCCACAGTGCGGTGAACTGAATAGCATGAATGGTTGAGTCAGTCACTTCTGGGGAGTGAGTGCGTGGGCTCTGGATCTGGAACACCCAACTTCAAACCTAGACTCTGCCATTTATTGGCTGTTGACTGTGAGCAGTTCACTAAATCTCTCCCTCTCTCTCTCTCAATCTCCTCATCTACGAACTATCTCCATGTTGTTATGAGGAGTAAATGAGTTCAAGTGGGTGAAATGCTTAGAACAGTGCCAGTTTCCTTACAAGTTCTTAGTACTAGCTGTGGTTTTTGATGAGTATGCAAAGACAAGTTGCAACTACTTTTGAGGCTTGACTATGAAAACTGGAAAGCAAATGAGATTCATAGTGAAGTGTTGGGCAGAGATTAGGAAGTTTATTCCAGATAGGTGAAAGATGGGTATTTTCTATGCTGGAGGAAAAATGGCTCTCTGGGGGTGACAGATTGAAGATATAGAAAAGAGAGGGATTAATTGAGGGAGTACTATTACTGAGAGGATGAGAGAGGTTGGAACTCAGAGAAGAGGTAAATGAATGGATGAACCTTGGAAAGGAGGGACTTCTTGTTTTCTAAGGCAGGGGCTGGGGAGGGGTAGCAAGTGACCCTTCGAAATCCTGTCAAGATAACATACTCATGCTGTGCAGTCAGCCAGAACTAAGTTCAGATCCTTACCCCATCACTGACTGTCCCGGGGGCCTCAGACATGCTGTTAACCCCCCAAGCCTCAGTTTCCTCAGCTGTAGAATGGGGAGAACGCTATCTCCCTTGTGGCATAATTCTGAAGTGCCTCTGAATGAGATATTGTATGTAAAGCACTCAATCTAGGAAAGGCACAATAGGTGGTGGTTATAATCACTGGAATTTGTGGTAATTTGGGGCTTTCCTACATCTGGCCAGTCATTGAGACAAAGTCTCAAGAATATTTGCAATATAAGAAAATGGGTCTGACTGCATTTTAGTCAATGGTTTAATAACAAATGTTTAACATAATATTATATAACAGCAGGTCATTTTATAAGGACATGAAGATTTCCTTCCTGGGGACAAATTTGGTTATTTCACAGAATCTTTGTGAATTTTCAGGCAAACCAAAACTAACATGCTGGTTCCTTCTTATTTCATTATTCGTAATTTTAAGTATAAGAAAATAAACAATGTTCAAATGCAGGATTTAGCAAGCTTTTAATGCAAAGGACTAGAGAGTAAATATTCTGGCCTTGCAGATCAAGTGACCTGTCACATATTCTTCTTTGTTAACTTTTTATAACCCTTTAAAAATATTTGAGTCAGGGATGCTTAACAGCCTGAGTCAGTTAAGCGTCTGCCTTGGCTCAGGTCAGATCCCGGAGTCCTGGGATCAAGTTCCACATCAGGTTCCTTGCTGTGCAGGGAGACTGTTTCTCCCTCTGCCTGCCTCTCTCTCTCTCTCTCTCTCTCTCTCTCTCTCTCTCTCTCTCTCTCTCTCTCTCCCCCTCTCTCCGTCTCTCTCTCTCTCTGACAAATATATATTTTTTAAATGTTCAAACCATTCTTAGCTCATACAAAGACGGGCCATTGCTTGAATGTCACTCATAGGCTATAGTGGGCAGACCTTTCCTCTAGTTTAAATTTGTATTTTTTATTACTAGGGTACTTCTGCCAATAAGTATTGAAATAAAGAGAATGAGAAAATACATGAAGTAAATAACATTTAAGTGATCTAACTCTGGTTTGGACATGTGCTAGGCTCAGGTAAGACCATTGGTAGCTTCCCTTCATGGCATAGGACCATTTTCACTAAGACATTAAGTGGTTAGTATGATTTTTGAGGACTGGGGACCATTCAGCACATTAGCTTTGACCAACATCCCTGTGCTTTTCTTTCTCTTTCTCAGAGGTGCCGTTTGGATACAGGCTTTATAGCATCAGATGCAAACTGTCATTAAAACCCTAAACTGAAAATTGTGTTGCCCTTTATGAAAATGAACAGCCGGTCAGCCCCAGACCACTGGCCACCTCAGATCTATTTGTGTTGTGTACAAGTAGCTGTAGTATCCTTTCACAATAAGGGTTTTTAAGGCCTTTGTCAATCATCCATTGGGAGGGAAATCCTTGCCAGCAGTTAGTGGTCCCTTTCAAGACCAATCTTGCCTTGGCTTCTGTCTTTTTGTGGACCTGGGAGAGAATTCTTCTCCTGGAAGACATGATCTAGGATTGTCTTGATCTTTTCCTTTCTGACCTGTGTCTCAAAAAGCTTCCTTGGAGATCCCTGTAGAGTGTCTTGTTTCCTATTTGCTCCATTTTCCTGACTTTCCCTTTATTTTTCCATGACTAACAGACTTAAAGAAAAAGAGAGATAATTTTAAAATGTACAGGATCCCCAAATATTTATCCCTGCACATGCTGAGAGCAAACCACATTCTTTTCTTATAATCTGGCATGTTTTTTGTTGAAACCTATATTTTATGTTTAAAGAAGCAGATAGAGTTTGTTTGACCCAAGAGCTGAGTCTTCCAATCCTGTCCTCAGCCATTTCCCTGCCTCCCTGAGAACACAAGGTCAGGCACAGGGACACTCTGACTGAGGTCCTGGCCTCAGGCCAGAGTGCGATCATCTGTAAGCTGAGCTAGACCAGATGAGTTCCTTTTGGGAGGGTTGATCTTAGTATAACACAGAGTCTGGATCAAATTAAAGCAAACAGCTTCCTTTGTACCTTTCACCCTAAGCCTACATTGGAGTCTGGCCTTTGGCACCTCACCCATCCAGGAAGGGAGAGAAGGCTAGCTCAAGAAGAGCACATTCGTCAGGGAAGAGAAGCAGCTCAAGACCAAGAGGGCCCGAGCACATTTGTCCTGGTTCCTAGGTCAGAGCTCACCTGGTCTGCCTTCCCTAGCCTTCTTGGGGCCCTATGTTCCAGGCGCTCTCAGGGCAAAAGCTGCACCAGGGGAGGAAACACCCTCCAGCCTCCATTCACGGGGCTTATTCAGCCACTCATCCACCCAACACAGATGTACTGAGTAGCTCTCATGTGCAAGATGTTCTTCTAACTATTGGAGACAAAGCAGTGAGTGTGAGGGACAAAGTGTTTGATCATTTTACTCCATAGCTTGTTTGGAAGATAACCATCTTTTCATGGACTCTTTCCTTGATCACTTGCGTTCCGTATTGCGAGAACTGGCTTATGACCGAGGGAAATGTCTTTGAACTAGTCTAATCCCTAGTGCGGCCCTTTCTGGAAGGATAATGAGGGAGGAGTATTGAAGAGAGGGCTGTGAGCTTCTGCCTACAGGCCCTGTGTTTTCATAGGTATAATGGGCTCTCCTTCCTACCTCCCTCTGGGTATCAAGAAGATGTGCAATCCTGTTTCATCTCCTAACCTCATCTCATTCTATTCTGTTTGCCTGGTCTTGGGCTCACTTCCCTTCAACCTCCATGAGGATCTTTAAGTCTCAGCTTACTTAGGCCCAGGGCTGTTACACGCACATTGCAGGCACCATCTTTATGACGTCATGCAGTCAAAGGGTCTTATGTGTGGGGCAGGGAAGTCCCTTTGCTGGATGTAGACCACCTGTCCTGAGCTCTTGCAAACATAATCCTTTCCTGTTTTCTGTAGTCCCTTCTGGTTTATTTTCTGAGGAAACTCTTTTGACTCCCAGGCTGAAGCAATGCTTGTCCTATGTTTGATGTATCCAGGCTTTTCCTTTCTGAATGATCTACTGTAGGTAGTTTCTAGGGAGACTTCATTCCTCATTGAAGTTGGGTTCCTTGTCATATAGGCAGGCCCACTATCTCTAACTCCCATTCAGACAGAGAATGGGCTTCTATTTACCCACAAGACAAAATGACATGTTATTCATGTTCTAAAATCAATGTATTACCAGTACCCCTTATCTTTTTCAGTTCTGTGCCTCTAGATTGTTCTCATGATCGATCTTCCCACAGTCAGACCTGGGCTCCAGCCCTTCTTGCAGAATACCCCTCAGCGCAGTATCAATGGGCTAAAAATGGTATTCTGGAGACATACAGAAAAACTGAAATACTATCCACTCCACTTACATCTCTACATCCCCAGAAGAGATTACTCTAGGAAGTAAGTTTGGGGGGTAAGAGGGTCATTGAAATGTAGAGACAAACAAAATCAACATTCTTACTTTTCCCCAGACCTCATATAGCCTCATATAGTCCAGCAAGATTCTGTCTCATCATTGGTTTCCTCTTGGCCTGTAAAGACTCCCCTGGGTATCTTTGTGTCAACTTCTTATTATCCAAATTTATCGCTTTACTGGTGAGTCCACTTTTTTAAATTCACATTCTTTTATATAACAGACTGACCTAACTTAAAAGTAGTAAAGTTGTCTGTAGTTCCTGGTTAATAAGAGCAACAAAATTGGGCGCCTGGGTAGCTAAGTGGGTTAAAGCCTCTGCCTTCGGCTCAGGTCAGGATCTCAGGGTTCTCTGCTCAGCAGGGAGCCTGCTTCCCCCTCTCTCCCTGCCTGCCTCTCTGCCTGTGATCTCTCTCTCTCTGTCAAAAAAAAATATTAAAAAAAAGCAACAAATTTGACAGTTCCCGTGTCTGTAATTAAATTTGTGAAAGTAACAAATGGACATAATATGAAAGATTTTCTTTACTGGTCATGTGACATCAGTTTGTATTAAATAATGAGAGTGAAAACTTAGAGGATTTGCTTTTTATTGTGGTGAAAATTAACATAAAATTATTGATCTGCAATAGATTTGCATAAGAGTTACCACTGTCAATAATCATTTGGAATTCATTTTACTCAGGTAAATTGGAGTCTCCAGTGATAAAAAACAGGACTTCTTCATTCCTGAAGAAAGATTAAAATAATAGCTGTTCAATATAACTAGATCTTGGAATTGGACACACCTTATACATGTGTCTTTTTATATCTGCTCTTAAGTTTTAAGTATAAACATGAATTAACGCTACATGAAACTAAGAAAATAAGATAGAGTGCAATGATGATGATGGCTAGGCTAAAGTCAGGAAATCACAGATTTGAAAGGCACCAAAATGTCACCCAGTCCTTTCCGCTGCAGAAGATACATAGTACCTCCAGCTGCTGTCATACTTAATGATCTCTGAGAAAGAAAGAGGAAAAAGATCCTTCAGTAATCAGCTTTAGGAATATCTTCACCCTTTCCCCAATACTAGCCCCTCAAACTCTCTCTATAGCAGTCAATTCTTATCTATGTATATAGTTTAAAATAACATATTTGTTAGAGAGGATAGAGGTGAGGCAACAGGTAATCACTGTTTCTTTTTATTATCCTGCAAATATGGTGTGTAACAATAATATCAACCACAACCAAAACATCATACATCAAATGGGTTTTTTTTAAAGATTTATTTTTTTTTTATTTATTTGAGAGAGAGAGTGCATGTGGACACAAGCAGGGGAGAGGGGCAGAGGTAGATGGGGAGAAACCTTAAGCAGACTCCCCACTAAGCATGGAGCTCCAAACCGGGTTCATTCCAGGACCCCAAGATTGTGACCTCAGCTGAAATCAAGAGTCGGTCGCTTAACTGACTGAGCCACCCGGGTGCCCCCATATATTGAATGTTTAAATAGGTTAGATATTCTTCTGAGTTCTTAAAAAAAAAAAAAAGGCATTCTTTTCGTTCCCATTGTTATTATCCATAAAGAAACAGAGACTTAGAAAAGATAAGTAGTTTTCCCAGTTCACAATTTGTAGGGGACAGAATAAGAATTTAGGCCATTTATTCCAAAACCTCACTTGTACCCTTCCTGATTCTGCATCATCATGTAATGAACTACTGTGAATCTATTCACGTGCTATAGATCTATTTAAAAAAAAAATCTAGTTAGGTCTTCTGTGAGTTTACTTATCTCTGGATTTATTTCCAATTTTTAACGTTTTGCCATAGTGTCATATTTTAACATTAGTCACTAATAGAGGTGCATGGCAGACTGTTATTTTAAATCCACATGCATCAAGAAAATAGACCTAATTGGAGGAAATTAAGGTGGTTGCAATTTCCTGATGATTAAGGACAAAAATATGTTACTAAAGGAAGTTGTAGAATTTTCTTTTCGGAAAATCTGAAAGAAAAGCACAAATAAGATTTGAACACACTCGAATTTGAACACCCATTTCCTGATTTTATATGAATGGTTTAGAGTAGGTGATCTCCTTTGGGCCTGTCCCAGCCCTCACATCCCACAAGTCTGTAACTTTCGGTAGGGATTAGATGTTCCAACCTTTCAAGGTCTTTTTTAGACTTCTATTTTTATGCTTGAATGATTCTTGACTGTCTTTGGTTCGGCTTCACATTCTTGAGTCTCTTTCAAATGGAGATCTCATAAGAGCTATTATTTAACAGTATCCCAAATGCACGATGTACAGAATTAAATACAACTGTGCATTTAGGACTTCAACAATCATAGTTCATTATTACTGTGTGTTTATTCTCCTATTTGATTAAGGTTAAACAACAGGACCATATTTCCTATTGGGTAGCATTTTAAAGTTTATTATGTATGTGACAGATGGGATCTTATAAATGCATTAAGCGTGCTTATTTTAATATCTAAGCATATGCAAAAGTTCTAGCAATATTTTACATGCAAATGTCTGGGACTCTGCAAGGGCCTATAATAGAAATCCATACTCTGTGACTTCAAAGCTTTAGTCTCGACAACTAATCACTTGGCTATTTCCAAATCAAATTTCTTCAAACAAATCAAAGGCATTTGTCCTACCCAAGAACCAAGTTCTGTGGCAAGTTTGACATTTGAAAATCAAGCTGCTTATTGAGATATTCATGCACTGAAAAAGGCACCCAGAATTTCTTTCAAGGGCTGAGAAATACCTTTTTTCATGCTCCAGTGACTTAGAAATTTGTCAAAGAGAATTTTATCAAATTTCCTTCACACACGCACACAAAACTCACCTTTGCAGTAAGAGCCAGCTTTCAGAATTTCAGCCCAAGAGGTCCTTCATTTTCTGTAAGGTTATGAACCCCTGAGATTTCCCTTCTTTCAGAGTCATATAATCACTGTGTTGCTTCTGAGTTGTTAACAATAACACTGATTAAGAGGAGAGAAAAGGAGGAGACATTCCCCACACCAATATTAAATGGCTTGACAGAGTAGGAGTATTTTAAACACCGCAGCATCTGTGATAAGTAGAATAAAGTGCTCAATTTCCCAGGGAGAAAGCAGAAAAGAAAAGAAGAGAATGATAAATAACTAACCTTTCTGCAGGGCTTCCTACATGCAAGGGACTGTGCTAATTCGTTCACATGCATTGTTTCATTTAATCTACCCAATCACTTCCCAACAAGGGGTTTTTACTATAACATTTTTTTATCCATGAGGAACCTGAGGTTCAGAGAAATGAAATAACTCAATTGGAATCACCTAGACAAAATCCAGACAGGGTACCCTTCAAGCTTCTGCTCATAGCTGCTCAACTACACTCCTGCCTTCTATTCCAGAGGAGGAGAAAAGGCCCTGGCAAGAAGCGGTAACTAAGGAAGAGGTAGAGCAGGTTGGGCTTCCAGTGGACAGTGTTTTAGAGCCCAGATCTACCCCCTTGGGTTATAGGGGCTGGCTCAGAGCCAGTGCTCATAAATGTTCCTTGAGTGAATGTATGAACGAATGCAAGACAATGGAAGACAATTTACAAGGCATTCTGGTGCTGTGACCCCCTCCTCCCCTACCCAAATAATCGTACATTCTAGACCGTTCTTGCATCTGTCACTTGTCCACGAATCTCCAGTCGAATCCTTACTTCACCTTCCAAAAGCAGTGCTGAACATATTGTGAAAAGAACAAAATGCCTCTCTGGCAGCCTCTGCCCTTTCTCCTTCCTTGCTGGTACTGCTGCTCCCTAAGACCATGGTGTCCTTGACGCTGGCTGCTGGCTGCCCAAAATGCAGCAAACCCAGGGCAAAACCCTCGGGCAAATTTTTATGATCTACTTCTACTTTCTCCTCCTCCACTGTCAACATTTCAGGCTTTCTGGAAGCAGTTGTTTGTTGCCTATCTATCTTCTCCTTTGAATAGTGAAATCTGTGAAGATGGGAGATGTGTCAACCTTGTATCTCCAGTTGCCCAGTCATGGTCCCTGGAACGAAGCAGTGGTTTAGTCAACATTTGTTATCCAAACTAGTGAAAGGATGGATGAATGGGTGAATGCTTTCCACGGCAAACCTTACTTATTGAGATTGAAGGTAATTGGATACTGCTACCACTAACAATTTTTATAGTAATATACTTATTTAGAAGTATTACTATAGGAATATTTATAGTTTCAAGAGTTACACGTGTATGTGAAACCAGCATGTTATTAATTTATTTAATAAATATTTGCTAAATACTTACTACTGGATCGTTCTAGGCATTAGGATATATAATCGCTGACCATTATGCAATCAAAATGCAACTTTGTCTTTCTTCTATCATCCCTTTACTTTTTTTTTTCTTTTTCTGCTCCTGGATGAAAATTCTAGTAGGCTCTATAATTTCTCAACTCAGTTATGGGTAAAGCAGTCCTAAAATGCCTTGAAGTCACAAATGCAGTCTCAACTCAGTAATTGTAATTTCCAGTTCCATGGAATATTCAAAACTCTGAACTTGAGTTAACATTAAGCTTTCCCCCATCCTTCAGGTGGTCAGAGAGGGCATCATGAGTCTGGGCTTTCTCACCTTTTTCCTCACCTTAAAGCTGCTGTTTCAGAGCCCTCCAACTCAGGGTTGAGCATGAGATGGGAGGAAAGTTGAGGGAATAATACCTTAGCCTCAATAATTCTTACTTGACTCTTGGTTCTCCAGTGGTTCAAGTTGATCCGCCTGGTTGAGGAAGCTTTCGTGGACCCTTCAGAGGTTCCCCACTGGGCTCTTTTCTCTTTTCTCTACTAAGCATGTGTTTCTTTTCCAATTCGATATGGTCTCTTGTGGTCCTTCTCTCAGCCTTTAGGACCTGGAGAACATATATTCCCAGTGGGAGCCTTCTGAGCCTTAAGGGTGATGTAAGAAAATCCCACAATGTCTCTCTCTCCTATGACTCACATCTGCTCCATGGGAAGCATTTACATCCCTACCCTGCCTGATTCTGGGAGGATACACTGGTTCCTCAGGGGTTAGGCATCAGTTTTCTCTGCCACCTGACCAAGAGGCACAGCTCACAGGTCTCACAGTGATCTTTGTGAAGATCTGCTCACCACACATGCAGTACAGATGGTAATGTGGAGTTTCAGCAAAGTAGGAGCTTCCTGATGAAAGTCGTTCACTCAGCTCTCCCTTGCACCACACTCTAGACCTTCTTGAATTCTCAAAGTGGGAATTAAATTACAGGATACAAGAACTTTTTTTTTTAATCTGCACATGATGTATTAGAATTTTGGAAATTCCCATCTATTTTATATCATAGTGTCTGTAGGCACTTACGTTCTTCACATAACGTTATATACTGTGTATATTTGTCGTGTGTGTGTGTATGTGTGTGTGTGTGTGTGTGTGTATCTCAAGTACATCGAACATAAAGTTGTGGGATGTAATGGTAAAATTACATTTGTCACCTCTCTCTAAAATAGACCTTTTCCTCTGCCCCTAGATGAAAACTCAACTTAGGTATTTCCAGGTTTTTCTGATACTTCTTAAGTAATAAAAATACTCTGGTCACTTTAACAAAACACTGTCACAGTTTGGTACTTTAAATGTTCGGTCCCATGTAATGGTCAAACTTTCCACCTTCATCCAAAATTATGGTGACTCTTTCTCCTTCCAGTAGGCCCACAGCCTAGAAAGGTGATGCATTTGATTTCTTTTCCTTTCTTGCTCCTCTGTGCACTAGCTAGCTGCTATTTATGGATCATCTGGAGGTGAAGCAAGAGGTAAGGAGGAGAGGCAAGTTCTTATATGACCAGTTCTTTGTAAGGTGACCTCATGACCTGGGCCTGGCCTAAATTAAA
Organism: Nasua narica; assembly: GCA_028533885.1. Taxonomy (NCBI): domain Eukaryota; kingdom Metazoa; phylum Chordata; class Mammalia; order Carnivora; family Procyonidae; genus Nasua; species Nasua narica. The sequence continues at coordinate 56,690,670 of CM052798.1, forward strand.
ACCTTTTGTCTCATGGAACACTTCCCTGGGTTCTTTGGACTCGCCCTGCCACCCCTAGTGCCAGGAACCTCCCAGCTGCACAGTTGTCTTGATATGGGTGATGAAGCGTTTTCCTCCAATCGGTTTCTTATTCCTTCCAAAATCCTGAGGAATGGGTGGGGGACCCACCCCAGCTTCTATGTTATGACTTTTCCCGTGTCAAAGGTGCTATTACACAGAAGGGAGCTAGAAGAACCTGCGTCTGGTTCCTGTGTTTGCATGTCCTGTGTTTAATGTAAGGGACATACTCACTCAACTTTTGTACCAAGAAACTCAAGGAGGCCATTGTTGCTGCTGGAACTTGTATGTCAGTTTATAACATCTCCCTGGCTATAGGGGACAGATATCAAATTTCCAAGTGACAAGTCAGAGTCTTTTACTTGATTGGGTTTGAAGAGACAAGCACCCTTTGGAGAAGGGACCTTACAACTTAACTCTTGGTAAAGAAATTCCATCTCAAGTTCTTTCCTCTCTTAGATCTCTTACATTCTGTGTGGTTGACTTGCTTTGGGTTTTAATTGTCCCCATTTCAATTCCTGCAGGGCGGTCTGTCTCGGAAATCACATTGGTATTTGATATCTGCGAGAGCTGAGTATTCAGTCAAAACTTCCAATTTAACATCCTGATATAAACATACAGTTTGATGTGCACAACTATCCCGTGGCATGTGCAGCATATATTATTTTTCCTATTTGACATATAGGTAAACTAAAGTTCAGACAAGTTAAGTAACCTGCACTATGACTCGTTAGGTTTTTCTCACTCCATGGTCGTGGCTCATTTCTTGCCAATGAGTTAACTCATTGTCCTTCTAAGAATGGACTGGAAGCCCAGTGAGTTAATGAGCAAGAGTAATCTTTATTTATTTATTTTTATTAACATATAATGTATTATTTGCCCCAGGGTACATGTCTGTGAATCATCAGGCTTACACATTTCACAGCATTTACCATAGCACATACCCTCCCCAATGTCCATAACTTACCCCCCCACCTCCCAGCCACCCTTAGTTTGTTTTGTGAGTTTAGAAATCTCTTATGGTTTGTCTCCTTCCCCATCCCATCTTGTTTCATTTCTCTCCCCACCCCCCCTCGACCCCTACCCTGCCTCTCAAATTCTTCATATCAGAGAGATCATGTGATAATTGTCTTTCTCTGAATGACTTATTTTGTTTAGCATTATACCCTCTAGTTCCATCCACGTCGTTGCAAATGGCAAGATTTCGTTTCTCTTGATGGCTGCATAGTATTCCATTGTATATATATACCACATCTTCTTTATCCATTCATCTGTTAATGGACATCTAGGTTCTTTCCATAGTTTAGCTATTGTGGACATTGCTGCTATAAACATTCGGGTGCATGTGACCCTTTAGATCACTACATTTGTATTTTTAGGGTTAATACCCAGTAGTGCAATTGCTGGGTCGTAGGGTATCTCTATTTTCAACATTTTG